>PTEX01000300.1:488281-554165 GCA_003342815.1 Eudromia elegans | reverse complement strand
AGAGAGAAAGAGAGAAAGAGAGAAAGAGAGAAAGAAAGAAAGAAAGAAAGAAAGAAAGAAAGAAAGAAAGAAAGAAAGAAAGAAAGAAAGAAAGAAAGAGAAACAAAAAAAGCAATATCCTGCTACAGACACATAGATTAGTACCATAGACAGTGAAGGATATTTTGTGGTTTACTATGTCTCTAGCTCTCTCTGTCTCTCTCTCATGATTCCTTCATGACTCTTGCGTACAGAAAGCAAATCTAGCTATAACCATTCAGCAGATACATAAATATGAAATTGGGTCAAAGCCCCAAACTTGTCCTGTTCTTAGTACAAGAGACTTACAGCACTTCTGTGGAGCAGAGAGTTAGATTTACTTCCCAGATAGTGTCAACAAGCATTTGCTTGATAGGTTTTCATTATTACACCATTGATGCTGATCCTGTTAATAACACTGTAAGTATGTAAAAATCTTGGTCTCAGTGAAAGGACAAAATTAATCTAGAAAGGTTTTGTAAATCATGCCTTTCAAGGGTATCCCATGAGGGTAATATGTTGGATATAGAGTTATTTTTATTTTCACATATCCATCTACCATGATTCATGTTTTATCAAAGCAGTTTATATGATTCCAGGCAAGGCTGCTAAAGAGCATTGGTTTCTGAAGTTGCTATGGATACCAAGCAACATGTTTTCGTTTTATGACGTGATAATTTTTTACACTTCTGTGTTAATTTATTTTTTTCATGGCATTTTTTTTTTTTTTTCATCCAGTTCTTAACACTAGCTTGTGAAAAAACCTAGAAAAATATGACTTGGTGGTTTGAATACCAAGGTTGCAATGCCCGTAACCACAGCAAGGAACAATGTGAGATCAAACCATGGGAATGTCCTTTTAGTTAGTCTGAAAACAATTAGTTTTGTGAAGTACACTGTGAGATGACATTTTGGTGAGCCGTTAAAGGTGAAGTATCTGTCTTTGGATTTCCATGATCATTAAAGGTTCCCTTGAGGGTTTTTGAGAGCATGCGTTTTTCTGTATGCTCTTGTTAGGAAGTCTCTCTTCCTTTCATATCATTCATGTGATGTAGTCCGTTGTCTGCCAAGATGGTCTCCATTACAGAGCAGAGCAGGCACCCAATGGATGTAAATTAGCATTTTGGTTTATAAGAGATAAACCTACACACATATCCTGTAATACACATAAGTCTCTGCAATACCAGCTGCCCTGTTCTCTCTGAGGATAGCTTTCTGTATTTCAGTGGTGTTGTGCATATAGTAGCTGGATCCTTTTGACAAACACTGCTGTGTAAGTGAAAGCTGTTATTAAGTGTTGTGAGAGGTATGGTCCATCTAAAATTCCATATGGTTCTCCCTTAGCCAGCTGTAAAAGTTTTCAGAGATCTTTTTCCATCTTCTTTTCCTGCCTTTTCAGACCAGATATGAGATCTGTGATTTATCAGCACTGAGATTTAGTTGTTGTACAGCAATATGTCTTAAAATATGTTCTTCCAAAATGTGCTGCAAATGGAGCTGTGATAAATCCAGTGAAAGCTGAAGGCAAACAGGTTCCTTCTGCAGAACCCAACTTTAATATTTGACTAAGCCCTTCTGTTCAGTAAAATAAATTCTGGACAGAAAGAAGAATTGAGAGCAGGTATTTCCTTATGTAGGAAAGCTCAGTCTCTTTACAAGTTCATACGACTTGGTGTTCAAATTTAATGAAAGTGAAATATTTTTGTGACATAAGTAATAGTGAGTATTGCTGCCATATAAAAATAAGAGCATTTACATCATATTAAAGCTATAGATATTGATCGATCTATAGCTGCAGGTTCTGAGGTGAACATAATTCATCTTTATGTATTATATTTAAAATTAATCTGTACTCCATAGGAGTGAAGCAGGAGGAGGAGAGCAATGTAGCTTACTAGAGTGCACAAAGAACTTGGTGCAACCTAGGTGTAACTGTTGTTTAGGTTTCTCCTAACCTCCCTAGGTTTCTAACTGAAATAGTCTTATATTAGACTTGATAATGGTGCATATGGCGTCACTAGTGAACTCATAAGCACTGTGAGAGCTAGCATATACTGAGTATTGGTTTTTATTGGTGGTGCCTCAATTACTGAAATACAGATGTGAGCAAGCCCTCATCAGAAAGTCCAAATCATGCTTTGTTGAGGGTGCTCCAGAGCTCTAACATAGGTGAAAATTTGCTCTTCCCAAAGACAAAACCCAAATCCTCTCTTTGTTGCAAAGAGAGTAGCATTAACATATAGTTATTTGCACAGAATCGGTCTTGGGCATAGGCAGTCCCAGTCAAGGATGGAGCTCATGTTTCTGGTGGTCCTCTTAGCCTGGCTTACCTGAGCCGTACCATTTGCCTTGGTTTGTCTATCCTGTTGTTCCTACTTCTTGTGCAGGATCTCCTCCTGGGACATATGTGACATAGCTTGATTTTGAAAAGGAAAAGGCACTTCTAAATCACACTGCCTCTGTAAAAGGACAGGCAGGATACCCATAGGGGGCATAACAGGACTTCAATGACTGAGTGTGGACAAGGTGGAGAAAGAGGTGGCCTGGAAAGTAGAAATCATGGAATAAGGGCAGGCAATTTAGAAATACAGAGAAAGAAGAGGGTAGATGAAGTTGGGGGAGTGAAGGGGAAGAAATGTAAAGAGAAAAAAAAAATAGTGGGTAGGATATGGGGTTAGATTACTGTCTGAAGAAGGGGAAGGTGTGAGAGAAGAATGGGTGGGGAGACACTACCCGTGGTTCAAAACTAGGGCTGATCTATTTCATCTGCGAGGCATTCTTCCTTTACACTCAATTTGTTAAATTGATTATAATACAATTACCAGCCTACTAGATAGCAGGATGTTTCTTATACTTCCCTCTCTCTGCTGACTCCCAAATGAAGCATGGGCTGGCTGTTTGCCAACATAAAATTAACAATAATTTTCTGCCTTTTAAAATAAATATTTGAAGCTTTTAAACTGTGGCAGAGCTGATAAAAGCAGCTCAAAACAAGATCAGTTAAACACGAAAGCTTGTCTAAATGAGGGAAACACTGTATCTATGCACCTCCTCCCTCATGTGTGGGCATTCTTATTTTATTTTAAGACTACATAGTGTAAATCAGTTTGCAATTGCTTTGTAAAGAAGTTTAGTTCAGCTGAAAACATTTTTCTCCATAGAGAAAGCTTGTGTCTCTACAAAGCTATTTATGTGGTCCAGAGTGCTTTAATGCCCCATCTCTATTTATAGTCTGAAGTAGTATAAACACTTATTTGAACAAGCGTTTTCCTTACCCCTTCTGCTCTGAGAAAAGAAAACCAATGCAATGAGTGACAGGCAGGAATACAAGGTAGACGTGCATGTGCTGCACGCTGCTGCTAGAGAAGCAAAGGCAAAGGCAAAAAAAAATCCTGAAACAATTTATCACTACTTTTACTGTTACAAGTTGTCATAATTTGATCCTTTCTACCTAGTATCGTTAGCTCCACAGGAACCATGAGGAGCCAGTAAATAATTAGCAATAGGTGTTGGTTGCACTTACTGACTCAGAGAGGCACTGGTGCCCTTAAGTCCTCTTGACTATAACCATTTGGGGCATTTTCCAAGCTGCTTTGTTAGAATGATTAGCTCTGTTATTTTCCAGTGCAACAGAAGCTATTTTGTTCTATCTTTCCTTTTACAATAGGTCTTTTTTCTCTGACTGGAACTGTAGCTGCACTCTATAATCTTAATTTGATGCCCATCTACTATTCAAATAGTCAGATAAAGACAGGAGCCCAGTAATTCTTTTATTGAATAACAGGCTAAATTATTGCTGGTAATTTTCTTGAAAATTTCTAATTAACCTCTTGGTGTTTGAAGGTGTCTCTATTGGCAGCTGAAATCCACTGGACACCGAGACAGTGCCAGCATTTTCATGCTTTGCTGATAGCATTTTTCAAGTCTGACCTGCAGACCTCATTTCTGAGAAGCTCCACTAGATGCTGACCCACAAAACATTTTGCTCAACTAAGGCTCAACTAATTTGTAGGTATGCTTAAGGATGGCAATTATGTTTATGTATTTATTAATTAAACAGGCTATTTTTTAAATGTGGAAATCTGTTTACTGAGGATGATAAGATGTGCGGTTGGCAGTGGTCTGTGCCAAACATGAATATTTCATAACATGCGACTGAAGACATCCCCCGTATTTCCTGTCTGTGTTTGGGCAGCAGGTGTGTTCCTGTTTGCTAAACAATGTTTGCATTCTATGTGTAAAACCATATTAGCAGCCCCCATTGAGAACACTTCTAATGAAATGCTATAATCTGTATCGACACTGACATGACAAAAATCACAACAGACTCATCTATTTCTACCAATACCATTATACCTTCTGGAATAATTACTTATCTGCTGCAGATGGTTACACTCCCACTGAAAACAATGCTTCAGATATGAAAACATTTGTCTCCGAACAAAATATTTTTTGATTTGTTCTGATTTCATTTCCACTCTGCAGTTATTTGTACAACCTCTGTCTTCTACTGATGTCTAAGCTTGTTTTCACTGGCTTTCTTGTCATATGACCCCCTGCCCAGTTATACTTGAGGAGAGCTTCAGTTTTGCTTGTCATATTGATAACTTTCCTGAATCCAGTGGAGTATCTTCTCTTTGTTTTACATAAACTATGATAGAAAGAATTGGAAAAAAATCTCAACAGCTGCAGTTAGAAATTATTAGTGAAAAAAGTGTTTCCAGTCAGTCTTTCTGGATATAATTCTGCATATAATTACAGTGCAATAAAAAACACCACCTTCCCTTTTTGAGTATGTTTTTGAGTATGCTCAAATCAGTGGACTTGGTTTATTAGGAGTAATTTTCATACTTCTAAACTCTTATCAGAAACTCAGTGTTTGGAATGTTAGATTATAAAATGAAGATCACTATAACAGTGGTTTTAGAAAACTGAATTCAGTATGTTCAAAATTATATAGGATATACACTGAATCCAGTGTAAAGTTAAAGTTTCTGAAGGTCTTTCTAGATTCTTGCTATAAGTGATTACCCTAGAAAGCCTCTAATCAATGCATGAGGATCACTCAAGCTTGCCACTATGCCCTAGCAAGCCTTAATAAGCAGAACATGAGCTTTGAAACAGATTCTTCTCTTTCTCCATTTACTAAGTATCATACCCACATTCTTCACGAGTACCTTATTTCCAACATCACTTTGAATGGATCACAAACTAACTCTTTTCCTTTAGCAATTCATATAGCTCAGGATGAAGTTTCTTCTTCTTCTTTTTTTTTTTCATCAGCTGACCTTTTAACTTTTACTTTTACAAAAGTCCTAAAAACTTAATTCAAATAAGACAAACTGCTCGTATCACCAGAAGCAAATCAGAATTTTATTGAAAGAGACATGACACATGTTTTAGCAATCTCATGTACTCAGGGTTTTACATTGTGATCTGTTGTACCCTGAGCACCTGATGAATACTCCCTGTTGTACCTGCTACTACAAGATAGTTATATAAAGACGCATTGAAAAAGATAACATTACAACTGTCAGAATTAGAATTAGATTAAAATAATCTATTTAACATTTCAGTAACTCAGTCTTACCTGACTGCACAGAAAATGAAGTGTAGACTTAAAACGTTATTTCGCCGTCTAACCTATTTGGCCTTGATGGCCATATTTCCAAATATTCCAGATACTCCATTTCCTCTCATCTTCCAAGCCAAGGGTTGGCCTAGCTATTTGGCCAAGATACAGCCAAAGAACAAATGCTAGTTCAACCTCTACATAACAGAGTAGAAAGTGTCGCTGTGTCAATCAGTGGTGGCTTTAGGATGTCTGTTACCCCTTTTCCGGCAGTCGTTTGGAAGGATGCCTTGTTTGTTCTTAGAGCAGAACAGTTAGATCTGCAAACTATTGTTCTGGAAACCTTATTTTTTTTAATTTAATTTCTGCTTCTTAACCATCTGTTTTACATTTCTTTATCTTCAGTGAAAAAAATTCCAGCCTCACTTACCATCACTTATATAGAGCCTGATCTTTTTCCCTTCACAGAATCTATTTTCCACTGTAATCATACATCGCATTTCCTGTGCTACCATTCCCTTCCCCTTCTTTTGAGATTCAGACATCAGGATCAAAGCTAGCTAGAGCTCGTTAAACTAGTCAGTTCAAAAAAAAGACAAATATGAAGTTAAATTTTTGTAGTCTGAAAAGAAAGCTTGATGATTAATGCATATATTGAAATATTATACAGAAATGAAAAAAGGCAAACAAATTGTATTTGATTTTAGGTATCACCAAGAATCATCTCTCTGTTTAGGACCTCTAGGTTATATGATGAATTACTGAAGGCAGTAAGTTCATAGCTGAGGCCCTCTTGTTATTTATTTATTGAAAAGACCCATAGAAGGCATTTTCAAAGCCTTTTTTCCATGTAGACATGTACTGCAGGATCAGCCTCAATAAATGATTTTAACTCTCCATTCTGTATCTGAAGACACAAAACTTTTCTTCTGCAGTACTTTTTGGCTGTCATATATGGTAAAGCCAAATAAAAAGGTGTAGATTAAATACATACTTTTGTATATTCATGACCATATATAAAGGATCACTAACATGCAATCAGACTGAGGAGGAAGGGTAAACTAGACCTGCTCCTTTTGTTAAAGTTTCCAAGTAGGGGTACACCATTGCCTTAGCCCAGGGGCCTCCTCTCTTATGAGCTCTGCAGTGTTGTATAATATTTTGCACAAAACTGCTGTTGTCCAATTAATATATTAGTTAGAAAACTACCTTTGTGAGTGTATTAAAATACACAGGTCCTTTCCTTTTCCTTTCCCTATTTTTTTTTATTTATCTTTCTCCAAAGCTGCATAATAGCTTTTGAAGTCAATTTCTTAGACGATGTAAATCAACAAAAATAAAACCATTTCTGTCACCTGCACAGGCCTTTTTCTCGCTGAATGAGGGAGAAGATGTGGGCTAAAATAAGAGAAAAGAGGTCTTGGACATAATAAAACTACCTAGATCTGTCTGGACCTAAGCACCTCATGCCTCCTCCTGGTGTGTTCGAGTCATTGGAATGAACTTGTCCTGCCCACAGGATGGGGCAATAAGATGTTTTAGTGGTTCAGGTTAAACGGTAAATCATGCAGTGTGCTATAAAATACTGCTCTCTAGCTAGCTTAAACCCAGATGATGGTTATATAAGTATGATACACATTTAGATATGCCTTGCATGTTACTAAATATATATATATACACATTAAAATCAGCAGTTACTTTATGCAGTAAGGTATGATGGTTAAAATATAGATTTAATTCAGTGCATTTTTGCACATTCTTTCCATATTTTTTTCAAAATACATTTATCTATTCATATTTTCTCATTGTAATTTCATAAATATGCCTCAGAATATACTTTTGTGAATTCTGCTTGAACAATGGTTCAAGTGATAAGGTACTAAGGAAGAAGCCCTGACCTTGCTGGAGTCAGTGATAAAGCCTATCATTCTAACCCTCTTTTCTAGGGTCAGAATTTCACCTGGGTGTTTACTTTGTTTTCTAGAGGCCACCTTTGACAAAAGGGTATTGACCCATATGTTTTGAGACTTTCAGAACAACCACTGTAAGAAAAAGCTGCTTAACTTTTGGATAATAACCTTCCAACTAGTTCCCTATGTTGCTCACTTTTTCAGTGGAATTTTTATCTGTGTATGTACTTCACTGCTGTTTCCTGTCCAGCAGCATGTTCTTACAAAGTGAAAAATACAGAAGAACTCAAGCCTGCAATTTTAGGAAATAGCTTTTTCCATTTTTTACAGCATTTTCACAGGCTAGCAAATGATTTTCTGTTCTTCTCAGAAAAGAGGGAAAAGAGGGAAAAGAGGGAAAAGAGGGAAAAGAGGGAAAAGAGGGAAAAGAGGGAAANGAAAAGAGGGAAAAGAGGGAAAAGAGGGAAAAGAGGGAAAAGAGGGAAAAGAGGGAAAAGAGGGAAATACTGTTGTAAGAATAAGGGTAATCCCCAGTGGGCTTGACATTTTTCCAGAAGAAATTAAGAGTAGAATTCATCAAACATTAATGTTAAGAAGTCAGAAATTCTGGAATGTTTGCCCAAAGTCCCAAGACCCTGAACAAACACTGTCATCCTGCTGGGCTCTAGTCGAAAACCAGAGCCAAAATAAACAGAGGCAGAAACTCCATCTCACTGATCCTGTGGAAACAGCTGTAACCACTTAGGTGGAAAACCACCTCAAATTCTTCTCCCAGAAAACACTGATGACATGGGAGATGGTGAGCAGGAAAGCCCTGTCAGGGTCTCTCTTCAGCTGTGGTCAGAAAAATATTTTCTTTCTCCACAACTGTAAATAGAAGGGTTCAGCCCTGGTCACAATAAAATGCAACCACATAAATATTAAATGCCTCTTTCTTGTCCTTTTCTCTTGTGTATTTGTTAATATTTGATCATAACATCCCTTCCACGTAAGTCTTTTATGCAAGTAAAGATTTTCTTCCATAGAAAACCAGTGCTTGCATTCAAAGGTTTAATAAGATGAGACCCGGGTGTTTGTATTGACATCACAAACTCATCTGAAACATCCTCATTTCTTGATTTGCTGAAATGAAGCCAGCTTTCAAACTAAACACCTTCTATTCAGCATTTTTCTCTCTTTCTTTTTTTTTCTTTTTTTTTTTTTCTTATTACTCTCTTTAGAGGGCTTTTGTCAAGTGCTATTTGGCAGAAAAATAGGAGACATTTTGAAAGAAACAGCAAACATAAACAAAGCTGAATGAAAAAGAATTTCAAGTTGGCTTGTCCAAGCTGCAAATGGCTTCCCTAAGGAATCATGCAGGTAGAGGAAGCAGAAAGAAAGGAAGCAATGGAAAGTGTCGAGGGAGAACAAGAAATGTAGTTTGGATAGCTGCCTCTATTCTGGATGCTTCTTCTCTATGTCAAGTAACTCTTGAGCATGCTGGAGCTTTAAGGTGGAGTTAGGAGCATTGCAAGAACACATTCTGCTTTCACATTTTATTCACTGCCAAATGCAATAATTCCAGATTCTCTATTTTTATAGGAAGACAGTGTTCATTTTACTGAGATTTCCAGTCTGGTCCAGGAATTACATTTAGTTTTAACCCATTAGCAAACTTAGCACAAATATATGGAAACATTTTGAGATATTGCTAAGAAGGAAACACGATTATCATTTCTCGTTCTCTGTCTTCCCACATTCGTCAAGACTGTGAACCACTTACTCTAACTACAAATCTTCTCAGCTTTTTTCCTATACATCAGTCAAGAACATTTAATTTTCATTCTTGTAACAGAAGTCATTGTACAACAGTGGCTTTGGTTTTCCTGCCAAGATGTATTTCCAATGAACAGTTTCTATGTTAGAAGTAGTCGGCTGAGAGAACTCATTTGCTTTGACTTGTTGTTTATTGAACTTCTAATAGCAACTTCATTCATTTCATTGATTAAATTTTGTAAATCAAATTTAAAGATCACTTTTTTTTTTTCCTGAACACATTAAATGCTGAATGAAACAGGCTAAAATCATGCCTGTCTGCATGGTAATAGTTTAAGAAATACTCATATCATCAAAATGTTGTGAGATTTGTGGAGGCTCAGCATGTTAGAAGAGGTTTATAACATTTTGCATGTAACTCATTTTTTATTCACATACTCTTCATAGATACATGCTCTGATGTTTAACCAAATGCTTTATTTAGGTTCAGAGTAAATGAACTCCAATCAGCTTATGCAAAATTTAGTAAAGAAATAACTGGGCCTCAAAACTGTATTTTTTTTAAATTTTGAAAAGTGAGACTACATAGGTTATTCAATTATCAATAATGTTATTACTATTATTATTAGAGAGCATAACTTTGAATTACCCTCTTCACCCTAATTCTTCCATCTCCTTCTCATAATCCTTTATATTCACACATCCTGATCTTACATGCAGTAGCGGATCATACAGTAGAGCCAGCAGCTGTGTGTGCATAAATTGAAGTGGCCATGGGCATATTTGTATGAATCATTCAAAGAAGAAGCAATGATAGGCAATACAAGTGCCCTTCAGGATACCTCCCAGTGCAGCAGAGATCCATCATGAATGTATCTGCTTGGTAAAGTGGGCAGATAAATACACACTTAGAGATTACATGTCTTCTACATCGGTAATTTTGTAGCCCATAAACTTTGTGCTTGTTTCTTATTTGAATTTATTACCATACTAATTGATGCAATTGAGAAATTTTAAATCATCTTCCAGTCATTGGTATGAATAACTTAGATTTTGCTCTTTAGGAATATATAAATCAACAAACAAACAGACAAAACAAAATAAAAATGGAACAAAACAAAAACAGTTGAGAGAATCAAGTGGAATAGGCATTTTCTAGAAAACAAGCAGTCAGTTGCAAAACTTTTTCATGAATAAGGCAAAACTAAATGGAATCATGTTTCTGTGTTTTGAAAATGTCATGATTAGTACATACAGGAAATATTAGCTGAGTAAATGTACAGTGATTAGCTCAGAAACAACCTCTCATTTCCCAGAGCTGAAATCATTCCATTTGGGAGAGAGTAAAGGCAGTGAGCTGGTGGGAGCAGAGGGGTGGTGGTCTGGAGGAGGAATCCACAGAAACCTTACGATAGACTGACTAATGCTACCTTGGTCACCAGTGCCAAGATGATGTAAGTTGAAACGACAGAAAGAAGATTCCTTTATTATTATATGTATCCTTTTTCCACAGCTGCAGCTGGATGAGAGCCCAGGAGCCCAAAGAGGCCCACAAAACCCCTTCCTCAGAATAACAACATAACAGGAACATCTGCTGTGGCTAGGAAGGTCAAAAAAGTAGAGTCCACAGAGGCATGTACTGCAGATGACACCTCTCTTTGGATAGACAGGCTCCTGGACTCAAAGCTGATGATGGCATGTGATCTTTCTTGCGAGCCTCGGAGGAGAGGAGCAGGTGTGATCTCTCAGTTTCAAAACAACTAATTTTTCTCCAGGCGTGCTCTGCAGGCTGGGCAGGTTGTTATAGGGAATGACTCACTGGAGCCTTCCCATTGCTGCTTGTTAGGATTCCCAGCAGATACAGTAGCAGATCACAACAGCCAGAGGATGAGCCTGGGATCGATACAGAAATGCCTAGGAATCTCTTGTGAATCAAACTGGAGCCATGTGGACCTGCCAAGCTAGCTGCAGCAAATCCAGCACACAAGCAAGCATGGAAAATAATGGAAATCCTTAGTTAGTGCTCGCTGTGCTGTTTTTTTGGTACTCCAAACTACCAACAATAGCAAAGCTGTATCTTCAAATCTCGATTGTTGGAGGGGAAAATCTATCAGAAAAGTGACTCTGCTCACATTGCAGTGAGCTGCAGCTCCCTTTGTGACCTCTCAGCTCTTCATATTGGCCAAAACCAGTTCTCCAAGGATCCTGGTCCAGTCTAAGTCAATCTGTTCACTAATAGTTTCTTTGGCATTTGTCACAGCACATGAACATGAAGAGCATCTGTCTAGAGATTAGGATGACTGCGGGAGCAGCTGTGCAGTTCCGCTGCCTATATGCTTAATGATCTCCTATAAGAGTTCATGGCTCAAAATGGTAAAGACTTTGGAGGATAGGCCTTAGAAAGGCCTTAAAAAGGAACTGCTAGTGTTGGATAAATATTATCACTTAAATATTTGTTCTCATTAAAAAAAAAAAAAAGTTCTTTCAATAACTGAATAACTGTGTGTTTTAGTATTGACTAAAGTGATTAGTTATAAAAATAGATTTCTTCACACCACATTGCAGGACCTGTTTGTCATTACACATTGTGATCAGACTAAAAAATGATAAGATTCAACAAGAAAGATATGTGCCATAGTTAATTCCCATTCTTCCAGTGCAGGAAAGCGTTAATTCCCTTTTAACCATTTGCATTTTTCTAATATTTTGAAAAGTACTTTTGTTATGTACTGGTCCATCCAGCTCCTGGGAACAGACTAATTTGACTTCTTCCAGTGATCTGAGGATTGCAATAGGAAGGTTTTGCTGATCATGCTACATGTCTAGACAGGAGTGATAATGGCTGAAAAATGTTGCCATCAATTAATATTCAGCCAGATGGCTGGTCTATATGATGATATAACTGGCCAGTTTGTAGTAGACTATTGCCCACATCATGAAAACAAACAAATATACCCACAAACACATGGTGATAGTATCCTTGTTGGAAACCATACTGGAGAAGCCAAAGGCAAAATAGATGGGAGTGCTGAAATATTCTCTCATCACCGCATAGGAGGATGTAGACAATCTGTTGGGTTAATTCAAGGATGGTTATGCTTATCTCTGTGCAGAAAATGAATAGAGAAATATTGGGCTGTCAGCTCAGTACTGTTTATCGGCATGAAATTTCTTGTTAGAAGAAAACAACAAATTAATCTTTAATTTTTGAAAAGGGAAGAGGGTTCTGGTTTTGCCAAGCCATCTGCTTCTGCCCCTGCAACAAGGACTGAGCTGGTAACATGCAGCCCTGAGGGTAAAATCCTAATCATTAAAAACACAAGACGAGCCAAGAGCCTCTTCAAAAATCTGACTCTTCATATTCTGAGTATTAACCTTCTCAAGCCACCCGAGATTTGCTGATTGGCTTCTCACCTACTCACCTAGTGTGAGTGGGCACCATGCCATCGTAGCAGGTGGACTAGGACATAGTCACACAGGTTTCTGCAGGGTAAGAAGACTGTCTTGTCATGCAGTAGTCTTGATTTATGCTTAGTGAAAAATATCCATATAAGAGAATGAAGAAAATACATCACCACTACTCATGCTTCATGCTGGAAAGACTTACATGAAACTCCAGAGTACAGACATTTTCCTGTGTATGACTGTGATTTATAATAGAGCCTTTCTTTTTAATGTAAGTGAATTATTTTTTTTTTTACAATAAAGAATTCACAAATTCTTACCTCATTAGTCATTTATTTCTAACATCAGAAGAAGGCATTAGTTTAAAAGGAGAATTGTTAACTAGAAACAATTTGGCAAAACCATAATGTACCCCAAAATAATTTTTGATATGGTTTAGTCAGGGCAGAGAACAGGGTTATTCAGGGCAGAGAACAGGGTTAGGCAGCAAGCTACATAAACTGCCTGCCTGAAAGGAGTAGGGAGGGGAAAATTTAGTGCCTTCGAACTGAGTTCCTAAATTCAAATCTAGAAAGTAGTCTTTTCTGCAAACCATAGAGGAAGACCCAGTGTGTGTTTTACTGACTCTGGCTTTTCTTCTTGGACTTCAGATCACAGTGAGAGGCGATTTCTTCCTTAGCTTATGATGTCTTAAGGAGAATGACTTCTAGCCACCATCCATTCCTCATATATTAAGTATCTAGAAAGAAATTACAAAGTTCTTTAGGCTTTAGGGCCAGCAAAGGGAAACTGACATGCTATGTGAGAAATGCGGCAAGGCCTAAGGTCTTGTTTAGCAGGGAGAAATGATAGCAGTCCAAACTGATTCTGCAAGTGGTTAGAAGTATTTCTATACTTGTAAACAAAAAATTTAAAAAACAGCGATTGTGTGTGCAACATTACAAAATGTCAGAGGAAACACATGAGATGTTCCAGTAGTAAAGCATTGATTTCTATTTTTTCCTATTTTTTCCATAGAGAGTATCAGTAGCATTTTGAATAGTAACTGTCTTTTGTCTAAAAACACCTGCAACATAGGGGCAGTCATTCTTCAGACTTACAGAAGTGTTTTATTTTTATACAAGTTACCACAGATGTGAGCACGTTTGTATCCTAAAAGATATGTAGCTTTAGTGGAGTAAATCAACTGCATACTCACATTTTAAAGAATGTGCAAAATATATGAGAAAATATGTAAACATGTGCAAAAGCCCATTTCTTGCAAATCATATGTACTCATTGGCATTTTTATCTCTAAATTGTATTGAGCTGATATTTTCTCACATTGGATCCAGAAATATGTTATCTGGATAATCTGGAAATTTGTCAGTCACGCATGTTAAGCTAAGGTCCAAAAGAATTTTCATTCCAGGATTATAAACACTCTAAAAATAGTGTTTCAGAAAAGAAGGCATGGCAACCTTTAGCTGTAGCATCACAAATATGGTGCTGTAATGTCCCTATCATCTCTTCAAAAGGAATGTCACATAAATATGTCAGAATACTTGTCATGTTGTGAACACTTTCAAGTAGCAATTGGAGCAAATTTGCATAAACATATTAGAGGAAAAAAGCATATGCCTGCAAGTCTAAATAGCACAAAAGGGAAAGCAACCAGTGATCAGGAGGCAAATGCACATACATTCAGGTTGGTTTCATTTTGATTCTTTCTCTCCGCAATAACTGATCTATAAGCGTAAAGATACAAGTAGACATGGGGAGGATCAAAACTAGCGCATTATTCTATTTTAATCTCCATCTGTCCTTGCACAAGCTTCAGAAAACAAGTAGATTTTTTAATATATTTTTTTAAATAGTAGCAGATCAGCTTGGAAACAAATTGCAAAATCTGTGACTGAAAAAATTGTTCCATGAGACTTACAGGCTAAAGAAGTAGGAAAGCCTGTTGCAGGTATTGAAAGTCCAATCAGGAAAGTATCATGTTATATTTATAAACATGGGTAGAAACTCTGGCTGAGTAAACATTGTCTAGGAATATACAAATTCATAGTTGCTCTCCATGATTATTTTTATGAAACAAAGGATAAAATAACACTTGTCTTCCTGCATTTTCAAAGCACTAAACTCTGATTGTTGTTATAGATACTGTTGTTATATAAACAGGAGGTTGCGCTAAGTATTTTTAAATCTTTGCATAAGGATCTTGCTAAATGTTGCTCTATGAGGATGTATGGTTTCCCAGATGGAGAGAACCACCTGGATATCTCATGCACCCTCAGGAAACCATCTCAAAAGGCAGTCAGCGCCAATGCTTTGTGTGGCTTTGTGTGGCTCCTTATCTGAAAGGATCTGTAGTCCCCATAGACGGTACTGAGAGATTGAAGCATGCAGTGAGGGTAACACAGGTAGGCATTAACATCAGCCATCTCTAGTGGGAACTTGAGCTGATCTCCTCAGACCACCAGCTGGGTGTCCAGTGTGGAGGCTGCAGTAAGGCAGGCCAGTGGGCAGCAGTCATTGAGTGCAGGGGACCTTGACCCAGCGAGGCTCAAAATATCTGTCACACATCATCAAAATTCAGTAGGCTTCTCATACAAAAGTTCTGCCAAAATCACTGGGATGTTGGCTAAAAATCTCAAAGGCTATAGGGATAATATGGACTCATTTAAAGAAATATAGAATAAAAGGAGGAAAATGAGTATTCATGTAAGAAGTAAAAGCAGGGCTACCGAAGAATATAAGACATTGAATAATATGAAGAGAAACTGCCATCAATATCCAGAGCACCTTTGCATAGGCATAACTGGTATGCAGCCTTATGGTTCCCCGGCAGTAATTAAAACTAATGAACCTAACAACCAAAAACAATACAAAACTCCCAAAAGAACTATCCACATTCTTTCTGTACTGTCCAAGCTGACATGTAGAATTTGGGAACTATATTTTAAAAGCAGCTTCTTGCGTCTTCTTGGTACATATAAAAGAAGAAATGGAGAAATAGTTAGCATTTGCATTGTAAAGTCCAACAAGTAGATTAAGAGACTTTCAATTTGCAGAGAGACCACTTCCGCTATTAAAAGCAATCTTGTCCTCATCTTCCAAATTCACTGCCCCTGCTGCTGCCCCCAAGGGAAAAGAGATTTTAGGTATTGCCAAATGACTTTGATATTTACTCAGTGATATTTAAAAATATTTTAACTGATCCAATTACTTTTAATGAAAGTGTGCTATTACATGCCAACTTTTGAGGCAGCAGAATGCTCTTCTAGTTAGTCCCATGCATGGTGGTAGTCTGTTGTCTTTAAAAGTCTGGATTTTTACTCCTACCCTACATTTTAATGCAACAGTTCACATATAGAGTGTGTGCATGTGTATGCATTATATCAATTTTCTTAAGATCTCAACAATCTGAAGAAGAGGGCTTCCACAAAAGGAAAACACTCTGGGAAAGGTAATGTGAAACATGAAACTGCAATCTCCACAGGAACGTAGGAAGGCAGCAGAAGTTTAGAAAAACTTTCATATTTTAATTCTTGTTAAAGTCAGATATTTCCAGACCAGAGAATGCTTTACTGCAGATCAGATTATACCACTGGCCTGCTCCCTTTTATTAATTTAAGCTGTTTCTGGCTGTGCTGGATGGAAAAGTCTATGAGTTGCCAGTGGTTAGGAGTTAGCAGGACAGCCAAGGAGAGCTCACATGTCTCAGCACTTTTATTCAAAGATTCCATTTAAAAATGGAGAGGTTTTACAGGGCAAGAGAAAACCAACTCTTTTTTTACTCAAAACTCGCATTTGCCTCAGTCTGTACAGATTCAGTCTACCTAACTTGATAATTTTTCATGGACAAGTTTAATCAAGACTCTTTTGGTATCAAAAAAAAAAAAAAAAAAAAAGCCTTAGTTAGCTAGGAAGAAACTAGTCCCTGATTACATGTACTGTGTTCTTACCTACTCTTAAGGCTCTAGGTGCTGCTGCATAACGATCATACCAGGCAGAGAGGAAAGATATGAAGATAACTGCCTTGGTTCTTTTACTCTTTGGTTTAAAGAAAGTTGTTATTAGATTTTTTTTTTAAAAGACTTCTATGCAGTGATATTTTAAGGCCTAAACTGCTTTTTCAAATCACTTCTTTCTCTTGCAATTTAATAGCAAGCAGATTTGAAATGCAGACTACTGCAACAGAGCAAAAATGATGGCAAGTAGCTTATACTATTATCTACTACATGCCACTCCAGAGCTTTATGGAAGAGCATACATTTTTGAACAGAGATATTTTTACTACATAACCTCATATTTCACAGGCCATTTAAAAGGACCAATTTGCTATTTTTAAAGAGGGAAACAGTACAATACAGTATTTGCCCCAGAGTTAAAATGCAAGAATTATTATAAAGGATTAGATTAAAATAAAGCGTTGAAGGTAAATTTTCATGTTGTGATACATAATCTCACAGTTGTCCTCAAGGTTTGTATGCTACCTTCTGCATTAGTAGTTTTGATCAAAACCAACATGTGAATACAATATTCAACCTGGAAAAAAAAGTGACTAAGACTGTCTAGGATCAAAAACACAAAATCAAATCTGACCTCCATCTTGGGCTTTTTCAACTGTTCATGGGCATCATTTGCAGAAAGCTGGACCAAATTCTATTTTTTAGAGCTGAGTACAAACTCAGCAATGGCAATTATTTATGCAAAATACCAGGGCATAAATTGGTCTGCAGTGTCTTAAATCACTATTTGCTTTCAGAATGACATAATTCTGTGTCTGTAGATTACACTACAATAAATTCATTGTAATCCTAATGCCATTATTTCATCCAAACAAAAGAGGATTTGGAAATGTCTATGTATAAAATGTGGACCTATGATATCTGGAGATTATAAACAGAGCTGTTGTTTCAGATCCACTGGTTTTCATATCCAGCCTGGTTTCTTTATGCCTATAAATAAGAAGGTGGATGGTTTTGACCATTTCTTTTTTGTTATGGCAAAATGGAAAGAAATCTACATTTTCTATCCTACTTTTTCACCATTTTCCTCTTTTTTTACAGTAAATTCTGGGTGACAATAAAAATGGCTGGTAGGACTCAACAAGGAAACAATCACTAGGATGTCGTATTATTAGCTTATTCTAAACACAGTACTGAGCTAAATTACTTGTTTCTTGGCATTGAATTTTCCTACAGTTCAACTCAATTCAGTTAGGAAATGTGATTTACATCATACTCTCACAGAAATAATTTTGTAACTTCTGTGGAATGAGGTGCTACAGGAATGTGACAGGTAAAATCTTTTTTTTCTTTCTTTCTTTTCTCACTATAACAAAGACATATAACAGTGTAATCTTGATTTTCCAGTTCATAATGTTTAACTAGTTGGCTAAGCATTAGGAAGCAATTTATCTTGCATTTTGGGGAAGTGTAGCATGTTGAAATTTCTTTTTGTTGGAAAATATTCATACAGTTGAACAGGCATGTTACAGTTTGTTTGTGCATCTCATCTTCCAGTGTTTCTGGGTATCTCCCCATTGGAACTGAATTGACATTGCCAAGGCAGGAGTGAAGTCTGCTAACTGGATCTGTGGGATGAAGCATTACCCACAGCAGAAGAAGAGGAAAGGCAAACATCATACTAATATTCCAGAAGGAAGATACAGGGTGCTACAGGACAGTTGGCCTCACCACAGTCTTCCTCAAGGCCATTTCTGGGAGATGGAGGACAAAGAGCCAAATTATTGAGATATGAATTGGTTAAATAGATGATAAAGTTGATCGAAAACTATCTGGACTGCTGAGCTCAAAGGCCTGTGATCAACAGCACAAAGTCCAGCTAGCAGCTGGTGTCCTTCACGACTGAATACTGGGGCCAGGATACTTTAATGTCTTTATTATGTCTTTATTTAACTTAGATTATGATCCCCAGAGTACATTCTTCCTGAGTTTGCATATGGTGCCAAATTTGGGAGAGCGTTAGATACACTAGAGGGCACAGCTGCTTTAAAGAGAGATCTCAACAGCCTGCATAAACGATTCAACAAGAACATCACACCATCATACAGTGGTAGAGGCTCAGAGTGGATAGCAACTGGGCAGAAAAACGCACCCTGAAGTCTTGGTGGATACCAAGTTGAACATGATCTTTCAGTGTGCCCTTGCATCAGGAAACAGCAAAGACAGACTGCTCTGCCAAGAAGGAGTTAAAACAACTTCAAGATTGGCTAGGGCTTCCCAGATGACTGTGCCAATGTCAGCGCGCCGGCCTTGAGTGCAAGCTGCTGATCTCCTAGGAGAGGAGTGTGCTCCAGTTCCTCTGGTTGCTTGTGGCAAAAAAAAGACTGGGTGATACTGGCAAAAGTATAGGCAGTAGCATGGACATGATTCTTCTGAATGATTCCTCAGTGCTTGTGAGTTCACAGCTAGAGTACCGTGTCCAGCTTTCAACTGTTAGCGCAAGAAGGACATTGATGAACTGGAATCAATCAGAAGACCATTAGGATGATTGAGGGTACAAGCACCAGACATACAAGAAGAGTCGAAGACATCTGAGTTAACCTTAAGAAAAAAATGGCTTAGTGGGGATTTTACTGTTGTCTTCAACTTCGTAAAGACAGAATGTAGTGAAGATGGAACCATACTTTTCCCAGAGGTGCGTAGTGGAAGAACAAGAAAAAGTGATCACAAGCTGGAAATAGGAAATTGTGACTTAGTGGAAGAAAAACAAAAACATTCACAGTCAGAGTGCCAAACACTGAAATGTGTTGTTCAGGGTGCCTATGGAGTCTCCACCCTTTCAGATAAAACCCAAAAGGACATGGCCCTTAGCAATCTGCTCTAACAGACCCTGATTCAAGCAAGAATTAATCCAGAGGTATCTAGAGATTTTCTCCCACCTGTATTTTCCTGTGACTCTGTAGTGAACTCTAAGTTTTCACAGAGCTTTTATTGCATCTAGAAAACAATTTGGACTACAGGTTTTTAAATGCCAGATAGTACCAAGACGCATTGCACCAAGATACTTAACAAATCCTTCTCCAAACCTTCATACTCCTGCAATTCTCCCTCACGTCAGATGGCCCAGTGACCTGGGCATCTTCCAAGAGTTCCACTGATGCTGAGTGGGAAGAGGTTCATTCTCAAAGTGAATATGGTTATTTTTCTTGCCTCCTTCTACATCTAGCTTTTTTGACAAGATGACAATATGAAATGGAATAGGTTAAAAAAAAAAAAAGTTTTATTTAATTTTCTCTTGACCCTTTTGACTGATTAGTCTTGAAATCCAGTCTCTGACCTGATGATATGTATCTTGTGTCTATGTTTAGACAAATAGGATTGCTAGAATAAGATGTGTTGCTCTTGGATCTGAGCCTGATTTTCTGTGTTTTCATTTGATCCATTTGTAACTAAATGCAGAAAGCAAACTGTCAGCCCTTTTTCAGACAGAAGCAACGGTGATATTGTGCTCTGAAGTTTTTTTTTTTACTTCAAACTCTATAGACAATGAGATTTTAATGTCTTATTTTACCTTAAAGATGTTTTTTCCCTATCTCTTTTCTCAAAGCTAATTAGACATATACAGAACTCAAGAACTACAAAATGACTAACTATATGTATAAACCACAAGAAACTGATAACAACTTAAAATTCTGTGTATGTGATAGTCAATTATGAAAGATGACCCCTCTGAATGTAATAATTGTACTACTTATTGCAAATATTATTTTATTTTATTTTATTTTATTTTATTTTATTTTATTTTATTTTATTTTATTTTATTTTATTTTATTTTATTTTATTTTATTTTATTTTATTTTTCATATTTCCCATATTTAGGCACTTATGGACATTTACCAAACAGCAAGGAAACTTTTTTCTCTCCTGAAAAATAATAAATTCATCTACAAACACAAATTTATTGTTTTAAAATACTTGCTGAGTTCAGCTAGAATTTGTCAAATCATTTCAGCTGGAAAAAAATGTGAAGATTATTTGCCTTTACTCAATGATGTGTCAGACTCAAACTCCAGTTGCATCCTCTGCAGAATGAGGTTATTTAAATGTGCCTTTTATGTCTCCTGAGGGAGAGTTTCAGCATCAAGCTTAAGTCACTTTGGGGAATGGCACTTTTAGACTTTTATTCACCCCACTGGAATTCAGGTGTCCTATCTGCAAGTGCAGTACTTTTATTCACTAAGTAAAAGTCATTCTCTCACTTGTGCTCAACAACAACTGAAGGATTTCATAAGAAACGACATGTATAACAGATGATCTCATAGCTCAATGAACCAGATACTGTATTGGAAGGTGGCAGCTATAGACTTAAATTCCCTCAGGCACAGTTGGGGTACATACAAAAATATAATGTTTAATTCCAGCAGATTAGCACCCATTTGACTCATATTGAAATTTCTGATTCTTAAAAGGTCTACCTTAGTCAAGTTTCAGGCTTATAAATGCTTTAATCCTGTAGGATCAGATGCAACTAAAATAACTTCTTTGCTAAACATAGAAACTCTTAAAAATACCTTGGAAAACAGATGTGCTAATGGTCTTGAATGGAAAGTACCACTATCCATTCTTTAGCTTTGGATGGGAAAAAAAAAATGAATGGAATGACTCTTTCAGAGGGTCCTATTTAAAGATTCATTGTGTTTTTGGCAAATGTAACCAATCTCGATGAGAGAGAGGAAAAGTGTAGGTGATCATAAAAGATTTGGCTGGTATTTTGTATAGAAAATTTCCTTGGTGAGGAGAGGTAAAGAAGGTGACATTCCACTCCACCTGTATGCTAGAAGGATTCTTTCATTTGCAGACTCCTTTGGATGAAAAGATCACTCACTCCAGTACTGTACTTCTGATCTTCCTGGACCATAACAAATATATATATATACACACTTTAACAAAATCCTACAACTACAGATTAAATCAGAGGGCACAGTTGATAGTGACACTTTTTAACTGCAATAAAATAAAATGGCTGGTTCTATGACAAAAATATCCTTTTAATTGTCCAGTCTGGGCAATGACCCAAGGTAAAAACAAGCAGACTAAATGGCCCATTGCCATATCTCTCAAAACAATTAGAATATTGTTCTTCCATTCCTTGTGTTGGCTGGATTCCCACTTCTTAATCTCTCTGTAAGGACTGACATTACTATTTCTCTGCATATACGCTTTTTTCACTGTAGTTCCTAAAGTTTTATCCTTTCATCATTATCCTTACCCCTTTCTCACATTTTTCTGCCTTGGTACTGAATTTTCTCATTTATACCATTGTCCTGTTTTCTTCTCCCGGATCTGATTTCTAGTAACAGTTGTGAGATTAGCTTAGATCTATCTAGTCTCTGTTCTATCCATCTTCCCAAGAATGTGGTTATACCATGAAATACTGCAAAAAAAATGCCTGTTGAGCCTTTTGAGAAAGAAAGTGCTTGAAAAACCCCGTTCTCCATGTGAACACTGGGCACCAGACGAAGGCTGATCATAGGTGCCATATGTTGGTGAGCTGGAATGTAGGCAGTGAGTTCAGGAAAGGGATTCAAAAATATTCTCAGGACAGACACTTCATACCCAAAGTGATTAAGTGAGCACCTTGGCTTTACATTACACCTGAGGCCACCTGGGCTTTATAAAGTACCTATTGCTGTGGTTACCAGCAGCATCCATGAAGCACTTGATTGGAAAAGAAAGGGTTCATATTCTAATCCTTTAATATCCTTGTCATTTATAAAAGGTAGGATGGAGAAACAGGGTTTTCAATTGAATTGGTATCACAGGACCTTGCTATCTGTATTGCTACTCTGTCATGCTGTTTCCATGTTAGAAACTATCACTGACTATTCGAATAACCTTGATTTGAAAACAGTTTAAGAAATATGCATGGTGATGTTTCCTATTATGTGCAATCAGGACACTTATATGCACCTCTGTCTCTCGCTCAGATTATTATTGTTAATTCTTTTTGAATTGAAAGAAATATGTGTTTACATTGGAGTGGCAGGAAAAAAAGTTAAGAATAATAACAGGATAAAAGAAGTTGGCTACAGTTTGAATCAGGGAAGTTGATAGAAGGGAAAACTTAGTCCCAGGAGCAGAAGGGATCCTGATGCCCTTCATCTCCCTTTTTTGGTGGGGAGTACAGCTTGTGAGGAGGAAGGCTACTTGGCCAATAAGAAGAAAATAAATTTTTAGCATAAGGTAAATTGAATTGTATTGGTTTATGTTTCTCTGTGACCCTGTCTTGAACTCTCCAGTAAAGATCTTCACTTTTGATTTCCTAGAATAAACCAATCTACTTTTTTCCATTAAGTTGTCTGATATTAAAAAATGAACATAGAGGTAACAGTAACATCCAGGGTACATACATCTCCAGTGGGAGTGAATCTAATTAAAATGATGAATTAAACAACCACAAGGAAAACCTATAACCTGAGACAAGTTTGCAGAGAGTCAGGAGCTGGGAGGTTAAAGTGAACTGCATGGGCGGCATGGAAAGTGGAATTGCCATGGACCAACTTTAAAGCAGAAGTCCCTCCTGGACTCCAGCACCCACTTGGCAGGTAGCAAATGGGAGCAATGCAGCCCTGAGCAGTTCTCCAGATTGTGTCCAAGCATATCACCTCACTTCTAGGGACTGTAGCATTGTACATCACCAATGCCCAGTTCCTTTAGGAGCTGGCACTTTTGTACTTCCAAAAATCAATATATGAGAATAACACCGGCAGACTAGTGCAGAAAATGAGTAGGGAATCACAAATATTGCTGCAAGAGACTCTGAAGAAACAGTGGCCATCTACTTAATAGGAAGGTTAATGCCTGAGAAGCACATTAACAGGAACAGTGTGCCACTAAACAGATCACAGAGAAGCTGAAAGAATTAAGTGACCCTGTTGCTGCCTGCTAAAGTCTCAGTGGTGCTTTCCAGGCACAGAGATAATGCAAGTACAGATCCTTTTGGACACACAAATCTCCCTCCCTTGTGTACAGAATCAAAGTGAGAACCACATCAGCTACAACCATATTGAAACATTCATTTCATCTGCAGTTTTGTTACGGAGAAAGTAATCAGGAGATTGACTTGCAATGGCAGCAGAGTTTGAATTTATTATTATTGTTATTTTTAATGGAAAGCAATTGTCCTTGCTGGGTAAAATTTAAAGATAACAAGCTGGAACCATGCATGGCTTTATTAACATAGTGAGCTGAACTCCTTTCCCGCCCTCCAAACGCAAACACATGCTGAGACTATGAAATGAAAGCTGTCTTTAATGAAACAAGGAAATGACAGGACTGAAAGTATGGAAGTGCCTAACAGACCAGAGCCTGGTAACAGAAGAAATACTTGCTGAGAGAAATGGACTGTGAATGTTCATTATGAAAACACTGATTAAGAGATAGAGGACAACAATTCAACCAAAAAAACCAAATGTTGTTTAAGATCTGTTACCCATTAGCTTGTTATTCTCACCTATGTTTTTTTTCTCCTAGAGTCATGTAATTGAAACAGCTTCCTCATAACTGGCTATTTCAGGAAAGGTCACCTTTCCAAATAAACTATATATTTCTGTATAATTGTGGAGAATGGCTTTAATTACTGGGACAATATATAATTTTATTAGTATTTCAGCAAAGATTGTAAGATTGTACAATATATTATTTCTTCACCCAGTAGATTTGTTTTTCCTGTCTTTCCCACTCCTTCTTCCCACAGGACTGACTTAAAAAGTTAGGATGTGGTTATTATTTGCATCTATGCAAAGCTACTGTATTCAGTCTCTCAATTCACAGTAGAAGATGGGTATCCTGTTGTATGAACCAGGACAGTATTCAATCACTTTACTGCAGTGAGCTATCTAAACCTAGTAAATACTTACCCTTTTTTAAAAAAGGTCAGCTTAATCTGATTTTTTCTCTTCCAATATCTTATTTTCTGGTAGTCCCTGTCTTTTTAGGCCAGATTTTTTTCTTCTTGATTTTGACAGATGTCAATCATACCTTTTTGTTTTTTTCTCGGCCATCTGCTCAATAGTTTTCACTTAGTTTACCTAAAAATATGAGTAAAAATGACTACACATACTTAGATTAAACTTTTAGTCAGCTTAAGTATTGTCTTGGTTCTCATCAGTAATGAATATTAAAGAAAGAGCTGGTGCAGCACAGCGCTTTCTCTGGAGCCTCCCAGCTTCAAGCATTTCACAATTTATGGACTTTCTTTGTAATAGTTTGTGTCCAGGCCATTGGCTTTATCATCCTGCTCATGGCCTGTCCTTCACTTATTCTTTTTCTAACTTACATCTATTTCTGGAATATTTCTCAGCATAAGACCTTCTGGCACAAATAATCCAGTGTGATACAAAGGTCTTTTATTCGAATTTCAATCATGTTACTTGTTTATTTATTTAGAATGACTTCCTACTTGCACACTGTGAAAAAGATCACAACTTCATTCACGGTTTTGTAACTCATGATTTTGTTGACCTCAGTTATATTATCTTCTGGATGTCCCTTTTCAACTTTGAAGTCTCCTGCCTTGTTTTCTTAAATATTATGCTGCGTCTTTGAGAAGGGATACTCAGCACCTCTGGTCTTTCTTGTTTCCAGTGTTTGTATCCTTCCTCAATTAACTATATCCTTTCTGAGATAAGGAAACTGAACTGCATACAGTGTTAAAGCAAAATGTTTTGTATATGAAATTTCTACTTTTTTAGCAACAAAAAAGATCTCTTTTCCAACACCCTACATATTACCCAAAAGCAGGTTATTATTGTCTGCAATGTATGCTGCTTACATTTATGAATAATGGATTCAACTGAACATCACTCAAAAAATTTAATAGTCAGTCCCGAGTACAGCAGTCTTAATTTTCTTTATCAATTCTTTTACCTTGCTGGTTTAAACAATGGGCTAAGAACATTTATTTTTATTTGAGTTTCCTTAAACTTTTTGAATAAATAATATCTGAGACTCATCATCCTATAGTGTGTTTTTTGTCTATTTCTTCCAAAACATTATATTGCTTAGATTGAAGACTTCCTCCATGTCAAGACTCGAGTGTGGAAACATCCCATATTCTTCCATGAATGCTGATACAAAGAGCCCATTTAGCTTTTCTATCTTATTTTACTTTAGTTCTCTTTTTCAACTCAATTATTTGTTGGACCCACTGGCTCTATGGCAAGCTTCCTACTTCCTACTTTGAAAATGTTTTTATTAATAGTTTTTATGCCTTTAGCTAGCTGTTCAGCAAAGCAGTTTCTGGCATGCCTTATTATGGTTTATGTATAATTTGATTAACTTTAATCTTTTCCTAAGTTTAACATGTCTTCTGCTTCTGTAGAATGCCTTTTCTTTCGTTAGCTTGATGGGGTAATGTGTTTACTGTGGGCTTCTGATTCAATAACTTATAATTGCCACTTTTTTGTTATTATTTACTTTAAGCTGATTAATTATTTATGTCATAAAGAGCTCTTTGAAATAAAGGTTTTTGATGGTAAATATTACATAGTGGACTTCCCCCCGACACACCTGAAGAACATTGATTTTAAGCCTATTCTTCTCACTTGTAACAAAGTGAATCTTCAGGAGTAGAAGTCATGAGCTTTCATTTCTTTTCCTTCATCTCAACATATTGTGAAGAATTAGTTTGTACTAACTGGCCCATAGTGATGTGTCTGTAGGCTACTTCTTCAACTAATTCTCTTAAAAAAAAAAACCTTCTGTGCTCTAAAACTGCTTTTGTAGGCAGCAAAACTTTCACAGGAGGAGGAATTCTAAGAAATGTATACCCCAAATGATATTAAGAAATAAATCTTTAATTAAAACAAATCTAGTTCCTAGTGCTTTCTAACAGCAGGCAAATGAGATTTTCCCCCCTCTACTATCTTATTATTTTTGGTGAGTTTTTGTGTTGTGTATAGAAAAAGAAAAAAACTTACACTAACATAACTTGCTAAGTAAAATGTCCCTTTGGCAACCATCCCAGACCAGCAACTATAAACACATGTTTAGGGTTTAAGAAGTGTTATACATGAGATAATTTATCATTTCCCTACTATAGCCATTTCATTTCAAGTCATTAGTCAAACCTGTATAAATAAATCACAACTAACAAAACTTTAACAATCAATATAAAGGAAATGGAATTCTCATCTTTTCTGTATTTGCAGAGAAAACTTGTAAGGAGAATTTAATAGAGGTGTAAAATGCTTACTTTGCTTTCTGTGCTATTAAATCATATTCCTGAGTATTTTGTTTCACTGGGGGATTCAGCCTTTTGATAGCACTAGTTTTACTTCTTTATTTTCAAATGTACATTCCATTGTGTTTTTTTGGCTGAAGAATCTTTCCCTCACTCTTGTATTCTGTAGGTTGGTCTTTGTATTTCCTGTATTTATTTCAAGTTCAGTGTATATTTTTCAGAGGTGCATATCACATAATTCTAGCATGTAGGACTAGGAGAGTGTTAGCGTGTTGTTGACCGAGATTTCTTCACTAATAATTAGTGAACATTTGGAGCATAATTCGTTTATATTTTGAAGGAGAAATTTAGGCATTTGAATGTAGCCTGCTGCTGATTACAGTCTGTAGTAACATATTGGTTGACTAATTCTTTGTGTGTCCTCCCAGCAATAAGTTTTGTCTGGGCCCAAACAATAATGGTTGCAGACAAGTTAAAGAAAAAAAAATCCCAAACTATTGCAGCTATGGCCTCCAAAACCACAGGGTATTTTCTTAGTCCTGAAAGTATGAAAATAGTCATAACAAATCAGTTTACAAACTCTTTCAGATACAGAAGACTTACCTTACTTTTAAACCTTCCTTTATGTCACAGAGAGCAGTTTATTTTGCTGCTTTGGAAGCAAATCTAAGAGTAACTTATGCAGTGCAACTTATGAAATGTTTAATTTTAATTTTCCTAGAATCTTAGACAACTGCTTTAGAGAAACATTTGCAACTGTGCATTTCAAATTGAACCAGGGTGGGCCGAGCAAAACCCATCAGCTGAAACACATTAAGCATGCCGGGGCAGGGGGAGGGAGAATCTTTTTCATGGGCCTTCTGTTTGATCGTGATTATATTTAAATTTCAGAGCTTATTATGTTTACAACTGTGACTATGTTGCTATGACAGCAGCAATTCTGAAGTCCTTTTTAACAAGCAAGAGACAACTATTTACATATTCCTTAGCACAGCTTGGATTTTGTCCCTTTCTTTACACCATTTGCAATTTTGCCATTTATACATGTATGTATTTTGTCTGGCCTCTCACCTGCTTTGTCCAGATTAAAAGCTACTTAACAGTCACTAAAATGCAAGTAGTTTGTGGGAGGCTAATTATTTAAAGTCTTCTGTGGAGTCAATTCACTTTAAATCTTCACCCTTCCTCCTGGGAAACTTAAACCATGACGTGTGCCCTGTTTGGGGTCACATATGCTGCTGGCTTCAGGGCCACAATACAACGGCTCGAGAGCAAGAAGGCCATTCTCTTGTTTCTTGGAAAGAGAAGCCTATCTGCCTGTCAAGTGTGTGAACTCCCACTGCTCCCCAGAGCAAATTTCCTTGCCTGCCATTTCCTAGCCAACGCTGGCACCAGGGAGAGCATGTAACCAGTTGGCTGCGCTGATTGTTGCAGTGATTGAAGCAAATCAAGGGCAGCTCTGTCACGAACAATGAAATCTGTGCTCTGTATGCAAATTTCTCCTGGCTTTCACTTCTGCTTTGCGTCTGGCCATGCCTCCTATGAACTGCAAAATAAGTTATGAAACCTCGCAGATCACTGGGTTTGTATTGTAAGCTTTCAGTTTCACTTACTTTGCACAAAACGTGCCTAAAAGCTGAACCCAGGCCACACAGCTGGATTCTTTCAGGCAGCTGTTGTCTTCCCCACCCTGCTTTTATAATAGTGACCTTTTTCGTCTTGTTTTCAATGTTATTAAATAAAGCGATGGTAAACGAGACTAAGAAAGGGTGACTGCATGTGTTGCATGCCTCAGCTCTTTTCTATTGCTTAGCCAGTGGGGTGAGTTATATGTACCCACTTCATTATAGCTGAGGAATATCTAAAATCATTTAGGAAACAGTGTTAATTGTATCTTTCTTGGAGCAGTAACCTAGTGATTGCAGGTCAGTTGCTGAGTTTAAGCATGCGCTCTCCTCACTAGTGGGATATCTGAGAAATTTGAGAGGTATATTTCTTGCTTTGCAGTGCTGTACTAGACCCTGCTCCCTAAAAGTTGTTTTGTTTTGTGCTATGGGAGACAGTTTTGTCCATTCTGTGCACCTATGCAGAAATGAGATTATTCAGTTAAAACTAATTCTGGTCTGGCAGAATATACATTATGTTCAATATACTTATAATATCCCTAGGCAAAATCGTAAACACAGAATCACAGAATGGTTAAGGTTGGAAGGGGTCTCTAGAGATCATCTAGTCCAACCTCTCCACCCAAGCAGGGACCCCTAGAGCATGTGGCACAGGGTGGCATCCAGGCGGGGTTGGAAGCTCTCCAGAGAAGGAGACTCCACAGCCTCTCTGGGCAGCCTGTTCCAGGGCTCTGGCACCCTCACAGGAAAGAAACTCTTCCTCAAATGGAGATGGAATTTCCTGTGTTTCACCTTGTACCCATTACCCCTTGTCTGTCACTGGCCACCACCGAGAAGAGTTTGGCCGCATCTTCCCTACATTCACCCCTCTGGTGTTTATACCTATTGATCAGATCTCCTCTCAGTCTTCTCTTCTCCAGGCTAAATAGATCCAGCCCACTTTCCTCATATGCTCCAGTTTTTTAATCAGCTTTGTTGCTCTATGCTAGACCCTCTCTAGAAGCACAACGTCCATCTTGTACTAGGGCAGGATCCCCTCCCTCAATCTGCTGGCAACACTCCTTCTGATGCAGGCCAGGATCAAATTGATCCTCTTGGCCACAAGGGCACATTGATGACTCCTGGTTAACTTGTTGTCAACCAGGACTCTCAAAATGCTCCCTGTGGAGCTGCTTTCTAGCAGGTCAGCCCCTAATCTGTGCTAGTGGCTGGAGTTATTCCTGCCCAGGTGCAAGACTCTGCACTTTGCCCAGGTGCAAGACTCTGCACTTGTCCTTGTTGAACCTCATGAGGTTCCTCTCTGCCCAACTCTCTAACCTTTCTAGGACCCTCTGAATGGCAATACAGATCTCTGGAGTGCTGGCCACTGCACCCAGTGCTCCACCCTTGCTCAGGGTGCACTCTGTGCCCTCGTCCAAGTCATTGATGAACAAGTTGAACAGCACTGGACCCAGCACTGACCTATGGAGGACATCACTGGTCACAGGTCTCCAACTAGACTCAGGCTTATTTACCACCACTCTCTGAGCTCTGCCATCCAACCAGGAGAAATCCACCTCACTGTCCGCATTTCCAATGTACACTTCTGGAGCTTTCTTATGAGGATGTTATGGAAGACTGTGTCAAAAGCCTTGCCAAAGTCAAGGTAGACAACATCCATGGCTTCCCCCAGCCAGCCCGTCACTTGATCATAGAAGGCTATCATCAGGTTCAAGAAACATGACTTCCCCTTAGTGAATCCATGCTGACTAGTTCTGATCGCCTTCTCCTCCTTGATATGCCTAGAGAGGGTCTCTAGAATGAGCTGCTCCATCACCTTTCCAGGGACAGAGGTGAGGCTGACGGACCTGTAGTTTCCTGGCTCCTCCCTCTTGCCCTTTTTGAAGACTGGAGTGACATTAGCTCTCTTCCAGTCCCCCAGTACCTCTCCCACTCTCTATGACCCCTCAAAGATGATGGAGAGCAGCAGAGCAATAACCCCCACCAGTTCCCTCAGCATCCTTGGGTGCATCCCATCTGGACCCATAGATTTATGAGTGTCCAGTTAGCCTAAATAATCCCTAACCTAATCCTGCTCAACCAGTGGAAAGTCTTCCTCTGTCCTGCTTATTCCTCTTATATCCGGCCTCTGTAGTTCATGGGGACCAACCTTACAGTGAAGACAGAAGCAAAGAAGACATTTAGTAACTGCCTTCTCTGTATCCTCTGTCACCAAGGCACCCTTTCCATTCAGCAGTGGACTAACATTTTCACTAGTCATGATAATCTGCTCTGTTAGTATTCATCAGACTCTCCATCACCAGTGTGTGTTACAAGGGAATACTGAGATTTTGTTTCTAGAGATATGACTTCCTGCTGGAAAATTATATTGTATTTTTATTTTTAAAAATGAGCCAGAATTCAAGAGTTTTACTCAAGGGGTAGCTTGAATGTTTATTACTGCCAGTACTGTGCATTTGTTTATCCCTTGGTTTGTGCTAATAAACCCTGCTTTGGAGATATGTTGAACTATTGGCTACAAAATATGGCAGGAATCTAAAAGAGCACATCTGAGTCTGAATGCTGAGGATAGGGGAGGGAGAGGAGCTCATCACTGAGTACTCATTGTTTTCTTGCCTTGGTTGCTGACTGAACAGCTTCAGCTTCAAGCTACTTGGTTTCCTTCATACATCAAAGTGTATACAGAGAATCTGTGTTTTCCATAATGATAGGATTGATGAGCTGAATCAGATATCTCCAGAGTAAGACTCTGTAAGATTTCAAATTGAAGCTCTTTAGACCATCTTGCAACACTCTGAAACATGTTAAAGTGATTGCTTTCTTTAGATTTGAAGCTTCTTCAGTCAAAAATGTGACCAATGCAGTAAACAGAAGGGGAATTTCTACACTGAATCAGTACCATTCATTGAGGGGAAAAGAAGCAGACAACAGCCATGAAAACCCAGTCTGGAAGTGGCAGGATCATCTGAATTGATTAGCCAGAATCCAGCACTACAAAAGCCCACACTGGGTTAATATTGGCCTACAGAAAGGCAAAGTTGAAAGCACTCCTAAACTAAGGATGGAGATTTGGGGAACTGCACACAACATTGAAGGGGAAGACACACATAGAGGAGTGTAGATTAAAGCAGTGAGTATTTTTGTCACATACAACAAGACAATTCATAAGATCATCTAAAATGCTCCACTTTGCTTTTCACCTGCAGAACAGTCCCTTATCGCAAGGGAGTGTCTTACATTTAGGCAGTTGTCACTAGAGTTCCCATGCCCCAAGACTTGACTGCTTTTTCTAAAAGTAGAAAGCATCAGTGGAGAACATTATGCACTTTCAGTTGTGTAGTACTGTCACTATTCTTCATCATCAGGTAAAGGTTTGATGAAGAATTATTATTCAGGCATAAGCATTAGCTCAGTGACACTAAAACCTCCATAATGTTTCTGGAGAGGCAGAATCTTCCAACAGTAATGAGGTCTACTTTGCAGAACCTCCTACAAGATAATCCTCTTGAAAGACACATTGCTTTGTAAGTACTCCATTTTTTTTCTGAATTTCTGGATATAAAAATCTGTTGGCAGTGACTCCATATTTATATTACCATTAATGTAGTAGCAAATGGGAGTTACAACCTAGCCTGCAAAAGCTGGGTTCCCAACAAACTTTACTTAACACATGTTTTAGACTGCATTTAATATAAAAAGAAGAAAAGGAAGCAAATCAAACCCTTTAACCAGACCTTTCCCAATGACATTTTGCCTTCCTTTTCCTCTGTTATTGCCTGCAGTCCAGACATTTGATCTTTATAAAATATACTTTCCAACAAAAGAAAATATTATACATTCCTACCCACAAAGCATCCTGACTGTTCATTACTAAATCAGTTATGAAAATAAAGTCTTGTAAGAAGTTGGATTGTTTAAAGGCACTATATTTAAGTTATGGTGAGGTACTCTTCTCCAGGATATTTTATAAAAGAACAAGGAAAGATATTCTTCTGTGGAATTTTTATATCCATGGAACAATTTTATTGTAAATAAGGATTGCTTTCATGGGGATTAGAATTCGTGTGCTGCAATATATACTGGAAAAATAAAATAATGAAGCTTTCATATCAATCCTCTTATAGGGAACATTTTCAATATAAATCATTCTGTTAACTGATGTCCCTTGGTTTGTAGTGATTTTGACACAAATGCAGATCTTTACAGAAGAGAGATTTTATAGAGTGTGCAAATAGATAAAGGACTCTTACCTGGAGGAAGCAATTTGGCCATAACTGAGGCCATAACTGAAGTTCAGATTTTTCTATCAAGTCAGCACTTTAACAGGGAATTCAAGTTTGTGACCTCCTGTCACATACCTGAGTTGCAGCCAACACCAATTGGCTGCAAAAGTGTAGAGATCGTTTCTCTTATAATCCATCCGCTGTATTTCTTGGGATGGAATTTTGACATGTGTCAGGTATAATTTCCTTTTTTGAAAGAGGCAGAATTTCATTTGATTTCCTCCCTACCACATAAGTTTTAGAAAAAAAGTGTTTATACAATTTAGAGAAATGTTAGAGTTTTGACTACCTTGGCCTATCTTTTTTTTTTATTTCCTCTAGTCCTCCAGAGGTAAATGCATTTTGCTGTACTTTTTTCCCTGCTTTTTAGTAAGAGAGTTTTGTGTGCAACATGATATACTTATAAGTGAGATTGATGCTCACCCCTGATCGTCCGCATGCATTCAACGTGTGTTTTAGGAACAGCTCAATGTATTAGATATACAGTGTTTCAGCCGGTCCTTAATGTGTTTACCAACATGCAGAGCATTAAAAAAATCAATTCTGGAATGCCCAGTTATAGTTGACTGTTTAAAATAGATATAATTACATGTGTGATCCTTCAACTCAGTTAAAATATTACTGATGTCTAAATAGAGATTTAGACACTAAACAGAAAAAGTAGCCACAAAATTGTCACTGTCCAAAACCATGTCAAGCACTTTCAGAATTGAGTAGAATTGCTTTATTCTTTCCTAAGCATATTAGTTTTTAACTCTTACCCCTAATTCCCAGTCTTTTGAAACTTGTTAGTTTAAGACAACATGTTCCTTTACATGTTGTACAGTCTTATTTGTATACAGAAAAAAAGGTTATTGCTTTAGATAGTATTACTTTTGCGCAGGAAATGGTAAAGCTAGTGGAACTAAAACAATTATATTAGCTCCATCAGATTAGACATGTGTGATAGGCATATTAATACTGAATTGACTGAATATTCAAAATGAAAAATTCAACTTTTGTGTCTTTATTGCTTGCAAAATAGCTTTGAAAAGATTTCCTCTACTGAGAATAGATTCTAAGTTGATGTAAGGCAGTGTACTTTTATTGAATTCTGTAGAGGATGAAGATCTAGACAGTGAAAAGTTCATAAATATTCAGTTCTCAAATTGTACCGCTTAGTTTTGACTGGGTGATAAATCACAGTATTTCTTTCCCTTCTTGAGGAGATTCTGTAAGAAGTTGCAGAATGTATGTGGCTGAGTACAAAAGTGAATGGTTTTACAAAAACTGCTGAATCCAGCTTTGACTTTTGCACAGTTTGTGTCAGTGAAATGAGGAACACTTGAAGGCATAACTAAAAGAATATGAAAGCAGAAAATATAAACTCATTTAAAATTTGTATGAGTATTGATATGAATAAATTTAAGCAGTCTTACAATTCTGATGAACAGTCTTACAGTTCTGATGAACAGGTATCATTATATTAATTGAAATTTCAATATTTTTAGATAAATTGATGAAATCTTTATAATAGTTTTAACCCTAATGTGTAAAAGTTAATCTAAAACACATAAACAGAGGACTGGAAACAACCACTGCAGTCTTTTGATTGGACCTGTGAAATACTGATCAGAAAGCTATATTGCTGCTTGATGTGTATCTTTTAAAAAAATTTTTACCTCCATTTGGTTTGCAAGTTCCGATAAGAAATAGAATTCACATCAACATTTGCCAAGTTGCATTAATTGTTCACTAAGTTGTTCTATTAAAAAAAAGAAAAAAATAGTAACTTATTTTTCTTCAAATCTGGTTTGGAGACACTGACCTGCTTAATTTCTCACTTGTCTTGATTAAAATTCCACTCAATACTAGTGAATAGAGAATGTGAGAATTATGATTCAGTTAGAATAAAGATTCCAAGTTCATACATTCATATCTGAATTATCCATGATGATTATCCTTGAATGATTTAAAGAGGTTAAAGGACTTCATAGGGTTGATGGAATTCTGTTGAGTAGCCTTGGGAAAGTGGCAAGAGATGCTAATTTGCCTAACTGGCATTTAACTTGAATCAAGGAATATATTTTCTTTTCCATGTGAGAGAAAGAAAGAAAAAAAAAGAGAGCAATATTAAGATCTTGCCTTTAGTATAAATTAAGTTAGAAACAGCTGGGGCAGATATAAAAGAAAACTATATACATTGAGTCACAGGTTGTGTCCTAATGTGAACACAAGAAGATATATTCACTCTCTGGATTGTAGAAGTGGGAGTTTGTCTGGAGTCACTGGAAACTAAGTTAACCAATTTGCCTTTTTCATAATACGGACATCCTTCTTACTCATATATGGATGCAAAGTCTGATAAAGTAGTAGGCATTTCCAACTTATAAGAGATTAGGGTTTCTTATAAACCTCAGTAATACTTTCACTACAGTCTAGAGAAGGTCAAATGTTTGTCAGTATCCCACTGTACTGTAGAAGCACCCAAAACTGTGTCTAAATAGGCTCCAGCTTGAACATTGTTGCAAAATTATTTAGTCATCCACTCACTCTCTTTCATGGGATTTTGGCCTGTGTCATGTAGCGATCACCAAGGCATTGGCTGGGCCTGTTAATGTAGGCTATGGATACTTCTTAGTGAAAGTTCCTATTGATGGGGGGAAAAATGAGTTGTACAGGTAGTGCACAGCTGTATTCTTCAGTTTGAGGATGGAAGAGTAGGTCCTAGACAATTTTATTTGCTAGTATAGATGCAAGTCTCTATGAATACTTAACAAGAAGAGAGTCTATCCTAAAAGAATTGTAGTCTAAAAGTACGGCAAGCAATATTAGGTAGAGACAGACAGAAAAATATAAAATAATACTAAAAGAGGAATAGCAGTAGTAGACAGTGATATCAAGACTCTGGTTCCTGTCTCTATCAAAAAAAAATAAAAAGGAAGGTGATTATTGGTGTATCATATAACATGGTGTACATTTAACAGTGCTTGTCTTCAAAGATGCTGTGAAAGATGCAAAGCAAAGGCCTCTTAGGGCCACTGAAATCCAAATAATGGTGACAGAGTTGTTTTCGCTTCCAGATAACAGCCATATGTATGAAAACATGCAATCACATGGTAGAATCACCCGGTTAGCTTTGGTTTGCTGATGACTGCTTATTGCTGATGACAGCAGGAAGAGCCTTTGGTATGGCAGCCTGCACTGTCTACGGTCAAGGCTCCATTCACGCCTAAATTACTCATAGGCTGAGCATACTAAGTGTGTTTTTTTTTTTTTTTTTTTTTATGAAGTGCAATGAAGCAAGCGCCTAATTATTTTTTCTGCCTTTTACTCACTAGACTGAAAGATCAGGTGATCATTGTGAGTCTTCAAGGAAATGCTGTCTCCATTGTTCAGAAAGTGAGGCAGATGATTGTATATTTCTTTGTCTGAAGGCACAAGTTAAACAGCCCTGGCTTGTCCCATAGGCAGTCAAATTTTGTGTGAATACCCAAGTGAGTATGACTCGAGGAGGAGTAATGGGGGGAGGGGAGTATGTCAGTCAATTTATTATGAGAAAATTCATAGAAATTGTTTGAATTCAGTTTTGACTGAAAAATGGCTGCATTGTTCAAAGGGGAAGAAAAAGGTCATTATTTCTATTCTAGACATCATATTTTCCCTTTTCTCACTAAGAATTTGCTTGCTCTGGAGACTATTTTATCAGAGTGCCCTAAACCCCTGCATATTAGGATTAATAATTAAAGTGCTAATATATTTTTAACTATAAATTTGCAAATGCAACGATAATGCAGTTGCACAGAATCTGCTTAGTACGGCTGTTGCAGAAAAGGACTTATGAAATGTTCATGAATGTTATATATTGCAGATAGGAGGAATAATTCAGTATTTAATGCTGTTTAATAATAGCATTACAAACAATTTTCTAAGGAGGCAAGCTGTGCTGTCAAATACATGTGAAGTATCACCCACCCCTCTAAAAATAAGCCTTTTGATGATTACAAACTATATATTACATATAACGCAGGCACAAAAACAGGCACACGCATGCCCACATGGAGACACAGACACACTCACTTCTCTCTGTATATTTATACTTACAAACCCTCACATTAAGTAACAAGGCATGACAGTCAGCTTTTAAATGGATAATGACATTGGCCTCACCGAGTTATGATTTTCCCTCCAGAACTGTATGCACCTGCCTGAGTAGATGATACCAATGCAATGGACAGTTCATGGATAGCACATTCTGACAGTTTAACCATTGTTTCTGTTTTAATCACATTTCAGCATTAAACTGGGGAGCAGAAACTGGAAGCAATGTGAAGTAATGAGCTCAGAAGGAAAGCCTCTGTCATGACGTGCCATTCTTTAGCAGCATGTTCCTTTCTAAGTAGACATCATACATATCTTTCATCTCTTTCTGTACTGTCTTTCATAGAAAAATGCTAGAAATGGAGGAATCATTTACAGGGAAAAAAAAATGTCCATAGTCTCAGACTAGGCTTCTGTTGTTGCTCATTTTTCAAAGCATTGGTTGTGCTCATTAATTTTTGTGTATGTCACATGAGATTGCTTCTGTTTCCTGTCAGAAGAATGTAACTTTCCAACCAGGAAGGAGGTAGGAGGAAACCAGGGAGATTCAATTTTAGAGGCGATTAGCTAAGACATGATAAGTCAGTAGATGACCAAAATTTGAGAAACTGGATGTTTTTAAAAAGCATTTTTTTTTTTATCTTATTCAGTCCATTAAAGTAGTATTCAGATTTTGCCAAGCCTTATCTTAAAAGCCGACAGTCTTTACCTAGGACAGAAAGAGCCTGTGCTGTGAATCTCTCCCTAATCAGTGCTTTTTTCTTTGAATATTTCGATTTAAACAAATGAAGAAGAAGCAAAACCAGTTTTTTTTTCTACCTTGCTAGATTGTCTTATGTACTTCTGATCTACTCATCCTCTTTCCAGTGTCCAGATGAAAGAACATTGAGATACTTGTTTAAAAGGGCTTGAGAAGCCCCATCTATACTTAATGAATGATGGTGCAACTATCAGGGTGTGGATGGAGGAGGAAAGAACCTCTGACCCTGCTTAGAACTGACTGTAGAATTGAGTCATTCCTCTACTTTTCAGTACAGTAAAATTTATTGCCCTACATAAGACCAGAGCACATCCCCTTTTCTCCAAAATGAACTTTCCAGGAAATATTTCTACGTCACGATTTATTCTCTTAGACTTTTGTGGTTATCTTTATTGTTTTTCCAGACAAAAGCTTGCCTGATTTGGATTCAGACAACATCAGTTAATAAGCTTTTTTCTATACAGGAAGACAAAAGTATTTTGAAATAGACAGTTTTGAGTGTGAACTTCCTGAAGAAATGTATATTTTATGGTTCTAATTTAGCTCAGGATTACACAGGATTATTAGCTGTATATAATACAAGGATGATAGTGTTAATTTATTTCCCTTTTAATATAGCCTGAATTCATCCCAATGGAGTGTATCAGTGCAAGAATTGCTTACATATCCTTTAAACCTTTAAAACTATATACTTCTTTGTTGATGAAATGGATACCACTAATGAATATATTATATGATATTATGATCTGACTGCAGTGAACAGACATTATGTTCCCACTACCAACAATTTTCTTACCTATGTTGATCTATGTACTGTTACAAAATGATAATAACAGGCTATTAAAACATTGCATGACATGTCATCAATGCATCCATAAAAAAAAGTTTATCATATTAAGTCCCAGTATGTGTTCCAGTGATTTTAAACTACTGTAATGATCTGCAATGTTGCAGTACATCTCTTGAATAAAAAGAAAAAAAAAAGTGTGTGAATAAACTGAAATGGATCAGGGTACCTTGATTTAGGATTTCTGTTGATGGACATCTTCTGAGAATCGGTTTTCACTGGTCCGAACAGAATGTAATTATGATTCAGACATCTTTGGAGAGTTGGGATGGCTATGCTTATTGATCTAGGTCATCTCAGTCAAACTATTAGCTGAAAGGATGCTTTTACAGATTTACATTTTGGGCTGAAAATGAAATTAGAAAAGAAAAAAGCATAGCAGGTAGCTCTTTCCAGTTAGCACATATGTTCTTCACTAAGAATTAGGCTTCCTGACACCTGATTAGGCTTCCTGGTGACCTCATTAGGTCACCAAAAGCATGAATTTGGCGTGACACTTGATTATGAAAAACATGAAATACCCTATGTTCTCAATAAAACATGGAAGAAGTCACCAGACATAACAAAAACATGAATGGGGCTCTGTGTGTGTGTGTATATTTACACATTCACAGTCATAGCTAAGAAAAGGTCCATAAATAATTTCAACAATATTCTCAAAAATCTAGATGTAAAATCGCATCTGATTCTTTATGGTGAACTGTCTAAATGCCTTGTAAAACATAGTACAATGTAAACACTGTGCTAGATACAGACACGCTGAGTTCTTCCCACTTAGTTATGCATTGATTATCAAATAATAAATCCATGTCTGTTTATCTGCAAGGAGAAAACATTTGACCTCTATTCATTATCTGCAGAATTTTTCAGCAGTTTTCAGTGAAATACAAAAGGCTACTGTGATCCTACAAAGGCTTTATGCCTAATTAGCAGTGAATTCCAAAAATGCCTTCTTGTTAAAAATTAGCAAATATTAACCCATATTTCATGGCCATCTCCATGTATATGAAAAAAAAAAATGGTAGTGGAAATGTGTAATGGAGTAGTGGAGTGGTGTGTTCATTTGATTTTTGTCATGTCTGCTATTGCATGGCCTGGCATGAACAACAATAAAGTAATTGATTTTACATTACTTTTTAGTGGCTTAAGAAGCAGTAGTTAATCTCCTTACAGTTTTCTTAAATGCAAATCCTATAAAGCTCTCTAACATGATTATAAGTCCAAATCAGCAGGCCAGTGACTTAGACTCTGAAACAGGCTGCTAAGTAGACCTCTTTGTTCAGGTTTCATTGGTGATTTTATATATGGGAATGGTGAGACGGTGAAGACTAAGTTCAAAGATCTTATGATAGTATCTTCTTCAAATACTATCAAACATAAGTACTGTGGGGAAATATTTTGATTTTGGCAAGTATTCAAGACTTTGTATCTGATATAGGACAGGTATTTAAAGATAATGGGAATTTCTTTTGTGCAAGTGTCATTCTGGCAATAGATTTAAAGGATTTACTCAGAAAAATAGTTACTGCTGATTGTGAAAGCCATCGCTCTTTAGGTATCTGTGAAAAACCAGTTCAGATATAGGTCAAATTTGGAGGAAGAAGAAAGAGGACATTAAAACATATGCAGCCTCTCTCTTGCTTGCTTTTAAGATAAGTGCAGTAACAGGAAATTTGTATGTGCTTTGCAAAATCTGATGACCTGCTCTAACCATTTAAATTTGCTTAAAATGAAAGACATCCTTAACCAGATGAACATAAACATATGTGGCTATTAGCTACTGAAACATGTTTTTCATTCATATATTGTCCATACAGAGTGCAAAATTAATGTGTACATGCTCTTAAATTACAAGTTTTCTCATGGAAAACTTCTAAATAACATCAATAAAAAAATAAAAGGAAAGATCTGACAGGAACATAGCACAGTCACAATTTTGAATACAGATTTGACTCCTTCAAGTATGGATTAAAGTGAGATAGAAATGAAATAAACAGAACAGTCTCAGAAGTTTAGAGCTGAAAGGAAGTCATCCATCACAGTAGAGGAATGTTTGATCTGATATACAGTAGTTTAGCTCACAGACTTCATTGCTGGCAACATTTATCTCTGTGCTCACTGCAAATTCTAATAATAGAAGGCATATCCTGAAGAAATTCAATATGCCCAATAATTATGAGCATCAGTCTTATGGAATGTGTAAAAAATAGACACAGTGGACATTTAGATACATTCATTCTGTGTCTGTTTGTGTTTGATGAGAATGGAACAAAATATCTCATAACAACACTTAAGGAAAATGTTTCAGCTATTTAACATACTTTTATATAATTTACTATCCTTAGAGGAGTTGTTTAAATATTTACTTTTTAATTGCAAAATGGCTTGCAACCAAATGTTCATGGGAATATTTCTTTCTTTCCCTCATCTTCCTGTATGTACTCCTTCTTATTAATCAATTTTTATAATGCAAGTTGCATTTTATGGTTTTCAGTTTTCAGATGTGTAGAGAAATGCTGTCTGGCCCAGAGGGTGTGCTTTCTGAAAAGACTGGGCCATCAGTGGTTCAGAAATAATCTACAATGATTATGTTCAGTCTTTCTATCTAAATTATTTTTAAATGAACAGTTAAAGATGCTATCCTCAGTCATTTTATCAATTCATCTTTTTTCCTCTTCCTTTTCAGTTATTTTTATGTACAGTGTGCGAACACTGTATTCTCCTTTCAGGCAACAAAGGCATAGTTGCTTATACACTGTCAAGGTAAAAACAGTGTAGAATGAAAAAGGCAGTCCTCAATTTATGAAACTCAGTTATCGTTTCTATGATACTTCAAGATTTATTCCTACTCCTGAATGGAGATGACACTTTGACATTTCTGGATCTTAACTTCTGACACACCTGAACAATATGATGGCCGTCAGGGAGCACAGAACCTTAATAAATACATGTGTTAAGTAAAAAATCAGCATGCAATCAAAAGTAAGGTAAGCTTCTTTTAAAATATATTTATACATGAGATGCAGAAGCATGGAAATGAGTCAGAATTTTTTGTATAGCATAAACTGATAGAGTGAATTGCCAGGAAAAAAAAAAAAAAAGATATAAAAGAATTTGAAATAAATAGCTAGCTAGTTATGTAGAACTGTAGAGCTAAGGAGACATTGACAAAGAAGGAGGGTCTCGTAAACTTAATCTGTTCTAAGATTTTGTTTACATAGAATTTCTTTATATTCACATTAGAGTCCGTGAGGAGGGTTCCCTGAATAACTTGTATATAAAATGAAGAAATCTTCCATTATTTCCCCAGATTTACTCTTTTTTTTTTTTTTTTTTTTTTGGCAATACATTAGACATGGAAATACTGATTAGAAAATTTTATCATGGAGTAAAATTAGCCTCAATAAAACATACATCATAGAATTACACAGAAAGGGACCTCTAGAGATCTAGTCCAAACCCCTGGCATACACAGGGTCACCTAGAACACGTGGCAGAGGGTGGTATCCAAGCAGGTTTTGAAGATCTCCAGAGAAGGAAACTCAACAACCTCTCTTGGCAACCTGTTCCAGTGCTCTGTCACCCTCACTGTTAAGAAATTTTTCCTTAAGTTCCAGTGGAATTTTTGATGCCTCAATCTGTGGCCATTTCCTCTAGTCCTATCACTGGCCACCACTAAAAAGAGGTCCTCCTCACTCCCTCTGTTAAGGTATTTATATACATTGATCAGATCCCCTCTCAGTCTTCTCTTCTCCAGGCTGAACAGGCCCAGCTCTCTCAGCCTTTGCTCATAGGGCAGATGTTCCAGGCCCCTCATCATCCTCATAGCCTTGTGCTGGATTCTCCACAGCAGCTCCACATCCCTCTTGTACTGGGGAGCCCAGAACTGCACACAGAAATCCAGGTGCGGCCTCATCATGGGACAGAAGAGGGGCAGAATCACCTCCCTCGACCTGCTGGAGACGCTCTGCTTAATGCACCCCAAGATCCTATCGTCCTTCTTGGCCACGAGGGCACACTGCTGCCTCATGGTCAAATTGTCATCCACCATGACACCCAGGTCCCTCTCTACATAGCTGCTCTCCAGAAGGTTGGTCCCAAGCCTGTACTGGTGTCATTTCACAAAAATAAATTTCTCTGGCTTTGATGTTTCCAGACTTTATGGAAGTGGAGATGCTAAACCTTGACCACTTCCATTTTCTCAGCAAACAGGAATTACTTTACTAACTATTACTTTACTAACTCTCCACTTTCAACAATTGGTCCCAACAATCTTTGGGATGATAGTCATCAAGGTAATGAAATCTGAATTTCTGTGTGCATACATTGTCTATGATAGCCATATTATTTAGCTACATATGAAAAGGATCTGAATAGAATTAGAATATATATATAGCGAGGAGATAGAAATATATACTCTGAACAAAATTTTTTTAAAATATATTTGAAAATTAGAAATACTCATTGATGATGCTTCTTTCAGATTCTTTTCCCTTTCTACAGACCTATTTACAAGTTTTGGTATGATCAGTAACAAGCTTATTTATTATTTTCCTCTAACTTTTCCAGGAAACTTGCTCCAATTCTTGTATGCAGTATATATCAGAATGTCTACAGTACACATTCCTAGCCTTCATTTCTAGTAACAAAGCCAAAGAACAACTTGTTTTATTGATCTGAAGAATGCTATTTGCTTCAAAGGTAGGTGATGAAAACAGGAAAAAAACCCTCATTTTCTAGCTTGAGAACTGCTTCTTTTCAGCACAACTCTTCAAACCAGCTGTCGCTAGTGCACACAAGAATATCACCAACTTAAAGCTTGTCAGTTCAATTTTGCATTCATCTTCTTTGCTTGCCATTTTATGAAAGTCCCATGAAAGTCTTATGAAAGTCTTCTCACTGTTATAGGTCAGGTTCTAAATCAACACACTGAATGAGAAATATTACAGAAGCTGAAACACCCAAAGGGTTTTAATTTAAAAATAAGTGGTGCTGTCAAATGGTCGCAGCATGAAGGGTTATTGTGTGGTAGTATTAATAAGTCATGAGTTAATCCATAGTAGTTTTGATCAGCTGAAAGAACATTTATGAGCAAATAAGAAAGGGATGAAAGCAATAATGGCTAAAATAGTTCACATACCTACACAAGCTGTCATTGCGGTATGGTTGCAGGTATTTAATAACACTTTTTGAAAAAAAAAAGACAAAGTTACTTACCAATGTCATTAGTGGTCAGTCCTTAGGGTTTAGGAAGAAAAAGTGAGTTAGAAATATTAGCTCTAGGAGTGGCATCACTGTTGGAGAATTTTCACTCGGGTGTGTGATAGATCTGAATATCCCGATACACGCCTGCTTCTATAACAATAGATATGTCTAGATGATCAAGTTCGCAAGGGCTCTCATGAAAGGCAGCACTGATAAAATTATATAGTAAAGTGGTTTTCAGTCTTACAGAAAGTGGCATTATAGATTAACCTAATTATTTGAATATTCATAGTCAGTATGGCAGTATAACCTTTGTCAAATCTGACCTTGGGATACCCCAGCGAAAGATAATAGCAGTATTTCCCAAATGACTGCATGGAAGCCTCATTTGAAAATTTCAGTCTTAAAATCATTATATTTTGACAATGAAGGAAGGGTGAATATCAGCAAGATCAACAGCTGCAGCATTAAGAGTTGCTGAAAACAAGTAATGCAATCTGATAGCTAGTTGAAACACAGACAGGTATCCTATATCTGAGCTTACTCCTTAACCTAAATCTTTCTAAATGTTTCAGTGGAAGAAAATGAAAATGAGAAAACAGACATTTCATGTGATGATGATGAGGCATGATTTGTTTTTCATTCTGCTCTCAATGCATTCTGTCTCGAAGAGGTGTTTCTCAGCAAGCTGAAGAATGAATTATTTTTCAGGACTAGAGCCTGAAATAGCTCATCAAGATGCAAAATATAAACATAAATGGGTTAATTGAATCTTCTAGCTGAAGATCCTGTAGTTAATCTTACTATCACAGTTGGTAAAGAATTTGCTTCTCCATTAATTGATAAAATATGGAAATTGTGGCAAAGCTTCTTAAGAAATATAGGTATGCCTGAAAAAGAAAGTATAAACACACAGAAGCTTCCCAACAATCCAAGAGAGAAAGATGAGCCTTCCCAGTCACTGCAGATGACATGTATGTTTATGTATGAGCTCTGTGAAAGTTATATTACATCAAACAAGCAGTCCAAATTCAATTAAGCGATAGGAAAAACAGTAGATTCATGACTGTAGAGAGATATGTAATGGATGAAGGAACTCTAATACCTAATTTCATTAAGAATGGCAAAATAAAAATTGATCTTGACAGCACCTGTGCTGAACCAAAAAAATCACTGAACTGACTCTTTAATGTATGTTCAACTGCTTATAAAATCCTTGAGATGTGATTAGAAGCATGCGTTTATAAAATTCCTACACCAAGTGAAAATATATCAAAGCAGGTAAATTCAGGCCTGTCTCTTATTCTGTTCTCTGTAGAGCTTAAAATTGCCTCCTTTTAAATGTTCTATCACCATTTATTAAAGAGCAAGCTTTGCCAAAGAAACTCAGTTCCGCACAGGAAAGTCATTTATTAGTCAAGACTGAATATCACAGAATCACAGAATCTTTAGGGTTGGGAAGGACCTCTAGAAACCATCTAGTCCAACCACTCTGCTCTAGCAGGGACCCCTACAGCACATGGTGGCCTCCAGGCAGGTTTGAAGTTCTCCAGAGAAGGAGACTCCACAGCCTCTCTGGGGAGCCTGTTCCAGGGCTCCGTCACCCTCACAGGAAAGAAGTTCTTTCTCACATGGAGATGGAATTTTCTGTGTTTCAGTTTAAAACCATTGCCCCTTGTCCTATAACCAGCCACTATGGAAATCAGTTTAGCCCCCTCTTCCGTACAATCATACCTCAGGAATTTGTACACATTGATTAGATCCCCTCTTATCCTTCTCTTTTCTAGGCTAAACAGACCTGGTTTGTTTAACCTCTCCTCATATGGTAGGTGCTTCAGCCTCTTGATCATCTTTATTGCTCATCACTAGACATATTAATAATGGCCTTAACAAAGATATGTTCTCATGTGCATGTTTGTACACTAGGTCACTAAAGGCTTATTATCAAAAACTTTAGATGTAATGATGATGACAGTGAATGGCTTATGCAGGTACTATTCAACATCTGTAGAGATTATCAGTCAAGCCACTGCAGCTTACATCTTTACAATTTAATTCAAAACAAAGGATTTCAACCAGTTAAAGCCTTATAGTTAAAGATTTGCACATTCCAAGATATTGATTGCTGTATCATAAATCAAACATACTGAAACCTAAATAGAGAATGATTGACCTCTGGAATCAATAGGTCAATAAAAAAAATTAAATCAAGGGTTTGGTAGAAGTATGTGTTGTTTTGCTTTGTTTTGTTTTAAGGTATTATCTTTTTTCTTTTACTTCCATGTCAGTCACCTCCATTATTCACAGGCCATAAATCATCCTTCCTTTTCCTTTCTGCTAGGTAGAGAAAGAGCTTAATATGTCTCCCCATTTCAAATACTCCTGCTTTACCCCTTATCAGCTAGTTTATTTCATCATTTGATCAATTAACATGTTTTACGTTCAGAGCAACTTTTATGAGTTCATATTTTGCTTCGAGATTTGCTCATTCTATTAACAGAAACTTCTTGCTTGCTTGAAAACTGTTCTATTTTTTTCCAACTCTACTGCTTAGCCTAAGAAAAAAAAAATCTCTTTCCACAAAGACTGACTTGTTGTATCATGTAGACATACCATTTCATTTGGAGCTAGCTCAAAGCAGCTCTTAATATAACTCTGCCTATTACACTGAGGTCACCCTGTGTGAATAGTGACAGCTGGATCCAAATATTTGAAGATTCTCATTGCTTTCCAAATTAGCCCAGAAGACAGGAGAATTTCATATAGATCTTGATATGCAGCAGACAACATTTCAGAAGTGTTGCCTCCACACATAGCACGACTGTCAGAACATGACTGCTAGAATAGGCACTTCAATAGCTCTTACTATAATTTCCAAAGAGAAACACAGCTGCTGCAGGAATGAAGGCCTATGAAATACTGCTGATGAAATCAGAAATTGGTCCGGTTATGCTACTTTATACAGAAACTGGAGATAACAGCTCCTTAAAAATAGAGTATGTGTGAAGCAGTGTATAACTTTTACTGCAGGCTATCAGAGAGTCTTACTAAGCAGGGAAATTGAGAGTCCCTGTAGCAAAAACTTGTCTGAGAAACCTAGCTGGAAAAAGAAATTAGTTTCTATCAGCAACTTTTTTTTTTTTTCTCTAGAAATTTAACCAGTAGTTGTGGAATGAAAAATAAAAGAAAAAGAAATTGCAAGGAATGGAAGGATTTGGGACTTTTGAGAACGCTAACAAAATCAGAATCTTGCTGTCTACAAATCCTTTACTTAATGTATAGATTTGATTAAAAAAATACATTTTAGAATGTATAATCTGTAACATTCATGCTGATATGCACCTGATTTGTGGGCATCTATCTGTAGAGACCACATGTCTTATCATCCTCAAGTTAACTCCTAGTTGTAGAGTCAGCTACAGCTAGTTTTAGCTTAAAATAGCTGCAGGCTGTTTCAAGACCTATGGGGCTGCAGTAGACTTCTAAAACACATACCATATTATGGATGATGCTACCATTATTGTCTGAATGAATTTGTGTGTGTTCTAAACTTGTAGATTTTTTTTCTGTTCCTTAGATTCCCATTGATTATTCAATGAGAGGCCATTAAAACAAACAAAAAAAACCAACAAATATTTTATATTGTTTTCTTATGAAAAAGCAAATCAGAGTAGAAAATTCTGTCCTAATTTTATTACATTTGGCTTACATTCTCAACCTGAAATCATGACAAATCATGGCTGATATATATATATATATTACAGTTACATAAAGCCCAGTAACAGAACACTGTGCCCTTCCAATAAAGAGACTATCACTAAGATTGCTATATGTAAATATATCTACGCAGCAGATCACACCTGCTGGACTTGCAATTCACTGTACAAATAGATCTGGATATTATTAACATAAAAAACAGATGCACCATCTCACCTTAGCTCTAAGGTAAAAGTGTTTGTTTAGAATCTCATTAATTCAAAATTTTCAACAATTTTCACCAACTCACACAAGTCATCAATTTTGTCTGTCACAATTTTCCAGAAAGCAAATACAAATATTCTAACAATTATAAGATGGCAAAACCTCATGATTTCTATGTGGGCCTCATAAGGTTTCAGTGTTCTGATTCAGAGATTTTTGCATTGGTAGAGCTTTGCATTGGTAGAGCTTTAGCTTTTCTTATCATATCTATGAAGATGGTCACTCTAGTCCAGCTGGCAAAAAAGGTCCTGTACCACCACACAGTAAATTATTAAACTGGATCCTAATATTGATGACATTCATGACCACAAGGAGAAGAAAAAAACCTTCATTATTAATAAATCAACTCCTAATTAGGCATGATGCTGCACACCAGCAAATGCATTACCTGTCAAAAAACATACTTTCACAAATTCAAACTCACTATTTACAGGCAGAATGTTTACTTTATTAAGAAATAATGGGGTTTTTTTAAAAAAAAAGAGCTTTACAGGAGAATAATCATTATTCTAATTTATTTAAATTAGTATATATAAAGTTTGTTTTAAAAAATGAGGTATACTATTAGTATGAAGGAAAAAATAGGATTAGGTTTTATGATCTATGTTATAATATATCTCAGCAAAATTTTTTTTTAACTTAAAAAATATGATTCTGTGGTTCTCATATTCAAACAGCACTTCATTTATGTACATTATTGAAAAGTAAACTTATTTGATGATGGATCTTAATGTTGAGGGAAAACAAAAACATGTTGTCATTTTCTTTATCTTTGTTATACCAGCTGAAAAGACCTGCTTTTATTTTTTATTTTTGTCTGTTTTATGGAGACTTAATTTATGGAACATTAGTTTCAGGATCAGCACTTTAGAAATTCCCTGAAAATTATATTAATCCATATTAATTACGGTATTCTTACAATTTATGTGTTACTATCCAGTGTTCAAATGTGCATACGAAAGATTTTCTTTTGATTCTAAAAGATTCACAAATAGACATTTCAGTGATTTGAAGATATGTTCCAGATGACATTCCACTCTTTGAAAATCTCCTTATCCTTAAGCTTAATACTAAAATGAAACAAGATTCCAAAGCATAAAAAAATAGACCTACTGAAAGAAAGGAATCAGAGGCTATCTCTAGACTGAGCCAGTATATTAGCTGTGAGTTTTTATTCCACAGATTTTGAGATGCAATTTCTCACTACATATTCTTTTTCAACCAGATAGCACTTCTTATTTAAAGAAACCCTCACTATTGTTAAAAATGTTTTTATGATTAGAGCAGCACAGAGAAGTCTTGTTGAAGACAATTCTGCGTTGTTGGTTTTGCATATGGTGTTGTATTTTCCTACATGGCATTGGATATATTCATTAAAGTGAGCATGTATTTTAAAGTATGACTTATTTTTGTGATGTTGTACATAAATTACAATGATGTCATTATGTTGCATATTCTCAACTGATATTTAGAATTAATTCAATATCAGTATAATTCTGAGGGACAATCTGTGTAAAAATTGAAACAGAAATAGGGAAACTGACTGTAAAGCCCATCTCTAATGGTTGTGATGCAATGTATGAATGAGTATTTATGTTATTTTAATTCAGTCTGTAATGTAAGCCTCCTTCAGGTTTGGTCATGATTCTTGGTTTGGTCATGAAATCTGTGTGAAACCCATATTTTCATGCCTCTCCTCATTGGATGATTCTCACCTTCACTACATTGATAAAGATGCATTTAGACTGATGACAAAGCTGCAGCTACCATTTGAAGTACACTCTGATTCCACTTCCAACACTGCCCATTATCTTTGGGGCTTTGGCCAAACATTTATTTGTTCTGTATAGGATAGCTAGGCTGTAGGACCCTTATCTTAACTGACTCCTGTCAACTCCTTGTTTGTATTTTTGTAAATATAGGACTTGTTTCTACTTTTTTCATGACTTTAGTGTGCTGTATAAGAACCTGGTCTCTACTATCTCTTCATCCTGCTCTGTACAACGGATTCATTTACGGCCTACCAGTCTAAATCTTGGCTCTGTCTCCTCACATTGAGCCCTTGTCTCCTAGTACTCTGTACCTGTCTTTGATTTCAGTCCCAGCAGGGCTCAGTCTAAAGCCAGTTTTTTAAGATCTGTCTCACACTGCAATGTGGACTGTTGCCTTTTATGATTGGTTTGTATGGCAATTTGATTTCTAAGATCAAGACTGGTGTATTTGTGCAGTGTTCTCAGATTGCTGCTTCTTCCGATCCTGGCATTTCAAAATGGCATTATCTGTGTGTTTATGTGTCCTGCTTGTTGCTATTCTGCTGGAGTTGGCTGCTTGGAGGGCACCCAAGAGCTGTGATAAGGTATCTGAAGCCATGTTTTGCAAGGTGTCACATAGCTGATGTGATGGGCTGAGACAATAGGCTATTGTACCCTGCAGGGAGTGATTAAACATCACAGTGTCTTACCCTGGGTATTCGCAAAGCAACAAGGCGGCAGCACAGGAGAAAGCAACAATTGCAAGAGAGCAAAAGCGAAACTGAGCCACACAAAGGTGCTGTGTTCCAGGAACGAGATTGTACTTGCTCAGATGTTTTCCCTGAGGGCAAAATTTATTGTTGCCCTTCAGAGTATTAACTAGAACAGTGCACAGGAAAGTGCTCAGGATGAAAGCCAAACAAGTTCTGGTATTTGCATAATGTGGGATAATAGGGGCAAGAACAAAACTGCTTGGGCTTGGCATGAGCCTCCCCAACCCGCTGCCCTGCTCAAATAAACTCAGAAATGAGGTATGAAGTTGTGACTGAGAACAGTCAGGGGGGAAATAAGAAATGTGGAGGAGGAGTGGAGAAAGGTAGCAAAAGGTCAGGAAGCTTCAGGGAAACTGAACGAGTTTATGCTTCCTCTTTCTATCCTGCACCTCACACTTGGTAACCCTTCATCTCGTCCTTGGCAATACAGGATCCCTACTCCCATGTCCCTATTGCCCTCAGTGTGATAGTCCACTCTTACCAGTGGCATTTTACATGCCAGTATCCCTACTCTCTTCATGAGCTCCCAAGAAGTGGCAGGTAGCAGGAAGAGATCCTGATCCTGGTGAGGGGGAGAGTGTGAATCTCTGGGCCCTGGCCAGGGAGGAAAGCCAGACAAAATTCAGAGGAAGAACTTTTGTGACTGGGAAATGCCTCCTTCCAGACACTTGTTTCAGTCCTCCCTCCAGCTTTTGTCAGTCACATCAGGAAAGGAATTGGACAGATAGGGTCGGGATTTGCTGATCTTCTCAGAGTTTTCTTTGCCCTGGCATACCTGAAACTGGCAGCTTACAGTCTCTTATTCGTTGTAACTTTTTTTGCATGCTGTCTCACTCTGGCTGGAATTTCATGAAGTTATATGTGTACCTTACCTTAATCATTGTAGTCTGTCCATATGTCTACTCTGTTGCGTATTTATTCTCTCTTGGACTTCCATGTCTTCTCAGTGCCCTTGAAGTCTCAGATTTCTCCTCCGTTATTAATATTATTAATAACCCTGTGCAGCTCTTGCAAAGAAAAAGGAAAAGAGAATACCAGGAATCCCTTGCAGTTCCTACCAACCAGCAGTAAAATGCCTATATACAGGAACAGTGACAATCCTGCAAGAATTATCTGTGTATATGTTTTGAGAGATTGATGGATAATACTTGGCCTTGGAGGTGAAAGATGAAAAAAACTCACCCGGTTAGAGTAACATTAATAAAGCAAATTGCAAATGTATTTTACTATTGGATTTTTACTACGGCATCCCACAAATCTGACAATTTAGGTTAGACTAAAAGACAAATATCAGTCAAACCAATTGCCTGAAGCAACCAGGGTTCATCTTGTAGAAATCTTAGTTCATTGAACAAATCTTAATTTGACCAAAATCTTCAGGTTCAGCATTGCCTTTACAGCTCAGCCCAGCGGCTAACTTAGAGGAGGTAAGAAATGATTAGAAGGATAGACCTAAAACGGGAACTGAAGAGGTAGATACCCAGAGGCAGAACAATGACATATTTGAGATTTGGGTGGAGATATGGAATTGAAAATGATTCTTGCTGCTGTTGTTGCAAACTCCTGCATATATACATGAAACATGGCATTTCTCCATCTTCACAGTTTCTTACATTTACTACTATTTTAAGATGCTTTTCAGCTTTCTGAATTTAAGACTTGTCTTTATGTGTTTATATATATGTGTGTGTGTATCTATATGTTTCTTTAAAAAAAATGACATTTCTAAATTACCTTTTTCATTTTCTTTGACCCAGAGGTCAGGCTGTATTTGACTTCTGCATTTCTCACTCTCAGTTGCTTTTCCTTCCATAATTGTCAAATCTAATGCCTCAAAACTGCCTTTTCTTGGACATGTATTTTTTAAAATAATTCATTTTTAGATGGTATACTTTGTACTAAATTCTCCTGTTCTGAAAAACACGTTGAAATAATGTACAGAGCATGCCACTTTTTTTTTTGTAAAATATGTGACAATAATTCTTTTTAGCATACAAATGGGACAATTAATTGAGATTTCACAGGATTATTCACAGGTTTACAGAATTTGACCTCTACATTATTAACCATTTACCATTACAATTTCTTTTCACTTGCCAACCAATCTTCCAAAACTTTTACTCTTCCTCTTGAAACTTTCTATGTTTCTATCTTTTTGAAAGGTGAAATACTTTTCAGAAAGTTTTTTAGAAAGTTTGCAGCATGTAGTAGGAAGAAGTGTCATTCTTCTATTTTAGAATCAATCTTTAGAAACAACTACAGAAATAGAAACTTCTATCCGGTAGGAGAAATACAGGGCAGAGACCTGCATCTTAATCCAAGATAAAGGGAAAATGTATATTCAACTTCTGAACTAACCTATTGGTCACCTTTCCCTACCCATAGCCTAAGGAAGTTCACATGCATTCTCACTATCAGAGCACAGTCAAGTCTGGACAAAACAGGCCTTTGTAGGAAGATCTGCTCTTTAAGCTCTTTCTGAGATAATTAGCATCAGTTTGAATGCAAATACATCTCTGAAACACATAGTCACAGTGTCTCCAAACAAAAAATGACCAGGTTGTAGAGACACCACAAATTCATTTTAGCCCTGGAACTTTACATTTGTCTTGCAGAGATGCAGAATAGTCACCTAGGAGCAAGGCAGACCCTTGCAAGGGTCTCATTTTGTAGATATGGCAGAAAGATGTAAAAGTTGCTGAATAGCAATTAGTTTTGATACCATATACCATTTTATACCATATGTATGACAGCCAGGTCTGTGTTAACTCAAGACAAAGCTTCATCAAAAATAAGGAATTCGGAGAAAATATTCATGTCCCTAGTGATTTTAGAGATTCTTCAGTAAATTTGCCTGAACTGATGTTACAAAAATTCAAAGTTTTATGAACGAAAGAGAAATTACATGTCTATTTTTGTTCTAGGAAAAATATTATCTGATTATGGTGCAACACTTCTTTTAAGCATGAGGAAATTTCATTTGGTTAATTTGCTTTTCTGCATGTTCAAAGAAAAAGAGCAACCTGTTGAAGTAAAAATTTGTAACTCACATGTGCAGCCTTGCACTGAGCAAACTTGGCAATCTAGTCATCTGTTATAGTAAAAGCAGGAAAGCATGGGCCTTTTTTTTTTTGCTTGACACTTTGGTAAATATAGATATCTAATAGACATCTAATGTCAGAAATGTTTAAGTTTGGTTTGGACATCACCTTGTCTTATGGCACGTAGCTCTTTTGTGAAGATTCAGAGGAACTGGAGGTAGCACTGCTGTAGTGCTACTACATAGTACTGCTGTACTACTACTACATGACTATTATACATCTTTAGTGTTTCATCATCTATCTCCTTTATCTACATTTGAAAATATTAGTTCTGGAGAATAACTTTTTTTAAATAATGTTCTCCTTTCTTACAAATAAAGTTATGAATCTAACTACAAAAGTCAGGAAAGAAGGATATGTCCTCAAGAGACACAATATTTTCTTGTTCAAAAAATATTGAACTTCATTTTAAAGTTCATTCTTTGAATAATAATAGTCATATTGAAAAGATTTTTTTTAGACAGCGTACATATTTGAGGATTTTTCTTTGCTTATTATGTTTTTTTTATGAAAAAGCAATACTTTAAAATGCAAGATTTTTTTTTAAATCTGAATTCAACTAAAATGTTTAATTTAGCTTTTCTTTTTCCCATCTTCTTTTCTGACTGATTCAACCACTTCTGTGTGGCACAGTCTGCAAAGAGAAAAGCTGCACATTTCTTCTTTTCAAAGTATGTCAAATCAGCAGTGAGATGTTCAACCATAACCTCACCTCTGGACACTCCAGCTAACAGCAGGAGCACTGAAACTCTGCAGAGAAAACTTAATATTCAAAAGCTATGATAAGCATCTTGAGGGAAAACAGAAGATAAACTTTTCAGAAGTAGTAGAAACTACTATTCAAAAGTATCCTATTGACTTCTAAGCCTAAAACTTATCTGACTAATTTTTAATTTTGCCTGAAAAATTTTACTTTTATTTCCATGTCAGTAAGATTTCCTAGATAAGTTTCCACTGCACATAATTCCTGAGCATGGCACTTCAGTTGGTATTGACTCATGCACAGCATGTTAGTTTTATGCCTTAAAGGTTGCAGAATCTGGCAATATATTTCAGAATTAGCAAAATTAATATAAAAGAGGGAGAGGGTGAAAAGGGTGAAAGTTACAGAAATATTGTTGTTATTGCTGTTAATTAAAAGAAGGAGGGAGAGGGTGAAAAGGGTGAAAGTTACAGGAATATTGCTTGATATTGTTGATATCATGTGACATCTAACATTAATATTTTTATCCTACCAGAAATGTCAATATTTCATTCATTTTCCTCTTCAGTCGAAGTTGAAATCAAACTATCAACCTGCAAGATTTTTATCTAGACTGATTTGTTCTGGAATGTTTCATCAACATAAAGATACAGAAATGAAAAAGTATTTTTATTTGTCACTCAAAAAATAATCCTCTGAGGCAGAACACATTTCCATCATTAAAACAACGTTGTAGAAAACTGCTTGCTATTGCAGTTTTAATAACAGCCACATCATATTTGTTCATTTTACCAAAGATATGAATTTTTTTAAAAAATATAAAGAAATAAGAGAACAGCTGCAGGCATTGCAGAAGACATATAAATTATTTTGAAATTAATCACTGTTATTTTTCAGACAGTGGGACTGTTCAGAGAAAGGAAGGCTCCACACACGTAACAAAACTGATAAATAAGTGAAGAGCATTTTCTTTGGCATACTTCTTCTCTAACCATCCTTTTTGCCCTGAAATCTCACCTATATTTTGAACATTTCTGATGTCCTGACTCATATCCAGATAAAAAAGGGAAGTAAGCCTATGTTTTCAAAACAATTGAAAGAGACTTTTACAGGCTTAGAAGTATTGCAGTTGCATACTTAATAGAACATATGTTTGATTGAAAACACATAGCATGGCTATTATACCCAGTATTAATGGCATAGTGTACAGGCAATCTATTCCTACTTTTAGAGTTGGTTAAAATAATTACTCATGGGTCAGGCTGACTTCAAAGGGAAGTCACCTCATTAAGATGATTGTTAGAAACACATCTCCCTAGGTGCTAATAGTGTTTCATTACTTTTGGTTGCTAATTTGACCGTTTTTTTTAGTCACACAGTAAATACTGTCTCTGCAAGGGAAAGAAATGGGATTTAAAAAAATGACCCATAAAAATATAGAAGCAAAACTTTATACAGAACCCCAAAATATTTCTACTTACAAATGTAACTTTCTTGAAACAATAGATCTAGGTATCAGCAAAATGACTTATAGTATATTCTTTTTTCCTTAAAGAGATTGTACAAAAAATCTTCCAAAACAATGAGAATTTCATGCGCTTTCTGGTTTGTCAAGCACATCAAAATTCCATTAAAATAGTTCATTTTAATTTTGTTGAAATATTTCATTCTGCAACATTTCTATGTTGTATTCTATTCTTTGACTTTGCCCATTCCAAGTATTACATGGATGCACAAATTGCATTTTGAAGTACTATCCAGCCACTTAAAATAAGATGACTAATACCATATAACCTATAGTCATCCATGAACAGACGATGCTTCTTTCTCTCATATCACAGCAAAGAAACTCTAATAATGTATCTGGTTTCAATTGCTATGTTTTATGACATGCCAGAAAAATTCTTAACAGGATGCTCCTGGGATCCGTTCCTACAAATAAGTGGGTTAGATACAAACCAGCTCCCAATCTTTAATCCTTTCCAAAACTGTTGTTAAAGAACTGTCAGAGGAAGTAATCAATCACTCAAGCTAAAACAGAGAGGATACATCTTCACAGCTGAGAAATCACCATACCTCTTCACTTAGGAAGAATTGCAGAGTAAGTGTGTGTGTTTCCTACTTCACAGTCTGCATATCCAAGAACAATTCCACCTCTAGATTTTTCTCCAAAGATGGTAAGCACTGGCTTTGTGTGCACTGCCACACTTGTGTCACAGTGCCACAAAGCAGATGCACTTTGGTGCATGCCAGCCTGTTCACAGTACCTGATGTTAAGCCATCTATGAAAGTATAATTATTTTTTTTTAGTCATGATATTATTTTTCTTACACACCTTTCTGTTCTTTGAAAGTGTAAATAGCATATTAACTATCTGATGGGATCCCAATACAAACCCGTGTATGAAAAGCATAAAAAAAAGAGAAATACTTCCTTAAGCTTAGATATTCTCATTTGTTAACTGATACACTGGATAGCTAAAATGTTAACTAAATGAAAAAAAAAAATGTAAAGGACCCTGCTCTTTGTTGCAACTATATAGTTTTCAAATTATATTCAAGATAGACTAAAGTAAAACTGTAACCAGAAATTACAAAGGAAGGAATTTCTGGTCAGCATGGAAGTCAATGTCAAAGGAGACTTCAACAGTGGGAATAGTTGGCCTAAATATTTCATTCTATGACTTTGATCATTGACTGTTTTCTCTTAAGAAGATCCTAGAAATCTGTCATCATTATTTAGTTAATGTTGCTCTTCTTGGAAGAACATCCCAATATAATTTCCTCTTTGTTAGAAAGGCTCCTCAAGGAAGAAAATATTACTTTCAAAAGGGGTCAAGAAAATGCGATGTTTAAAGTTCGGGTTGCCCATATAAGGCATTTTATTTTTTTTTTCTTCAGAAATGCTGAATTCTCAGAATTTCTTGAATGCTTTCAAGGAGCAGTTCAAATGTGCTCCAAATAAAATGTGTGAGAGAGAAGGATATTGTTTCATTTTTCTGAACCTGATTCAAGGAAGGATGACATTATTCCATGTGTTGTGAACTGCCGACTGTCAAACAGAATGAGTTCGCAATCAAACTCTCATTCCAGTAAAATTATTTAGTAAGACAAGGACAACTGGAATGTTCTCAACTCTGATTTCACTGCATTTGTTGCCTGTACAGTAAATAACAATGCATTATAGCAATGCAAGCGGGAAAGGACAAGGGTCCAAAGAGCACCAAGGTAATTATGACTTTCACTATTTGGCAACATAGGCAACTAATGTTGCGAAATCAGTCCCCTTACTGGGGAAACAGAGTATGGAGAAACTGATTGTTTTACTGAAATCTATGCAGGTGTTTCTATGATTGTTTTGGCATATTTTGATACAACAATTTAATTAATTTAAGCAAATTTAATCAAATTACATTGAATAATAGCAAAATTTTAAAGTATAACACAAGTAGGGCATTATAATAGTGTTCTGAGATGGTAATAATAACAAAGAAGTGATTCAATGGAACTTAAAAAAATTACAGCAAAATACAGGATACAAGAAGACACAGCTAAGAAAATAAACATGTCAGTAGCTGAAAAAGATGTGAGGAGTTTTTTTTTTAGATTTGATTTCACAAAGATCAGATCTTCATATCCTCTTGGACATCTTATTTTTTCAAATTGAAGAAACCATTAGTAATAAAGAGGTAAACTTTATTATTATTATTATTATTATTATTATTATTATTATTATTATTATTACCTCACTTTGAAGAGAATTTGTTTCACACTGGCACATAGAAATCACAGTAATAAAAAAAATAAATTATTCAGAAAAATGAATCTTAGAAAGGCACCGATATCTATTGTTCCTACTTTCACTTGAAAGTAACTACTTCACTAATTTTGACTACTTTGTGTCCAGCTATAAAAGTATTCGATGATTGTAAGAGTAGTACAAATCTCATCCAGGTTGGACATCTGTGGGAATAGCCATGTGACTGTTTTAGTTCAGAACTTTAGTGCAGCTTTGCAGTAAATCTCATAGTTGGCCATGCTTACTGATCATAGTTTCACATCACAGATTGTAAGAATCTCATGCAAAAGAGAAGGGTTATCTGAAGAGTTCACCTAATGTTCTTTATCTGCTAATGGTAACAGCCATGCTAAGGTTTGTTCCTGGCAGTCAAACTTTCTGTGCTGGCAAATCACCAAGTCAAAGTAAAGTAAAATTGCCCCAACATACAGAGTAAATGTCAGTTCCTCATCGCTAAAAGTTTCATTCCAGAGATCCATTCCAGCTGCAACATACTACTTGAAAACATACTGTACTAAAACTATGCTACATATGCCTATGTCTGTAGAAATTGCCCTAATATGCACCTAGGAGGGCATAGGGGGAATTGTGTAAAGGAGGTCTAGGTGGTTACTTCTTTTGGTTAGCAGAATCCCATCTTAGGGATGTAGATTGGGACACAATATGGAAGTCAGTGAAACTGCCATCTCTGAGACTGTAACTTCTTTGGCTTACATACAGCGTTATGTAGGAGCATGTGCTAGAACTGGGAGCAGAATTTAGTTCTGAGACCCATGTACTATCTTTTAGATCACCGTTTTTCAGAAAGATTCTTTACGGTTCAGTTATGCCAGACTCTAAACCAAGAATAGACATATTTTGTTAAGTACATTTTAATCTTTAAATTCAAAGTTTTATTAGCTAACTCTGCAATGGGAAGTGAACATTTGGCAGAATTATCTTTTATCAAAAGAAAAATTGGATGATGGAGGAGTCCTGTACTGTTCTGTTCTCATTTCATGTTTTGATGTTGGTCATTATAAAGCACTGTACTACAACTGTAATATATTAAGTATCTTCCTGTGCTTAAATAAACAACTCATTTTAAAAGGACGGTACAATAAGAAAAGAATTCAGCTATGCAAACCTCAAAAAACAGGAGTATGTAGAATTTAAGGAACCACTACCGAAACATTCTCTCACATGCAAATATTTTTCCCAACAACGAACTATCCTACAATGTCATAAAAACCATCACTCTGCTTCTAACATGTAAGGTTGTACAGTAGATACCACAATTAATCTTCCTTACTGTATAATGCCAGCCCTTAATTACCTTTTTAGCACATTTACTAAAGATTCAGGATTGATAGCCTTGCATACACAAAGTTCGTAGTGGGCATGTAGGGAAAATGTAAGACTGTAATAACTTTAATGAAGACATGTTAAAGTATTTTGTTCTTTTTACCAAAGAAGATGAATATCATCTCTTTTGAAAGTGAAAATATAAAAAAGAAGTATGATTAAATCTCTATAATCAGTAGATTACTTATATTGTATTATGAATTAATGTAGTTATATAAGTGTATAGAAAACAACTGCACACTGTTTAAGAAGCAATATGTGACTAGTGAAATTCCATTGATGTCTGTGCAAATGAGAGAGAATTAAAGTAATTATCTTATGCTCATTTTGGCTTTTTTTCCCTAATAGCGTCCATTTGATAATAGTACTCGTTTAACATTTTTTGTACAGATTGTAAAATTAAGCTGGTGAGAAATGGTAATATTAAGTCTTTCTTCTGTTAATAACTGTTCTGCGTTTCTTGCAGAAATTTAACTAAAAACTGAATCCCAAACCTGTTCCACAGTGATTTTTTTTCTAAAATACAAATACTTCTTAAATCAATACAGCATGTGAATATCTTTGTGCCTCACCAAAATATCTGCCAAATCATTCCCAACAAAACAATAATTTCACAGAGTTCATTCTGAACCTAAGTTTATAAACCTAAACTATGTTTAAGACCTTGAATACATTGACAGGAAGCATGTAAATCATCCAAAAGAATTTTTTATTCTTTCAAAGTTGATTGTTGAAGTTGAAGGTTACCAAATCTGTTGAAGATTACTAAAGAAAATATCCGGATACTTGAAAGAATGAGATTGTAACTGTTGTTACTGAATATGTTATATGCATAGCATATGTGCTCTCTATATAAAAATTATTTTTTACATATAATTTACACCTATTATTCATAGGTAATGCCTCTAAATATAAATGTGAAATGATCAGATACCACAGATCATTAGCTGATGCTTGGATGGAGGCCCGAGGGGAGGCTGATAACTAGAGCCTCTCGAGCCCTGATGTTTTCTTCCACTCAGTTTCACTTTGCATAGGACAAATTTCTTTGTCTTTTTAGGAAAATTCACAGATATTCAAGTCCAAACCAGTCTCACCTAAGATCCCTGCCCACCCACCTATGCACCATACAGAGTTGAGGGGCTCCATTTAAGCTCAGATATGGGCATCAAGGTGCAGCCTGAGCTGTGTTTTAAATGTACATGTGCGCTTTCTAGTGCTGTGATTCACTTATTGGTCTTACTGGATTGAATCCAGACATATGGTACAAGTAGTCCTGTCTCCAGGCCTACCTTGGGCACCTTCTCCTGTAATTCTTGCCTGGAATCCCTGTCTGGGACCTGCCTTATTTATCCCCTTGTGTGGGAGTAATGAAGGAATCTTTCTCTATCCTTGCTCTGACCCTGCTCGTGTACTGTCAAACTGAGCCCTGTGGCACCCACTGTCAGCTCCCAGTTCCCTTCCCCTCAAGGAGCAGCCGCCTTGCTGCTCTTCCTTCACACAAGCAATAGCAACAGGTACTGAATAAACACAAGCACGTGCATTTATGCAGAGATGGAGCAAGATTTCTTATTCATGCAAATGTGATCTATTTCATGCAGATACAAATTTGACAAATTCTACAGAAACCCAGTAGAATATTTTTCAGTAAAATATAAAAATTCAATGTTTTTGAATTTAAATTTGGATAACACTATTTCACTTTTGAATTAACTGTTGCCTATATTTTTGTGTCTACTCATCTGCATATCCACATATGCAGAAATACCATCCCTAGACAGTTGGTATCTAGAGAGGCCATAGAGTAGCATCAGGACTCAGATCACACCTTGGCATATGTATTATATAAACAGAACATGACTAGTTGCCAGACTGTTTTGCTACAAGGATCAATCATATATTATGATTAAAAATTCTATTCAGTCATATATATTGTCTATATGGTTAATTTTTGAATATTATTTAATTTTTTTTGCAGATTGTGTTTCTGAAGTTTGTTGGGGTTTTATTTTTCAAGATGTTAACCTTTTGGAATTTTCTTTTAAAGTGCGGATTAAATAAAACCTTTGCTAGCTGATGCCTGTGGTTTTGGAGTCTTAAAGCAGATACTTTTCAGATGATGTGATTTTAAGTTTCCAACTAGTGATTGTTCATCATTTCTTTAGGGTCTTGTTCTGAAACTTGACTAAATATTATTGATAACCCCACCTCTCCAAGGTCAGAGGAGAATATTCACATGATACAATATACATCTAGGATCTAAAAAGTATATTTATTTTATCTCAATATGTATCACAAACATTTGCACAATCTCTTCTGTTCCTTGGTCACCACACCATATAGCATATAGTAGTCTAACATAGCCTTTGAAAAATGTGAGATGAAATCCACAATCTATCACTGATAGCCTCTTTGACAAATATATTTAAGATAGATAGTGAAATGATCAGTTTCTATTGCCACTGAGAGTACACCGGAGATACTTAAGTCATTCCAGCTCATTTCCTATTTTGTCTTCCCAAACACACTGCTTTGAACCAATAGAGACTTTTGAGGCTGTTAAAGCATGGAAGATATAGGATCAAAGCAGTATTTTCCAAATGTATATACAAATCTAGTCAGTATGTAAATAGGGATTTTAAAGATATCAAGACAAGTGAGAAAATTTTGCCTTTTAACATCAGTAGAAGAGCTAATTGCTTTGTTATGCAGATATATATATTTTTCCTGTTTACTTTCACTGCTTCATGTTCTTTGTTTAGCATTTGGTTCTCTCAGTTGAGCTTCTCTAGCCTACAAATTTTTAGATTCCCATTCCCTATCAGGTTGGCAGCTAAGCTTCCAAGTACTTCCCTTGGTCAATATAATTTTTTTTCATAGAAGTTTGGTCATGTCTAAGAGATATCAAATATCCTTGCATGGCAGAGTTCCTGTATGTTAAAATTCTGAGGGAAAAATGAAAATTTTGGTCTCTTTTATTAAATTATAGTAGTGCTGCAGTAGCATCACTATTTTTCAAGTTGTGGTTATTTTGTTCTTCTCTTTCTCCCCATTAATGATTTTTCCTTACCATCCTTCCTTTGTAGAGTGACTTAATGTTCTGTTTTTCACTTCTCTGACCCTAAAACAAGAACTGTCTGGTTCAACTGATTGATTTTGTTTGTGCTTGCTGAATGCTTTGCTACCTTTGTAATGGCTGTAAGCATTTTTGTTTCAGAAAGGGTGGGATGAGAGAAGTGATGTGGTGTAGCTTGTATGTGAAACCACGCCTAATTGGAATTTATTTATTTATTTATTTATTTATTTATTTATTTAATTAATTAATTAATTAATTATTTATTGCCTAGACACAGCTCAAATAGCAGAAGCATAAAGAACAGCAGATGCAAAGAACAGTTATTGTAATTCAGCCAGTGACTTTGAAGACCACAGTTAAATATTTTTTGTCTGTGGAAAGCCTCAGAAAACATTAATGAGAGTATGCTACTTTCAGCTACTTATTAACTTACATACCCCTCAAAGTACACTTCAAGATGCAGAGATATCTTTGCTCTTGTATGTGATCATTTCCTTCATACATGCAGTGCAACAGTAAGGCTTCCCAACCACTTTTAGAGTTCCTTGGAGAAAACCATGGAATTTGATGAAGGATGTAGGGATACAGGCAGGGTAAGAATTTACTGCTAGGCTCTGATAGTTATTCAGCCCACGCCCCTGCAGTTCAGGGCTGGATCTGGTCCTGGGACAGTTGGCCCAAAGAACACAGTGGGCACCCCAGCCTGCTGGTGAGGAGGAGCACTCTGAGTCCTCCTCCCTAAGAACACTTGGGAGCAAGACCACTGTGCTGAGGCCTTCATCAGAGCAGGCGAATGTCATAAGTTAAGTTTTCCTTTTTCGAATGTCCGTTAGGGAAGAGATGGGAGTTCTTTGGTTGAGAAACCCTGATTTTCAGAATGGAAGTGTCTAGAAGTCACATTGAAGTGCCCCCATAACCTCTGATGTTCAATAAGATACTGAGTAAGGAGAAGAGGAAGGAGAGTTCATAAAAGAGAGTATTTTGTGAGTGTGAGAAAGAAAGAATAATCCGGAGAGTTAGGCCTCTTTCTAAAAACAGTGAGATATTCTTGCTCTCTGCCAGTAATTGTTGCTATAAGATACTAACAGACAGGATCATAGAACAAATCAGATCAGATCGAATATCAGCAGCAGAGAATTAACAAACTGGCAACAGTGTGTGATGATGGAAACTCCAATACAGGCTATGTAGCACCAAGACTGTCACAGTTCAGCTACTGTAGACAAGAGAATCCTTGGAAACTCGTTTTGGGAGCTCAAAGCTGACCAGTGCAACATCGACCTTTGTTCATCTCTAATGAGGTTTTTTTCACTGGGCAACAGTGTCCAGGTAACATCAGACCTATGACCTGGCCACAGTGAAAATGTGTTTATGTCTGAAAATACTTTAACAAGATTTTTAGATTCTGTTCTGTAAAGCTAGCCTCCCTACTTTAGAATAAGTAGACCTTTTGGATTGATTCCAGCTTGGTATTTCAATAAGTGAAGGTTTTGGTCTGCTAACTCATCAAGAAGGAGGTGTGTTTTACCCTAAAACATGCTTTCATTTCCTTGGGCAGAGTTCTTGATAGGAAAAAAATAAGGCAGTGATGACAAGATGTTAGTGCACCCTTGGAAATGAAGAGCATGTTAACCTCTGAGGACTCAGGTGCGTGGGCTGTCCAAGGTTGTCCCTGGTGCCAGAACTGCTGGTGTGGATCCTGAAGATCATGGGACAGAGGATATATGGGTGATGGTAACTCAGTGATGATGGTTGCTTCTTCCCATTTCAAGGTTTACCAGCTACCTCTTTTCCTGTGTGTATGCCATGTGCACTAGCCTGTGCTCTCCCAGCGATGGGTATGTGGATGCTGAAGAGCAGTGGTAGATGTGCCTTTTACTTGGGAAGATGCAGTGGGATCATAAGGTCTGTACATAAGGCAAGTGATCCAGAAACAAGGTTATAACTCTTGGACTGAAAGAAATTTTGCAACTACTACAGTTTTCAAAGAATCCCAGAAGTGAATTAACACTCATTTCTGTTTAGTCCAGATACTTTCCTAAACTTCAAGGCACACCCTTTTAATGGATCAAAAGGAATGCAAAGGGAGAGGAGAGGGAGTAGAAATAAGAAAAATAAGTCTAAATTGGTCAGTGACTGTTTTGTTTTGTTTTTAATGTGGCTAGACTTCTTTAATATTAAAATTTACTGGTGTGTCATCACAAGAGCAATTTGTACAAATAGTAATAGCTGGCAGGGTGTCTAGTAGAGAAAAAGACCATGTTTAATAGAAATTTACATAAATGACATGACTGGTTCTGTTTAGTATCTGTGTTGCAGGACAATGAACAATAGAGTTGTTCAGGTTTGTATTTAAGTCTGAGGTATTTTTATAATAATGTCAGTAGAACCTGCAATCTCTGAGTGTAGTAAATACAGCAGTTTATTCAAAAATACTATAAATAATAGAATTTCAAAATGTGGCTGTCATATTGTTGTTTTATGTGGCTTATTGGTGTCATTGTACCAGCATTTAAGACTTCCAAAATTTTTGCACAGTGAAGAATAAATCTATGCTCACTCCTTGATAATGTTTATTGTTTTCCTGTCTGTGGTTCAGAAAACACGATCTACATAATAGCCTAGTTTTTTTCAGAATATGTATATACATGATCAGTAATAAATTCTCTGCTCCTGACTGTATTTATATTCTTCAGAATAAGAATTTAATCCTTCTAATGATATATAATCTGAAGACTTATATATATAAATAAGATTGCAAATCATCCTTCAGTGTTCATCTAGAAATAGGAAATAATTTTTTTCTTCACAAAGGTTGTCTATTCTCACAAGTGACACATTCACCATTAAGTGAGGAATAACTGTTTAGTATTTGTAGATATTAGTAGGTGATTATCTGTAAACTGTATCATAACATAAATATTTTACTTGCAAATGCTTGTGTTAGGAAGAATTTTCTGATTAATTTGTTAAGCAATACTACATTAATGATACTGTATTTTGCCGTAAAACAAGCAAGAAGAATAGTTCTCATTAGGGAACTGGAGGAAAACCTTATTAATTATAGCTTGCTTAACACACTGTTTCTATTTTCAAGAATGAGCTATCAAATAGTTAAAAAAAATATAAATTACTATGCTTAAAGCAAAGGCATGTGAAAGGGGAAAAAAAAAAACAAAAGCAGCAACAGGGCAACAGGGGCGACATGGTCGTGGGAGTTTATTACAGGCCTCCCGACAAGGATGAGGAGGTGGATGAGGCCTTCTACAGGCAGCTGCAAGAAACCTCGCGATCGCAGGCCCTGGTGCTTGTGGGGGACTTTAACCACCCTGATGTCTGCTGGGCCGATCACACAGCTGGGAGCAGACAGTCCAGGAGGTTCCTGCAGAGTGTTGCGGATAACTTCCTGATGCAGGTGGTTGAAGAGCCGACAAGGGCGGGCGCGCTGCTAGACCTGATCCTAACCAACAGAGAAGGTCTAGTGGGAAATGTGAAGGTCGGGGGCAGTCTTGGCTGCAGTGACCACGAGATGTTGGAATTCACGATTCTGCGCGGAGGGAGCTGGGCAAGAAGTAGGATTGCAGCCCTGGACTTCAAGAGAGCCAACTTTGACCTCCTCAGGGAGCTCCTTGGAGAAATCCCCTGGACCAGGGTCCTAGAAGGAAAGGGTGTCCAGGAGAGCTGGCTTATCTTCAAGC
>PTEX01000300.1:456749-486431 GCA_003342815.1 Eudromia elegans | reverse complement strand
AGAATTTCTTAACGGTGAGGGTGACAGAGCCCTGGAACAGGCTGCCCAGAGAGGTGGTGGAGTCTCCTTCTCTGGAGATCTTCCAAACCTGCCTGGACATCACCCTGTGCCACATGCTCTAGGGACCCTGCGTGTGCAGGGGGGTTGGACTAGATGACCTCTACAGGTCCCTTCCAACCCTAGCCATTCTATGATTCTATGATTCTATGAACAACAAAAAAGCCCTGAGAAAATGGTGCTTTCTGATCATACTCTATATGAGATTTTATTCACTCAGTGACTGAGGAAATTTCAGAACATAAATTTTCTTCAGAAAAGACCTGGGTTTTTTTTGTCTGCAGACTTAAATATGGTAGAATTCAGCTTTTTTATATATGTGCATATATGTATATGATATACATATATAAGTGTACATATATATGTGTGTGTTCATATATATGTGTGTATATATATGTATAAAATAAGTTTGCTCCAATTGAAGATGTCTTTAAGAATAGCTGTATCATGACAATACCCCTCTCCTTTCCAAGGAAATAGGGAGATGTGGTAAAGCAGCAGCATTGAGTTTTGCTATAGCCCTTGAAATGTAGAGAGCTGTAAATTATACAGATTATAAAGCTAGAGCTGATCAGTGAGGAACTTTTCTTTTTTTATTGCAGAATCTATTTTGTCTTTCATTCACCTATTATTTCCTGTTTGCTTAATCTAAAATCATATGGGGTTGCCTTTCTGCATTTATTTAAGGCCCAGGAAAAGGATCAACAGAAGATAATCCATCACTAGTGTATTATCGTTCTTCTAAGACAGTATGTTTCTTTGCTGCAAAACTATACATGAAGCTTTGCAGAACATTCTGTAAGCACACATTCAAAAGATCATACTTCAATCATAATGGCAAAATTAATGATGCTAATACAAACTAATAATAGCAACTCATTTATAACACTTGGTGAACTTTAAAAGATTTGGATTTTTTGGACACTTATATATGACCTCTTGGTCTGAAAACTGGAGTTGAAAATTCCATAGGGAGTTACTTTTTTTATTTACTTTTTTTTTTTTATTATTTTTCTTCTCACATCACAAATACTGTGGCTGTAGCTCCATTTTGGGTTCATTTTTATCTGTTTATTTTTTTACTCCTTTCTTCCATACTATTTTGAGTCTTTTTCAGGAAACAGCAGATAATACAAAGGCTTACAAAATTAAAGACAATCAGAGAATTCTTTGTGCCATTTTAAGCTTCTACTGACTGCCCAGGACATAGTAAAGCAGTGTTCCTTTCCTTTATAAGCACAAATCCTATCCCTGCGACTGTTGCCTATCTTGCTGTTGCTCTGCTGAAAAACCTCCCTTACATTGCCAATCATGTACAGATTTTAGGGGAAGCTGAGAAGTCACCTAGGAGACATCAGTTACTTTAATTCTTCTCAGCCCCCCTTAGGAAGCTCTTACTGTTTTGCGCTGGTCCTGTTCCAAGGAAATCCTGTGCTGTTCACCCTCCTCTCCATGGGAGTCACAGAGGCTTTGCCTACCAGACACATATACATTTTGATTGTGCCTGTAGTGCTGATGACCTGCTCTGGAGCTATGAGAATGGACAGCCTTCCCTCCAGCTAAGACAAGGGCAGTGTCCACTGGGATCAGGAGCTGGTCAGTATTCCCATATTCTGCAGTGTAAATATACTTTATGCTTACTACACTGTACTTTCTACTTGATTCAAAAATGAAACAAATGCTTTGATTCTTGCTGTTGAGAGTATGTATGTATTATGTATTATAATAATGTTACTGAACCCACAGGCACATAGCTGACAGCTCTTCATTGCCAGCTCTACAAAGTGAATCCTGTTTTTGTTATCGGATTTTCCTGCAGTGTCTCATGTTTTGTCTTCTATAGGTAAGTTGATCCTCCAGTAGTGAGCTCCCCTGGTGAGACTTTGCATTGGTTGTGATGTAAAGTAGCACAAAAGTTTCACCATCAGCTTTATTCCAATTCTTATCCCAGAACTATATCACTGACATTTCAAAGTATTTTCTGATCAGGAAGAGAATATAAGCTATGGTAAATGCATAAGGAATATGTGCTTTCTGCACACATTCCAATTCTTTAAATATATAAGAAGATTTATACATATGCAACACAATTTCAAAAATGACCCATTTTTTGCTTGATTTTCTAACTAACTGAAGATGCCTTTGGAGAGCTCTTGATGAACTTTGATCTCTTAACTTTTTTTTATGTTTCTTATAAAAACTGTTTGGAATAAAATAATTTAAATCAAAAGTCCCAAGAAATAGTGTGGGCTGGATAGCATTAGAATGGGTGCAGAGCAACAAAGAATAGCTTTATGTCTCACTTATTCCTCAGGCTCAGGAAGGAACTGGTTTGAATCCCTAGTAGAAAAGCATAATTAAAAAATGTATCTGGCGACTGATATTCCCAACAGATGTGAATTGTCAGAGCACAGTGGCAATGTGGACACCCTGCCTTTCCATAGCTTGGAGAAAGCATGTATGGAAGCATCAGACCGCATTGAAGCCACAGTGCAAATTCCTTGGTGGCTGGTTACTCCGACTTCACAGCTCCTCTGCCTTTGCAGAAAAAACAAAAACCATTCAATACCAATAAGAGCAAGATCTTGTAAGTCCTGGGTGTGTTGCTGCTTCATTCTTCAGTGCTGATTGTAAATCCTGGTCCCTGTGCATGGAGTGGCTTTGAGAAGTTTTAGATGAGAACCTTGGGAGATCTGTGACTACTATTGTATCATTTGCTGATTCAGCTGAATTTGGATTTCTCTAAGTCCCAAGAAATGACAAGCCAAATGGTGGGGAGACTACTACAATCCCCAAAATAATGCAAAAGTGCAAAGTTTTGGCAACAGACTTCTTACTCTAAATAAGTTTTTTATCTTTTGTGTTAGAGAAACTGCAGACTTTTTTGGAAGACAGCTAAAAGAGTCAGTACAAATTCCTCAGTTAAGCTCTGTTCATTTTAGTGGTTTCCCTTAGGCTCACTCAACGATTCAGCCAATGTGTATATCTTACTGAATTGCTATATACTTCAGAATATACTATATATTTCAGAAAAGCATGTCTTAGAAAATTGTTCACTAGTAAGTGACCTATGAAAAATTACACCAGGGAGAAGGATATAATCTATTAATGATATTTGTAACTAGTAATTATTAACAGTATGTGACCTTTCAGATATTAATATAAATCTCCAAAATTCTCATTTCAGAATCCTAACATGGTTGCAATGAGATTGTATCAGAAGTCATTGTATGGCTAGATTTGAAAGAAACGATGAAACAAGAATAAATTAGTGAAGAATTTGGCTATTTTTTAGTCTTCAAAGACTTGAAAAAAAGGATGGAATGAAGAAAAAAATAATGTGGAATGATTTTAAAACAAAAAGAATGAACAAACACAATTAAATTACTGGGTTTTGTTATTTGAATAGCAAGATTTTCATGTCTATGAATGTCTGTAAAGACACGAAAAGATTTTGAATTATCCAGTCCGATTATATTTCATACTAAAATTTAAATCCCATTGTATCTGTTCTCATGTTGAACTTCAGAATACACTGTGATTATGTGTCAAATCATTTTCATTCAAGTGATTACATGATATCATGATTATGCCATATACATCTTTATAGAGATGAGAAAATCCTAGATATTGAGTCCAAAAAGGTAAATATGTGAAGAAACTATATGTTTATTACTTCCACTGTGCCTACATACTGAAACTAAAAATGGCAAAAATCAGCAGATCCCACACTGCAAATTGGCACTGAGTTTAGGCTATGGGTTGCGACCTATTTACAAGGTGAGATGGATGTGTGAGACCTGGACTGGCACACATACGCTGTCTACAGATGGGGAGGCTAGCAGACAACCAAGAAGAGCTTTCTAGCCAAGGTAACATAGGGCAGTAGTTGTCTAGTCCCTTGGGCCTAAGGAGCATCAACTGCAACCTGTGTTTTTTATTACGTTAAATTTTACTATTTTTCTTAATGCTTCAAGATTTGTAATTATGATGAGAAAGCCCATAAGTTCCTTTACAATCTAATATCAACCAATCAACCAGTTCTCCACTTTTAGCTGCAAATACCAAATTAGAACCACTACAGCTAATACTTGGATTGTCTTGTTCCAGCAATGTCTTGTTTACCATATGTTAAGTATTGGAATGCAGGAAGTGGGAATCCTATAATAGACATGTCTGAAAAAAAAATTATCCCTTTTGGACTTTGTACGGTATTTTACTTTCAGAATATAACTTGCTGTGATGGTTAATTTAGAGATAGTGACTTTATATAGTTGTTTTCTATGCTGCTTATTGTACCTTTTTGTTCTTTCTTATTCTCTCACCTGTTCAGATATATCTTTGTAAACATTTTCTAGGAAGTGACAGGCACTGTTGTAAAATCAATTTATGTCTTAATTGCATTCCCTGCTGCACCTGTAATATTGAGGGTATTCAAATTCTTACAAATGTTCCTAGAAAAGTCACTAGTAACATCTTTTATAAATTTTCACAACAAAGGAAAGTGAGATTTTATTGTTATTCACTAAGTCTGTATTACTTGTTATATGATATATTGCCTCTTGCTGAAACCTCGGCTACTATTTTTTGTCAGACATTATGTGACAACAACTCAGTGTTTGCAAAGAAGCTGTATTTTATAAGCACAGTAGCACTTATATCAGTAAAATATCAGTTCACGTATATCATTTTCTGTCTTCTTCATTCTATCCTTACGTAGCTGCTCAAAGCACCATAGACTGTAAGGCAAGACATTTCAAAGCTCAGCCAGTTTAAAAATAAATCTTGAGCAACAAACAGAAAATCTTGGCGTAATACAGCTGCTGGCATCATCATTCTATGCAGCAAAGTTCAATTAGCTTTTTTCAGGAAGAAAAATGCCGTTGTGTAGAAGAGACTTTACCAGTGGAAGAATTGCCTGGAAAAAAAAATAAAGCAAGCCCTTTTTCTTTTCTGAAATCAATAGAATATCAATTACTAAAATGAGCTTCACAGGCAGAAATTAACTTTGCCTAAAGGAGACTTTCTGTGGAGTACTCTGATTTAACATAGAAGCATTTAAATAACTTTTTCAATAATAGTATGATTTTGGCGTCTCTGAAGGAAAAAAAGATCAAACTTCAGCAAATTAGAACTCTTTTTTCCTGTATCCGATGTAATTGTTACAATTTCCAACTCTGTATTTGCATACAGGTTTATCCGGACAGTTACTATCAGAGCTCTTTGTAAATGCTAATGGCTAAATGCTAATGGGACATTGCTGAAACACGTGTTGTCCTTGATCCTTTGTGTTGCCTACTGCATGTTTTACCAAAAACCGAAATGGAATCTAAATCACAATAGGCAACAAACTATCACTGTGTGTCTAGATCACTCATGTAGCTTGACTTTGAAGGGATAATTTACAACCTAATACACAGACAGTTAGTGCTAGTAGGGAAAAGTTCCTATGATTTATCTATATTCAGTTACATGCACTGACAAGCAAACCTCGAAAATGCTACTTTTAAGACCACACTAAAGCATCTTGCATGATGAGGTCTTCTTGATATCTTACCAAATTTGACAAACAATTTCATGAGAACATGGTGTGAATTAATTCTACCTTTCCTCCATTCAACTAATTTAGAAATACTGCCAGAAGTGGAAGGGAAATGAACGCGCACTGGCCCTATAGGTAGGCTGGCAAGGCACTGCAGGCCTGATGGAATACAAACCAGTTACTTTTCCTCAATGACTCTGTGGCACATTGGAGGTATGTGTTTTGAAATTTCTCCCCTGGGATGAGTTCTGCAGATGTCTTTTGTGTGTAGATCTCTCTAAGGGTGTCTGCCTAGCCCGTTAAAGTACAAATGTGAGACAAAATAGCATTTATGTGCATGTAGTTAATTCACAAAGCCACCTGGAGAATCTTCACCCAAAACAAGAGGGAAGAGGACCATCAGCCAGATTAAACGGTAATTTCAACAGATCTTTGAAAAAAAGGAGGATACAACCTAAGAAATAGAAAAGAAGCATGAAAGTCTGTAAGGGCAGGTGAATATAGCCTCCTGACCCCTACTCAGTGCAGTGCCTCAGCGGGTATGAGGAGCAGCCTGCAGCCCACCAGGGAGTGACTGCTTGGGGACAGTACATGGGACCCATATATGGGGCATGCATATGTGCTGTTGTGGGGCTTCCTTACTAGTGTGTGGGTCATCAGAGTATAGAAGGCAGTACCAGTTCACTAAAAAGTGAACCCACATATCACAGGGGAGGGATATGCAGGTACCTCACTTCCCAGGAAAGGGGGTGACCCTCTCAGTGTATGTAATATGTGTGCAGGTATGTATGTTCCTGTGATTAATTTCAGAAGAATATTTAGAAAATTGTATTTTCTAAGTGTCTGATACTATGGTTTATTTGTCAAATTACTGATACTGATTATGAATGTATAGCTCATTCATTGACAGCAATTGAGTGTCATTAATAAATAACAAGCCACTGCAATCCTGATTTGGGTTAAACTACATGAACTGAGTAATTTTTCACCCTGACAAACCTGCTCTGTGCTTGCAAGACAATAGGCTGTAAGTGCATATGACAGCACTACTTTAGTGCTCATTTGACTCAGGGCAGGGAAAACAGCCTAAAAGTTGCCCTGTGGTTTAAGTTGTGAATAGTTTAAGTGTCTCAAAAGGTCACAACAACATCACAAGATTACCTAGGATCACAAGACTTTTGTTTGCACTCTGCCTGCTCTCACTCGCCTGCCTTTTCGGACTGCACGTTTTCCGGTAGCTGTGTAATAGCTGAGGATTGCTCTGGGCAATGTCTTTTATTTCAGACTGCCTTATACTGGAGTTTTAAGGCTGGGATTCTTATATCAAGTGAACAACATGTAACTAAGATATAAAGTAAATAGATTCAAACTGATATCACTGAAGTACGGAGGAATCACATTAACTTATTTACACTTTAGTCTTTATGCTAGACAAACTGTTAGTCTTGCTGATTGCCCTACCTATAAAAGCAGTAAAGAGTGAAAGTTTTGCATTTGTCCATTTCTTAAGTTTGAAACTTCAAACTGAAGATAAAGAAGTGTTTGAAAAACACGTGTCTGAGACGTTCCGCTGTAGATCACAAGAATCTCTAGAGGAAGATATCTATTTTAAAAAGTTTTCCATGGGAAAAAAACAAAACGAAACATATAATCTAAGATAAGAGCTGTGTCAGGTAAGACAGCAAAACCCTTGATTCACCAGTGTCTTCCTGTATCTATATAGCTGCATTACTGAGGTAAGCATCTCCAATTACTGGTTTTTGTTTGTTTGTCTTTGTTCAGAACTGCTGCTTCAAAATAAATCTTTTGCTTTCAGTTCCGGAATAATGCGTTTTTGCTAGAATTTATGTTCCAGTTTTAATCAATTGTAGTTTTTAAGGTGCTTAAAAACATTGATTTCTCCTTGTTGGAAGTTTGTTAAGCATTTTAAAAGCAAATAGCAGCTCTATTCCCATTGAAATCACTCTTAGTTAGGCTAACGGTTTTTTGTCAAATCTGTTTTTGCAGGAGAGATTTTAGGTGTCTGTGTCTGAGAATGGTATTTTCCAATGCAACTTGGAGGAGCAAAGATATGCCTGAGTAAGGGCTGGATACAAGCTGAAAACATGGGAAAATGCATCAGTGTCAATATAGTGTTGAGTATAATGCCTCTCAGCTTGGTCACTGATTAAAAACTAGTGGTGTGTTTGGTTTGGGTGCCTCTTTGGGGCTCGGAATTGTAGATGTTCACAACAAGGGCAGGGAGATCCCCTTTTAGGACAGGTATCTTTTGGGGGCTTTCAGGATTCTCATCTCTGTAATATGTTCCTGCTCAGTGGAGATATGATTTTATATCATGTAACACACTAACCACTCACAGAACCACTTTCTTTTTTATCTTTGTATTGGTATGCATTCTCCTCTGTGTCATTTTAAGGAAAACTTAGATCAGCAACTGCAAACATACATTGGCCACACAGCTTATCAATAAGACAAGGATAGCTAAGAAAATAATTCTCAAAAATTAAAGAATTTATATAGGAACAAGAAGCATCATTGCAAATCACATTAACACAACCCCTTTAAGGCTTTTAGTCAAAATTTGTTGTACAGAAGGCATGGAGCAGACATACAGATAGACTGAAAGCAGGAAACTAAGTTTCATAAGGGCATACGTTGCCCTCTGCTTTGATTTGTACAACTTAAAAATTTACCAGAGATCATATATGCACACGTTCCCCCTCCTTCTCCATTTTTTGGATCATCTGCTTTTTCTGTCTTATCACAGAAACTCCTAAAAACTTCCAAGATTAAGTGCGGTTGCTTTAAAAACACATTTTAAAAAATTGTGGATATAAAATCTGTTAGTGAATGGATTGAATGGAGAGCTGTTCAGTGACCTAGTGGAGATTTCTACTTTATAAAGAACTCAATAGCTCCCTAGGCTCCATCGCCAGGATTGGCTAGATCTTGATGGCTATAAAAGGAGCTTAGACACCTAGTGCATATGTAGACCTGCGCTGTAAAGGCTTTACACAGGTGATTAGGTATGCAGCTTTTAGTCCAAGGAAGGACACAGTTCACTGCAACAGATGAGTTTTGGGAAGACTCAGCCAGATTACAGACCATATTAATGCCATTTTTCACAGGTCCGTAGGTAGTGAGCTCTGGACACTCAAATCTGGTATTCATCGCACTAAAGTATACCGAGCCCAGCCTACATGATTCTACCATTTCACAGAGGGACTGATCTTTACCCTAGGCTTTGATCATTGGGCTTTTTTATTTTTTTTTCCAGTAGGTCACATGCCCCTTTTTGGGATAAAGAAAACAAATCTGACAGGGTTCCTTTGCTGCTGCTCTCTAATGCTGTTGAAAGGTAAACGCTCACCAGTCAAACACGGCTCCCTGGAAGATCAGAAAGCTGCTCGTGTGCTCCACAGTGACATCGCCACTTCAGAGACTCTGCCAGCAGAGCAGTGACAAGAAGCGCGGCTCGTGTTAATGTGTTTTCCTCTTTATGAGGCTCACTGTTGTTCAGGCATGTCCCAGAAAGTTAAAGACTATATTTTGGGCTGCCTAATCTTTTAGGGAATGTAGGTCAGCCTCAAGCAGGAGTAAGATCTGTGATCTTCTGCACGTGTTTGTGCAGTGCAGGAAGCTCAGGATCACAGCAGATAAGCAGAGCCCAACTATACTGGCAGAGAGTGACAGAGAGAAACGTGTGGCATATCTATCTTGAATGACAGAAAAATAAGCCTGATGACTGGCAAACAGTGGCTCACATTTTCTTTCCTTTTCTAAGTTACGATGGATACTTGCCATGAAGCTAAACTCCAAAAAATGTACAGCAATTTGGCACTTTTAAATTACTATTGTTTTTCAAACACTCAGGAAGAGTTCTGTAGAGATTTTCTTCGGAGGGACCAAGGAGCGGAGGGTATTTTCATCTGAATGCTGCTTGTATCTGCAAGATTGTCCCATATGTTTCTTGATGGGCTTCTGTCATCTTTCATACTCTTTAGGGGCATGGTAATAGATGGAAAGTGTGCATCAACAGTAGTCTAGTTTTATTGTAGCTGCTGTCAGCGAGCAATGGCTGATTGCTGCAATGACTGACATCCCCCAAATGCCACCTAGGAACATCACTTCATCATACAAAATCTGATCATGTTTTGAAGAGAGAAGAAGCAAATAAAAATGGGAGGATACTCTATCTATTGAGATTATTAGGAGACATGACTGAGCTCTATTAACTGGAAACAGTGAAAAGACATGACCTTTAAGAATGTTTTTTCTTGCTAGTTATTCCATTAAAATACTGCCAATAAAGGGAAAGCGTTGAGAGAGTGTGCAAATGACACCAACTCTTGGCATCTCGAGGGCTGCTCTACCGCAAGATCATCATGTGCAAACTGCCTCTCGCTTCCTCTAGGGGCAGAGGGTGGGCGCTGCAACTTCGGAGATCTGTGCTCAGACCTCTTAACAGAAGTTAAGGTTTAAAAGTTTGGGAGTCTTTAAAAAGCATGATGGGAAACTCTGAATGAGCCAGTAAGACCTTCTCTGCACTGGCAAATCATTGTATCTCTGTTGTGTGGTCTCTTATGCAAATATTCTGATGGCACCAGTCAGGAGTGCTAGTGAGAAAAAAAGTTCCCCGTCAGTAGGAGACTTCCTAAAGACTACATGTGGTATCACAGCACCTGATGTGAAATGGTTTCACTGCATGAAAGGAGCTCGAGTAAATAGATGATACTGAGAGTGTTCTCACTGTTCATGATTTTTTGAGTGTGTGCCAAACATACATATTGTTCCACAGTGACTAATGATATGGACTAAACCCATTAAGGTGTGATGTCCCTTTCTATGCTAATGACAATATTGTACATCAAAGTGGTGAAAAAGGGGTTGGTGGATCTCACGCTCCTGGCAGCTTTACCAAAAGTCAGTTTGGCAGCACATGGGAAATCTAAAGCACTCAGTGAAGTTTGTGATTAGAAGGGCATTTCTAGACTTGATTCTGGTCTCACACTAGTCTATTCTAGTTTCTTTCTTTAGATAAGGTCTGCAGTTAGAGATTCCTGCAAATTTATATGACGTGGTATCAAATAGTGGATGCAGCTGAGTCTAGAAAATGCTACTGTATTGAAACATTCAGAGGAACATCAGCCATTTTAATGGTTCAACAGTCATAAAAAAAATCCATGTACCCTCCAATGTAATAACTTCAAAGAATCACATGCTAGTAGCATAAATGAAAAGAGTAATATAAAAGTAAGTTTTGTTACATCTACACATATATTTCATATTCTTAAGGGAATATGGATGGTCTTAAAGGACTATCTAAAAAATTACTTTGTAAAATGAAGTACATCATATCTGAAGGAGAGCAGAAAATGAAAAAAATGAAATAGTTTATAACATAAAATTGCAGAAGCTAGGCAATAAAGATTGTACTTTATTTATCCCTTTCATATTCTATTTATTAAATATTCTGTAATAATATCATTATTAATGAGATATTAATTTAAATTATGACTCTGTGAATATTGGCAGATTTTAAGTATTATCAAACCAAAAGAGTTAGTTACAATTAATTATGACATCCAATTAGGACGCACTAGGAGTTTGTTATTCAGAAAACAAATTTTACTTAAGAATCTTCAAAGTAGAAAATATTCATTAATAATTTTTTAAAAAATAGTGGTTCAAATTTGAAAATTCTACAGTTTATATAAAAAATGGGCAAAAAACAAACCAGCAAACTATATAATCAAAATTATAGAATTTTTCAAAATAAATTTGACATCGTTCCTTATATATTCTTAAAAATGAGCTAACCATCATCAGTGTAAGTTATGCAACAGCAGATCAGACCAGTGATCCATGTAACTCGCTGCTGTTTATTGCTGCTATGGCAAATAAGTCCCCTTTACAGTGGAGTTTGCTGTCCACAAACACAGATATACTACAATACTTCACAGTAGCATATTCAGTTCTTTGCCTGCTTTAAGGGATTTTAATGATCTTGTTTATATTGTCCTAAATAACTCTCGCTATTGGACCTGTTTTTTGTTATAAATGTATATATCTAGGCATACCACAAGATGTCCCTTTTTCTTGCTTTCAGTGATTTTGATCTTTACAATTTCTTTAAAGTGTATTGGTCAAATTTTCAAAGCCTGCTTTAAATTATGTATTATATTCCTGCATTAATTCATTATTGCATTGCTGAGGCATCCAAAGCACTTCAAGTTGTTTAAATCAGAGGATCCTGCACTTTTAATCTTTTCAGAGTTGATGAGAAAGTTAGCAAAAACTAGTCTATATTTCTGTATATTTATGTCTGATGCTTATTGTCTGGTGCTATTAGCTCATGCTTCCTGATGTGTGAGCCCAACTTCAGTTTCATATAGCCTTCTTCTAAGCAAAATAGCTCAATAATAATAATCAATAATAATACTTTGAATGAAAAGAGAAATCTTTTGTTTCATTTTGCCCCTTTAATTATTATGTGAGCTAAAATAAAATAATGGATTCCCTGAACTAGGATAATTGTTTAATTATAATATTATTACTTATTGATTAATAACTAATTATTATACCATTAATTATTGTATGCTATTAATTATTGTATTGCATTAATGTAACAATCTGCCAGAGGCAGACAGGCAGAGCATCACGGAAATGATGGATTTTTTTTTTCTTTTTTAATATGTTTATAGGCATATCTGAAGAGTGAACACTTTTGTTTGAAGACTGGATTAAATCTATGTGCTAGTTTCATGTAGTCAGAGGCACCAGTATGAGTCTCTTTTATGTAACCTACCCTGCTTCCTCCTCATTTACCTTGATAGGGAGGTCTCCTGGCTATGTTGTCTTCTCTCTAGTGTCCATGGTAAGAGATAGGGACCTCTAGAGGGCAAATCACCACATTTTAAAATAGCTATTTATGATACATGGAAATAATTGACTTTTGGAGGTATTTCTCTCATTTCATTGCTAAGGATGGAGCCTGAATGAGTAGAATTAGAGGAGACAAGTCTTCTCTCAGAGGCTTTGTCCACGTCTCTTGCATATTTTTTTCCAGCTCCATCCAGAACAATTCCCAACAAACAAAAAACACCCCACAGTATGTTCAGGCAGCAATTTCTTTATTACAATAGTCAAGCAATAATGTCACAATATAATAATTTGTGTTTAATTCTCATCTTCTTCAACTTTAAAAATTCTATTTTTTTGGTGTAGTTCAGATATGATCATTAATTATAAAGTATTTTTTTCTGTTCCTTGCTTTCAACCTTCTTACATATACTACCTAAATGGTAGGTTTCAAGTTGGCTATTGCTTTTTTTTTTTTTTCCATATTTCTTTCACTGCTTTTATGTTCCTGAAAAGATAAAGATGAATTACCTCTTTCTTTTAGATTTCTAAATATGCTTCTGTTGTAAAAAGCAGCTGTGTATCATTAAATTAGGACTCTGTGGTCAAAGCTTCTGTTGTTTTAATTATACATTTTGGAAAGTTTTAATCTCTTCTGACCCTAAAGAATCCATCACACCCACGGAAGACAGACCATGAATTATTCAGTCCTTCTTCCTGAGGTCACTAAAGGCATTTTCCCCACTGTACAGTTCGCAGATATTGCTTCTTTAACATTCCCATAGGATATAGCTTTGTTTTTCATTCCAATCTGAGCAGTCAGCATTTCTTTTTCTTCAACTTTATAATCAGATTTAGCCTTTTGGACTAGTTTTTAGTCCAGTATTTTTACCAGTATCATTTGTGGATGTTATAGATGGAATTCTCAGAAATAGGACTCTGGTGAATAAAGTGTCTTGTCTTGCACCTCAAAGGTGAGGGAAAAGGAGAGAAGAGGAAAAGGTGGGGGAAAGGTAATTTAAACCACTGAACTCATACAGAATGTTATAGTCCTGTCATAGTATTTGAGAAGATTAAACTGTGCTGATACTTCTTCTAGTAGCAAGTAGGTGATTTGATTCACTCTTTTAGTTCTACAGCAGAATGAGCTGAGATATACAAGTGCTTGGTATGCCCAGACCTGTAATACACCACACACTTCTGGAAGGTCATTTGGAGGCCAAACAGAGTTTTCTAAAATGTCTAAAATTCCATTAGACACTCAAATTGCTCCTGTCATGGTGGACTCTCTCTTCATGCTGGTGTTACCTTTTTAAAGCTTGTGTGAGTTCAGAGATGCTGTAGTTGAGGAAAGAAGCGACTATAAACTTGAGGAACTGCAAGGGGTTTATAACCTTTCTTTTAGTGTTAATACATGCTTCCAACTTGTAGCATGGTTACATTTTTAACTGCAAAGCAAAAGCACCATAAAAAAGCAATAAATATGAATCTGAACTAAATAGTTCAAAATATTCCTTACCACTGGCTTCAGAAGAACTCAATCAAGTTTTAGTATTGGGTCCCTACCATTAATTATATGAGCTCAAAGTTACTGAAGTGAGTTCATGTTTAAGAACACAGGCCAGGTATCACTCCATGACAAATATTTGGCTACTCATCCCTGACTCCAAGGAGTTTCCAGCTCAGCTGTGCTACTGCCTTCTTGGTATGAATCGAAAAAATTTGTCTTGTTCCTGTGAGATCAAAAAAGTATACTCCATAAAATTCAAACCATGTTTAAAGTTGTTGCTGTCGAGGATAAAACCCAAAAAACGCTATTTCCTTACCTACCCACACTTTTTTTTTCACATGGATTTATTTTTCACTTCACTTACTGTAAACCTCATTTTTCCTTAGCAAGCACTTTCCATAAAATTTTTCCAGATGATTTGTTATTTCTTCCCTATCCATTCCCAGATGTGCATGCACCAGTGATTACTATTATGTGTCTGAATTTCTAGAATATGTTACTTACGAATTGTGGTTTTGTAGTTTTATCGTCTTTTATTCCTGGACAGTATTCTCAGCTGGTGTCAGTCAGTGCTGCTCTATTGATTTCACTGGCACTGTTTGACAGGCTGAAACATCAGAATATATTTCATTTGAAAAGCTGACATGTTGTACAAATCATCATCAAAAGGCAGTTACAAAGGGTATTGTACATATTCCAAACTGAATCAAGGTGCTTATCCAACAAAGCTCTTACATACTTAAGTTTTAATTGTCTTTAAATGTGGCTTTGTAAATAATGTTACTTAGCATTAAGTATGTGTTTTTCTGTCCTGCAGTCAAGGAACTAAATATTCTTGCTAAGAAACCCATAACATTTCTTAGGCATCTCTAGCTGAAGACTAAATACAAATGCTACACAATGTACAAGTACAAACACACAAAAAAGGCACCATTAAAAATAAAAGACTGCTTAAAATAGGAGATTGCAAATGTGGAGGGAAGAGTGTCATTTTGACAGTCCCTATCTATCAATAAGGTTCCTGAGCTTTGAACAAAGAGAGTAGTCTAAAAGCAGTAGAATTTATATGTGTGTGTGTATATATATTTATTTTTATATATATTATTTTTATATATATATTATATATATAATATATATTATATATATTTTATATATAAATATTTATATATATATATATATATATACTTATTGCATGACTTGTGCAAGATCCTAAAACGCCAACAGGTTCTGTTGTTTGTGCCCTGGAAAACAAGTAATGCAAAAAGTGACAGGGGGAAGGAAGGTGGTAGGTCCTCTGATCCTAGACATTAACCTTAACAGCAAAACCGATATATTATTATGAATAACTTGTTCAATACTTGCACTGATGTAATAAACCTGGAAGCTTTAAATCCTTGTAGTAAAGGCAATTCCAAGCATGAGCAATGTAAACAGGCATGTGTACCTGGCTGTGAATGGAGTATGCAAGAACTTGCAGTAACACGGAGTTAAATATCAACTTGAAAGCATACCATTTTTTAAAGACGGCCTCTTTGCTCCCATTATTTTTTTACTCAATACCCCAGGCTCTGATAAATTACATAATTTACAAAAGGAAGAAAAAAGTCCAGCTATCTAAGAATGTCCCGTGAAAACAAATAAGGGATATTTCTGGCCCCACACCAACTCTTGAAATGATTCTGGTTATACCTTTGGTCACTGTAAGCATTTTGATCTCTGATTGCTCCAGCTAAAATTTAATGAGGCCAAACAATTAGCTGATCGTAGATAAAATAAAACATTCTCTTCAAAGACATGAAATCTGGAGCAGTAAGATAAGGATTAAGCTGGAGTTCATCTAACACTTCTTGTTCTTAATTATAAAACTTACAGGGAAGCAAAGTGCTATTAATTCAAGTTTTACTAGCCCCACTGGCATTTTTCTTTTTTTAACCCTTGCTCAATAATGTTTAAAAGATTTTTAAATCTTCAAAAAAGAGGTTTTGCAGAAAGCTGCTTCACTTTCTGCTCAGGAATAGGAAGACAGATTTAAAAGAAGGACCCCTGATATGGAAGGTGTGTCTCCTTCCATATGCACTGGCTGTTTGGTGTGCACAAGATCATCTTCAAAGGAACTTCCATGCATGATCAATGTGGTTAAAGAAGCAGAAATAAATCTGAAATCAAGATTGGTGTCTAAAAGCTACATGCATGAGGTAGAATCAGATGAAGTACACTTCATCACTTGAGTTTTGATGGTACAGAAGCAGACAAAACTGTCCATGACTTGGAAAATTTCAAAAATTGTCTAACTGGCCAATGAGAATCAGAGATCAAAAACACTGATTTTTTTTTTTTTCATGAAAAAAAGTAATTCATAACATTACAGGCACATTCTAGAACTGGAGATGAGACTGAAACAAGAAAATGGTTATTATGATGAGAAATTCTTCATGAGCTGGACATATAATGCTTGCAGGCTGCTGCAAGGAAACTCTTTTAAATTCTTTTGCTATAGAAACTCACTGAAAAGTATCTGAAGGAAATATCTGAACACGACAATATTAACCTGAGATATTCAAAGGGAACTGTCAATACAGAATCTAAAAAGAAAATACCTTACTGTGAACACATCATACAAAAATTTCATAGGGACCCTTACAATTTATTGATACTTCCAGAAAGCCTGAAGGACAAAGGGCCAGAGGAAGAGGGAGATAAAAATGCAGTGACAGCCTAATACATTGAACTACATTGTAAAAGAATATGAAACTACTAAAAACAAATTCAAAATAGTGATCAATATCCATCCTATGCAAAACATTGTCTAATCAACAAATTAGAGAATGGATACATACAACAGAGTGAAATCTGCCAAGAAATTACTTGAAAGCTTCTTCCTTCTTTGACATCTTATTGACATCTAGATCACTGTACAAGAAGAACAATAAAGCAATGTGTGCTTATGTAAGTGTAAAAGTTGATATCAGCTTTTCCAAGAACTTCATGTAGGTCCCATACAGGTTTCAGGAATTTAAAAGTGGATAATTTAAACCACCTTTTGTCTCGCCCATGTGTCTAGCCTGAGGATGTGGTCTTAAAAAACAACTGCCGTAAGTCTCTTGTTGATTAACTATCTTTCCACTATAGCAAGTTAATATTATATTTCTATTGCAGTCTACAGAGAACTATTTTGATATACAGACTTGGGAACAAAATTAATATCCTCACACTCTCCAAAACTACAGATCATGCTACAAAAACCTCTCCTTCATATTTCTTCACAACTTTTATCAATATCCCTGCCTATTTTAGATTAGCAAATGTAATCAGTTAGAAAGAAATCTCTTTTTCAGAAAGTTATTTCCAGAATATTTCACTGAGAAAATATTTGAAAGATATAGCCTACAAGATGAAAAGATTGCATCATATGTATAATTGAGATTGAGCCAACATTAACAGTTTATTCCGAAGTTATACAAGGTTATGACCAGGTTCCACTGACGGAAATACATTTTTTTCACATTTTCTCCACAGAACTGGAATAGCCTTTTTTTCTGAAATGTCATGTAATGAAGAGCAAGGTATGTGTATGATGAAGAAGACAAGAAATGAAAGGCTTAAACTACTTGAAAATATAGAAATTGCCACATCGAAAATGTCCAAACTTATCTGATACCTTATGTCCCAGGAAGTGTCCTTAGAATTCCTTTAATTCACTTTATTTGTTTTTAATTTTATATATATTGTTGTTGTTGTTGTTGTTGTTGTTGTTGTCAGATGCAGGTCCTTTCTCTTCATAATTTCTGTTTGAAAATTGTTGAAACTGCCCAGCTATTCTTTGAATTCGTAGAAAATAAAATGTTTGTGTCTGTATGGCTTCCCAATAATTTCATTTTGAGGATTTAGAAAGGAAGAACAAGTCTGAACAACTTTCGGGGTATCATGGAGGTTGATATGAAGAGACATGGGTATGGGATGACCTTATCTGAAAACAGTAACTTGGAGTGTAGTACAGCTTTCCTGCTTATCAGATATCAGTCACCAGGAGGGCACCATATCCTTGGCTCAGTAGCAATTCCTTTAGCAATCTATTATTTCTCCCTGCAGTGAACTTCAAAGGGAACAATTTGCAGATGATTCAGTACAGGCGGTCACTTCACAGCTTAGGTTTGTAAATGAGCCTGTTTAGATTTATTTTTCTTACATCCTCAATTATTTTTTATATTCAGAATACTCTCTTGAAATAGGAATTTCTTTGAGAAGTCACAGCCTAAAATCCCCTCAGTGATTTTGTATGGATGGATATACACACAACCTCAAAAAAAAAAAAAAGATACAAACAAAAATAATGCAGCAAGGCCAAAGGATATACTATGCACAAAACTATACACAAAATTGTCTCTAGTTTGGATTTCCGTGTGTCCAATAGCTAACATCCCCTTAACAATAGCAGTTACTGAAGTAAAACACTGTAACAGCCTACAGTACCATGTAGCCTGCAGACCCAGAGGCAGAGGGTGGGCTATTAAGACCAAAAATCCGGAAAAATATTGGAAGTAAGGAGATTCCAGAGTGAAGTAAGTGTCTGGCATAAATACGTACTCCTGCACAATTCTACACACACAAATATATGTATTATATTTATATATATATAATCACATATGTATATATAAAATATTCACACACATATGTCTGAATATATATATACAATATATAAAACACATATATATTATATATTTACAAATAATTAAAGAGTTAGTTGCATGAAAATAGATTTAACTGTGCAGTTGTACCTCAAGAAGTAGTCTTAATTTAACATTTATTTCTTAAGTGTTCAGTGTTCCTCATGAGTGCAAGAAAAAAAATGTATACGACATCACATCTGTGCATTTTATTTCACCATACTCATGTTCAGAGTAGGTATTCTACTTTCTTTCTTTGGGACTTCAACTAAAGAGGAGTAAAATTTTTGACCTTTGACTTCTTAAGACAATTAAAGGACTCTCTGGAGTAGTCTCATCAAGGCAATCATTCCAGGCATCCCTGTCCAGAAATGTATCAAGTCTCTTTTTAAGACTAGTTGCCATATACTCCTGTTGCTGCCTTTCCAAAATTTTTACAGCCTCATTTTCTGATGCTCAGGCAAATTTCTATAATTCTCCACCTTAATTATTATGGACAACTTCTGAATCTATATTTTTTTGTGTCAGTTTTATTTATTTTTTAAGTATTTGTCTCACTCTTACCTCATTAATATCTTCACAGAATAGAACATTTTTCTACTAAACTGATAACCAAATCTCTTAAGAGGCATAATATCTTGGACTACAGCAGATAATGTATTTGGGCAAGCTCAGATGGCCTTTACTGGATCATGCAAAATGTATACTAAATTGTTGGCATCAGTCAAAACCACACAAATCGTTAAACCTACATACAAATGAAAAGATGCAATAGATTGTTTCAAGGAAACATTTTTTGTGCATGTTTTAACTAAGGTTTCTAAAAATCTGTTATCAAATCCACTCATTCTAAATTAATTAACAAGTTTCCTCACAAGAAAATACCAATATATAACTTCTTTAGCTTTAGATAATATAGAAATCCCCAATTTAGATAATATAGAAATCTCCAAGATTTGGTCTGTTTAGATAAGTGTTAACTCGAGTTTAGAATCTAATATTTTTTTCTGTGATTTCATACATGTTTTCAAGATAGGGTGCACTGCTCTAGGTCAAATATTGTCTGAGAAACGTCTAAAGAATGCATTGATATTGCAGCAAGGGGAGTGACAACTCTGCCTCCCTTTCACTGCCACAGAATCTTGCACTCTGTAGCACACCGTAGACTCTGCAGCAAGCCTCTGTTTACTATTTCAGGTATTTTCAGCTCAAAACTTCTGGCTCTATAAATTTCATTTTGGAGTATGGAGTTTCATTTGCCAAGAGAGGAAGAGTATTAAAAAACCACCAATAATATAAAAAAAATTCCCCACCATTTTGATTTAAAATGTGATTACTGAGAGGTGTAGGTTTGTTGGCCCCATGATGGAGGATGATGAAACTATCTAGCAGTGCACCTTGTCAGATAAAGCTGCAGTTCATTTAGGGGAAAGCAGACATGAGCTGAACCACAGTTTTCAAGACTTGTATAAATTTGTATAGAGGTTTGCCTTTACACAATAGTTCAGATATCAAAAAGTGATATTTTTGTTTTCTAAAGAATATGAAATCTTTCTTTTGTATTTTCAGACATTTTATATTTTGACAACAGCAACAGAAAATCCAGAGAAGAAAGGCACTTCAGGGAGAAGTGGAAGGAAAATATCATTATATTAACACACAGATATGGTATTCTCATAAAAACTTTTAGAAGGTCTGTAGAACCAGTTTAAAACTGATTTACAACTTCAAGATCTGTATGGGAAAACAAAATAGTTATTTATTATCATTTATATAAAGAAAAAAAAAATTGTCATTATTCATAGAGTTCTGACATTCTTTAGCCACTTAAACATAATATTCAAAAATTTACTATTATTTACATAACTCCAGACATATTTGAGAAACCCCAGCCAACCTATATCCAGTGCATTTATTTTTCATTGGTTTAAGCAGAAGTTAAAGCTTAAACAAACTCAGAAATCTACAAGAGGTCACCTGAGCAGACCACAAGCAGTACAAAATGAGAAAATATGGAACTTCAGATTTGGTAGAGGCATTGGAGACTCTGTATCTCACTTACTTTCAATAAATAGTAGGATCTGCAACCCAGGAGGCAAATGTGCAGGTTTAACCTGTAATTAGTCTGGCACATCAGTGCTAAAAGACAGTTGACTGCAGTTTTAAATTATTCCATCACACTGGATGCTGTGCAGCATGGGAGACAGTTTCTTTCTGTAGAACATTTATTGTGAAATAGGTTCTCTTGTAAATTAATAAAGATACAATGGTGTAAAACATATTTCCTATAACTGTCACCTGGTGAGGCTGCAATATCTTCTCCTATGTTTTTTTCTTCTCTAATGAGCAAATGCCAGAAAGTGCCTGTTGTTAAACCCATTGTCCATGCACTCGTTTAGAAGACTGACAAGTATCAAGAGATATAGTCTCTGTAGGGAGTCATCTCTTTCTATAAAGAGTTTTTTTGGAAGTAGACATTGCTACAGGGGCAAATTTCCTGAGATAAGTTATTGTACTAGATTCTGTTTGAGGAATGGTGTATAAAAATGACACAGTTACACTTCAGTTTTATTGCAATCCAGTATGAGCGATTTCTTCTTTATTTCTCAACCACCCTGTAAGAGTCATATCTGGTACTGCTCAGTAGCGGGGGCAGAATCAGTAACTCGAAGATCAGTGCCTTAATTCTCTTCTGAAAGTGTGATAAATCGAATGGCTAATCTCTATAATTATTGATTCTTTTAGTCTTAATACACTTACTAAATGAGACCCAAATATTTATTTATTTATTGCTGCATTTGAACTCTAGGTCATGAGGTCAGAGGTAACGTATTACTAAACACACTGCCTGAGTTTTGCCTGATTCCACCTCTAAAAGAATATTACACTTGAATTTTATTCCTTCTCCCCTAAACTTTATGTCAATAACAAATGTAAGGAATTTTTTAAGTTTTTAAGACTATGTTGCTTCCACTATAGAATAGTGCACTGATAACGAATCAGCTTAGGAATGACTTTTTTCCTGCCTTTACATATGCACACGCATGCATGTGTGCACATATAAATACATATTTTTTTTTCTTTACTATGCATTAGTAAGCTAGTGCATAATCCAGTCGTTGATTACTCATGTTCTCTTTCTAAGCTCTTATATAGTCCCCGTCTTGCATCAGTGGAAGCTTCCCAGACAAATGATGAACAATCAAACTGACAGGGTGGAAGAGCAAATGCCCAGTAGTTTTTTCTTTCATAGACACTGCTATAAGTTTTTTTAACTGATAATTTCCCTTCAGCTTTGACTTTTTGCAAAATTAATATTTTATGTCTTAAAATATTAAAATCTCCCACTAGCCCTGTGCATTTTAAATGCCCTTGCCCTAATCTGCCATCATGGAAGGACAAAGGGTAAACTGAGAATAAGATATTCTTAAATGCAAGTTCCTTTTATATTATACTTTAGCTTGCATGAATTGTATTGTTCTAATTTTCTTGTCAACACTAGAAAGAAAAAATACATTTACTATGCTTCTGAAAAGTGGTCCAGATCTGCCCTTTCATGTATGAAGACATTTCGGCCAAGAAGTTTTTCTCATCTGATGTGGTTTGGTCTCCTTTGTGGATTTAACAGAGAACATAACCCTGAGATTAATCAGTCTAGGTATGACCTAGGTATGACCATTACATCAGCAGGCAGCATGTCTTTGTTAGGCCTGTGCTACGTGCTGGTTTGTAGTATAAGCTCCTACAATGTTCAGAAGCTACTCCTTGGTAAAAGAAGGAGATATCTTAGTCTCATTAACACAGCAGGAACTTTCAGGAACTGACTGAGTTATTGCTACACCAACAGACAGTTGGCTTCACTGTGAAGATGAAGCTGTGGTGCAAGAGAAGCATGAATGTATTAGCCCTGGACATCACTGACTCCCTTCTCTTGGACATGCAGCAGTTCACAACACTGGGAACAGACAACAGCTGTCAGCTGACCCAGAAAGGAAATATCTGAGAAGTGAGGTAGAAATTGAACCTTAGAATGTGGAAGTTGACCGAAATATGTTAAACCTACCATACAATAGCTATGGAAAATATATCCACTTGTCAGTCATCATATCCAAAAACGAGTGAGATACTCATTGTTCAGGAGACCTCTCTCGGTTCTGTAGTTACATTGAAAATACTTCTCTGAGGTTTGTTTATTCTTGGTGGAGGAGGAGGCCATGTATGAAGGCAAATAATGACAGTCTCAGAAATTTGTTTTGTGGCCTTTAACAATAAAACCTGTTCATATATATCTTCCTACTGGGTGACAAGAGGCATATATAATCTCAGTTCTCTCAAGGTAAAGGATTCATAGATGAAATCAGAAGCTATCAGCAGACATTTATTAAATAATAATAATAAATCAACACAATTACATCCATATATCAGCTAGCCTACTTGTAAAAAAGGAGCAAAACAATCATTATGAAAATGTTTTATTATATTTCAGTCTTGCAATACATGATAAAATGATTTTTCTGCTTGACTAAAATGATAGCTGTAAAGCTGAAACAGTGCATGAAATGTGATCAAAGCCTAAATTCCTGGAGGGTTAGGTCTGTGCATACAATACCAGCATGAACAGACACATTTATGAAGATGTTCTCTTGTATTTCAAACATGAGATGTCTACAAAAACTAAAAGTGTCATTCTGGATTTTATCATGAGTGAAAATTTCTTGCAATGAAGTAATCTCAGTTTTGCTCTCCCAGCGCTTGTGTCATTAATGCTTCTTGCAGACAGAAGTGGGTTGAAATAGCCTGCTAGATCCTTTCACCCACAGTTTCCATGTTAGAATTGTACTTTACTTTTTTTTTCTCATCCTTCAGCTACTATTTTAAATTTTAAGAGTTCATATGACTCTCATACAGCTTTCCAAAAATCTGTCAGAGCTCAAAGGCATAAGGAGAGTTCATTTGCAGATCGTTACAAATTGTTATAGCAGTACAATATAAGTTTCAGACTCATATAACCGCTGTTTTCTCCTCTCTTTGTAGGAGCAACAAAAGAGTTACCTTACATCCCTATTCACCATAAAGTGTCCCTATATGATGACTAAGATCAATGGTTTTTATCTAGAAGAATGATGAATAGCACAACTTGGCATGCTTGAAGTTGTAACACTTCAAATTCATTATCTATAAACAGCTTTGTGAAAAGTTACCGACATAGCAACAAATCTGATGGATTTAGGCAATTAGGTGGCAAATCATCAACGATTTAAAGCAGCTAACATTCTTGTTATTTATATATGCTCTATAAAATGTTTATTAAGTGACTTATAAGAACAGATGACTTAATAAAAATACACTCTTTACACGGAAATGTTACCAAAGTCTAAAGGAGCATATTGCTTGCTACAAATAATTAATCAAATTCTTTCTCATTTTTACTGTTGACTGGAATGGAGATGTTGTTACAAAGAAGCAATGAATTCAATCACTATCATTTATCTTTTGCTAAGAATGGCATAATAACTTTAAATATATATAACTTCAATAAATATATAATAACTTCAAATAAATATATATTGTGCCTTAGCTGGTTGGTACAGCATCTTGTGAATAAATACTCATAAAGTATTTAGGAGAGTATTTCATGAAAAAAAAAGCTGGAAGTTGAACTTACTGTTATAATACTTTTTTAAAATATAAGAGTATAATTTTCTTACTTATTCTGGCACACTGCTTCAAATTGTTTAGTAAATAGCAGTTGCAAAAAGATGTGTCAGAAAGTATTTCAAGAAATGCAGCCTCTGTTTTTTTGAATCTTCTCCAAAGTGACTGCCTTCCTCGTGCCGTCCCAACAGAGCACATCAGTTCTCTCCACGCAGAGAGAGCAGTCAACAACAATAAGCACTAGCCTGTACTTGCACTGTATTCAGACCAAGAAATGAAGGGGAAACAAGGTCATAAGCTAAAGCAGACAGGCCTTCAGAGCTAAAAGCTCTGGGGAAAAGCTCCCTGCATCCATCATCAGCTCTACCAAAAGAAATCAGTGTGCACTGTCTGGGATTATTACAATATCAGAAAACAGGAGAGAAGGAACTCATAAATGAGTTTGGAAACATTGGAAAATGTTTAATACAGACAAATCCATGGAATAGAAAAAGCCAAAGCCAGATAGCCAATAACATTTATTTATTTTAAAGCCCAAATAGGGAAGATCAGTCAGTAACATAATCTAAATAAATGTGAATGCTTATAATTCTGATTAATTAAACATTTTAAATTAATCTAACAAATGGTTTAAGATCATAAGTGGAAAGTTCATCAACAATAAAATTTAATTAGAATAAAATCAAAAAGCAAGACAGAAATGAATGTACGAAGTGGGCATATTAAAAGATAGCAAGCTTTGTTGACCGCAGCTTACTCTGAAATATCTTTTCAAGGTATCCTTTATCTTTTCCTGGAGGAGCTTTGCTCTGTAACACTGTGAGTATGAGCCAAAGGTCCAGTTTCCTTTTCTCATGTAGTTGGTACGTTTTGTGTTAAAGACTCATGGGATACAATGCTGAATTCAATGACATATTCAATACTTATTTCTGTTGAAGCCCTAATTGCCTGGAAAGAAAGAAAAGAAGATTAAGAGGAAAGAGATAAAGAGAGAAAGGAAGAATAAAGAGTAAATAGAAAAGGTATCTAATAATTCCTGCTGATTTCCTATACTTTCAGAGTAGAGGAAAGAATGCTAGTTGAGTGAAAAGAACATTTAAAAATAATAATCTGACTTCTGTTAAGCAAATTCAGACTTGGCACCCAGAAAGCAGCATCCTCTTTGCCAGACTAAGATGTGTAACGCTGCTGAAAAAAGTAGCCACTAGCCCAAATGGCAGTTGTTTAAACTGGAGAAGGTGCAAGGTATAACCTGAATCATAGTAGGAAATAATCTATAAAGTACATTGTGCTTTCCACATCATCGGCTAATAAAACTTAAGTAAAAGATTTGAATTTTGAATTTACAGCACCTGAATGCAATGCTCCATTCAAGTCCAGTGTAAGTCTGACCATTTCTAACAAAGTCACAGTAACACCCATATAGGAACTGGGCTCTTCTGGCTATGTAATTTTCATCTTAGCTTTAAATAGGCTCTTTTCTGTGAAATGAGCAGTTTTTCCAAAATCAAACTCTTAATGAAGCACTAATTATGCAATTCAAATGTGGTGAAAAGTACAAAACTGAAGGATAGTAATTATTAAAATTTATCACTCATAGATCATATGCAGTTTTCACTATACTGGTAGAAGTCAATTTCATGGTAAACTGGTGTTTTTGCTCTAAACATAAAGCTAAATAACTGGCACCGATGAATAGCCTTTTTTTTTTCCTTCAATTATATATGTCTGACTTCATTTTAAAATGAACTTTAAAATTGTAACTGATATTTTGGTGGAAAGTTTACTTTAACAACTGACCTCTTTTTGGCAGTTCTGGATTTCATTTATTTTTCTCAGTTTACACTCTCATTAAATAAATCAGAATGAGAAGCAATACTGTTTAACCAATCGCTCAAATGTATCATCAATACAAATGTGTAAATTTCAAAATTTACAATGAACAGTTCAAATTCATTTGACAGGATGAAAAAAATGTTAAGGACTTGCAATAATTTTTTGACAGGAATATATTTGAAAACTTTGTCATCTGCTTTTTAATGAACCAAAAGAAAAAGAAAAATCTAATGATCAAATTATTCATTTTGAATTATTCATTCATCTGTGCTCTGATAATAGATTAAATATTATTTCATCATGATGTACTATGACATCTAGTGTTGCAGTATTGAAATCATACCTAAATCATTCTACCATAACCTAAAAAAAGCTTCAAGCAATTTGATATGTTGGATAAAGATTGCTTTCTGACTGGGTTAATACTTGACTGAGTTAACCTCAATCTCATTTGGTTTATTTTTTTGCACTTCCTGATATTACAAACAGGAAATTATCACTGAAATCCACTAACAAATAAATAAATTAAAACTTTAAACCTAGAAATGCTTCCTAATTTGCTTGATTCTAGTTTTAGATTTTTTTTGAGAAAATAAAAAACCACATGTTTTCAGAAAGAATAAGAGCACCACTGGCACGTATTGAAACTTACACAGCAATATGCTAACATTCCGTCTTAGGCAGCCAATTCCTATCAAGATGTGTAACATCTGTAATAAATTATTGGCTATGAAAGAGTCAAAGAATTTCTCAGAACAAAAATTTTAAAATGTTTCCCAAATACCCAAAATTTAAAATGTTCTGTTCTTAGCTATAAGAACTGGTCAGTCTAAAGCAAATTGAAACTGGATCCAGAATACTGATATAGGAATGCATAATAATTTATGTAAGTTGTTTTTAAAATTTGATCTCAGGTGTATCAGCTCAACATATGTAATGAAGTTCACTACTTTTATGTCAAGGAAATTCTAGAACTTTAAATTACGCACGTCATTTTCTATTTTGTTGAATAATGGTGATTTTTCTGAATCGAAACTCAGTCACACTAATGTTGGTGCCATTCAGTAGGACTAAGAAGAAAATCTCAGCTTTAAATATTCATACAGTTCCTTTGATAAAATCAATGACACAATCCAATTGCTTACTGGTAAGTGTGCTGTTAAAATGAGCTTTAGCTAGCTATGAAATTAGTACCCATTACCTGATCAGAAAACCAAAAATGGCTAAAAATAAGCAAGTAATGATACTTAGACAAAACCACCATTATCATCCTATGTTACCCTTCTATTCAGGAACATTAAGATGATTTCCAGGCCATTAAATACATCTCACAGTATGTATGCTTGTTCTTTCAAATAATTTTAAACTGGTCTTACTTTGTACTGACTGGTATCTAGGTCCCCCATTCCTCAACAAGAAGTACCATCAGAAGCAGATACAAGCACTGAGGGACTGGAGATGCTGTGTAGTTCCCTCCTGTTAAAAGGAGGGAATGATTTTTTTTTTTTTTTGAACAAAGGCATTCATTTATTTGTTATTTGCACATTATCATAGAGGTGTAAGTCCTGGATTCCATAACCTACTCTCAATGCAATTAATGCATTTTAGATTGAAAAAAAAAAAAAATCCAGAAAGCCTAAGAGGTCCCCAAGGTAGGGAGCATAGTACCATTACATAGATCAGAACCAGCAGTCTTGTCTATTTTGCTTAATTCACATCACAAGAAAATTTGGGTCTCCCACTACACCTCTATGAGAAAATAAATAAGCAATCTTGGATTAATTTGGAGGCTTTCTGTAGTATAAATCATTGATTTTACTAAGACATTGCCTATATCCACTTGTAAAATTACATGTGCCAATATTTTTGAAATGCTTTTCTCCTAAAAAATAAAAATAGAATACTAACAAACACACCTTTTGAGACCCATCATAATGTGTATTAGATTTAGATTTAAACGATTCCTGTCATCTGAAATAAACAATATAAAAACATATGGTTACTGGCATATATAATAAATTTAAATAAGCCACTAACTTCTTTTTTTTAATTATTTATTCTACTCAGTTATTTTTAAGGACTCTAATTCATTGGTACAGAAATTGCTGTATTCTGCAGAACACGGAGCTGCAGTAAATAGAATTATTGTAGCATTTGATATGCAGCATTTGTTATGGCTTGCTTGTACTGTATACATGCAAAAAAAAAAAAATGTTAATGTTAATGATTCTGTTGTTCTAATTGTCTTTTGGATGGTTGTGTCTTTTCACTTGCCAAAGATACTGCTTCAGTAAACCATGGATTCATTTTGCTTTGTTTGCTGCTTATTCATTATTTTATGTGCTTTATTTCTCCAAAAGCTATCCAGATAGCTGAGGCCACACAGCTCTGAAAATTATTTCACAAGCTCAGTTTGCCAAAAAGATTAATACTTGTTCTCCGGTACCTACCACCTGTCTGAAATTGTTTGCTATGCTAGTGGTTAAATTCTATCTTACTGATTGGTTCAAGCCCAGCTTGTTTCCTTTCTGATTTTTTGTTTTGATAACTATGTACAGAAAATGTAAGTGAAACCCTTCAGGGAGCTAACTAGCTTAATGATCTAGGCAGCAATATGGTATAAGGTATTTTCTCATTCTGTTATTTTTATTATTTCTACGCTTTTCGTGGCAAGAAGATCTTTCAATCTTGGTAGAAATGTAGAATGTAGGAATGCCAGTGAAGCACAATGAAACCAAATATGCTTAAACTTGCTCAGATAACAGCAGATTTTTTTTTTTAATTTAAATATAAAGTTTTTGAATGCACATTTTTTGAGACTCTACTGCTTCTATGGATTCTAAGTGATGAAGACGAGAAAAGAGCAACAGCATTTTTATATATTCTATGTTAAATGATTTTCCCAGGAAAGGAAAAAGGAGAAAGGAGGAGAAGGAGAAGGAGAAGGAGAAGGAGAAGGAGAAGGAGAAGGAGAAGGAGAAGGAGAAGGAGAAGGGGAAGGGGAAGGGGAAGGGGAAGGAGAAGGGGAAGGGGAAGGAGAAGGAAAAGGAAAAGCAGAAGGAGAAGGTGAGGTGAAAAAGAAAAGAAAAGAAACAAGTAGAATTATGCATAGCTCATCTGCGCATTCCATATAAACCAATGATTTATTCTAAGTGTCTAAAAGAATGAGTTGAATATGAAGTTTTTAAATCAAAGAGTTTAAAAGTAAAAGTGAGAAAAACTTTTTACAATTTCAGTTTGCAAATAGTCCGTTTTATAATACAAACTTATTCAAATTATCTCACTTTTTCCTGAGTTGCAAATATATATGTGCCATCGAATGGTTGAGAACTGCAGAATTCCTAATAGCACCATGCCCAGGAGAAGTCTAGTGGGACATTTTGGTTTTGTTCTACAAAACAAATAAATAAAAAAGTGACACTCTTTTCAGCATTTTATTGATCTCCCCTTAAGAGGTGATTGTACATTTGTATCTGTAATTGAGTAAGCTGCAGTCTTTACTTGTGAGCCATTTATAAATGTAAAGATATCCAGGACACTAAGTATCCTCTTTTATT
>PTEX01000300.1:414733-456741 GCA_003342815.1 Eudromia elegans | reverse complement strand
GTTCTGCTAATGTAATGGAAATATACTTCATTACTGACTTTGGAGGATTCTTCCATGCTCAAATACTTTTCAGCCTTGTTCCAATTAAATGCTTAGTTTCTCAATTAAAAATGACCTATAGATGTACCACGTTATGTTACTGATTAAAAGCTTTAAAGTACGACCCATAAATCCTTGTCACAGAGCAGGAGAGCCAGTTGCTTTCTCAAGACAATAGAACATCTCTTAAGGGACTTGAACTCTCTATAAAAAGAAGTCAATAGACACAGAGAACTGCAAAGAAACTGCTTAATGATAATGGTCATAATGACAGGTTATATGCACATTAAGTATCAGCACACTTTTTAAGCATATGACAATTGAAAACTTCAGAGATTGAACATGGCAAAAAAAGAGAACCCAGAAAACTTAAATATTAAGTCAGTACCATGGGCAAGTCAGAGATATGAACGTGGCCCAATTTATTAGAAGAAAATTAGTGCTTTTTCTTGCAGAGATACTGTTAGCAGCTTCTTCAGTGAAGATAAGCAGCGTCGGTTAATAAAAGAGATGGGCAAACAAGTGTAAGAAGAAGGTATGTATGTGACATGCTCAGAGCAGAAAGTGTCTTTTAGTGCAACACTAGAAATGGGTATGACATGGTAATATTTGTGATACATGCAAGATTGTGGAGATTTGAGGAGGGTTTTAGTTACAGGCTTATATAGAAAAGTTCTCAGAGATTTTTCTGATAGAATCTGAAAGATCTGTAATTATATGGATCTATATGTTATATATGATCTATATTATGTACTGCATATTATATTATATAACTATAATAAATGTGAGGTTTTTTCCTTTGTTTTTTTTTTAACAAAGATGATTCTGGGAAATAAATGAAATTACTCCCACTTCTGGTACTAAACTTTTAAATCAAAACTCAGACTGGACTCCTAAGCTAGATGGATTGATTTCAGCTTTGAAAAAAATACACATAAGAAGAACATATTGTCCAAAAATAACAGGCTAAAAGAGAGTGGTATGAACCTAAAGAATGAGTCAGGCCATGGCCAGGAGCAGTCTTGTCCTGAAAGGAAACCTACTGAAAACAAGAAGGTGAGTGAGTAAAAATATAGCTATATAAGAAGTATACACTTCTATCTGCTCTAGACAAAATGCTTTCCTTAAAACAGAATTTATCTACTCTCTTTCAGGTCTTGATAAACATATGGGTCTAACCTTTTACTAGCGCAAGACTTTTAGGAATGTACCAAACCACAGCAATATGAAGACCTGTTTATGTCAATTAATTATAAGAGGAAAATTGTAGTGAAAAAGTAATCCAAAAAATAAATTACAGAGGTATCCCTCTTCCAAAATAACGCAGTACAATTGCAATTTATTTTTATAACATCTTTCTAACAAACTGTATTTTGGAGGCATTTTATGACATTAGAATGTACAATTACTGGGAGAGATTTTAAAATGATAGCATTAGGAGAGAAATTAAGACGTACTATTCAAACTTTCAACAAAAATTCTGAACTAGAATATACTCAATTAAAAAAAAATAAACAGGACATCTGCCAGAAAGCTGATTAAAACCTAATGATACTCAGCATCAATAATTGCTGCTTAATGTGGATAGTTACGCTCTTAAATGCAATCCTTTGGGTTGATTCAGTAGCAATAGAGAGTTAGTACATATGCTCATTTGTGTGCAGGTTTTGTGCTTCTCTTTCTTAAATAAAGTGCAATTGTCCTATAATTGTAACAGATATGTAAACTATTTTGCTAAGATGTGTTTCAGTTATGAAGTGAATTAGATGCCATGCTGGGTTCTTCGTGGCTAAGTGTCTAAAGTGCTTGACAAGATACAAGTTGAATCATCAAGCACTTATTCCCATTCCTGCTTGGCTCATTGGCTTATGAAGCATCTCCCTAACTTGGGATCATAGCAGCTGTTATGATAACATAAAGGATTTGTGTAGCAGCCAACACAGATTTCTCAGGAATAAATTTTGTCAATTTTTCTTTCATAATGGAGTAATAGGAGTTATACAGCACAGAAGAAGCAGCAATATCATTCGTCTTGATTTTAACAGGGTATTTGATAACCTCATATGTCATTCTAATAGTCAAGCCAGGGAATCATGGTCTCAACAAAACTATCATTGGATTCAATCGTGTTGGATAACTGGACCCAAAGAGTAGCTGTGAATAGTTGACTGACCAAATGAAAGGATGTAACAAGTGGAGCTCCACTTAGTTTGGGCCTCAATCCAGGCCTGTTCAATGGATTTAGTAATAGATGATGTAACATGGTCCAGGTCTGTTAAATTTACAGAACATGAAGCTGGAAGTACATTGGAAAATATTAAATATCACAAAACTGGCAGCAGCACAGTGGAGGGAAATATGGATGATCTCAGTTAACCACAACAGTCTTTCTGTTCTTATTTAAATTATATTGGTCTCCAAAATTATCTATTCTCCCTTGGCATTGTGTGCCAAAGAAAAGAAAAAGAAAACGGAAATGGAATAATCTATGCTTATGTCCCTAGGTAACTGAGCAAGAAATAATCACCTTCAGCTGAAGAAATTAATAGTCAGACATTAGGAAAAAAGATGCAAGTTAAAGATACTGAAGGGCTCAAATACACTACCGAGAGTTCGCATATTTACAGTCTTTTGGAGATGGCTGAATCTCTGTGGTGGGCTACTAGATCCAAGCAGATACCTCACGTCCCAGCTGTTTAGGGGACAGGCTGCACCACATCTCCAGGAATGTATTCCAAATTGACACATACACACACATGCACATGATACACTCACATTTGGCCACGTAAATCCACACAATAAGCAGTGTCTTTACTAGCACCTGCATAAACACCAACAGCACTCACATAAACAAGAACAATGCAGATAAGTCCATTCTTTTCCTCCTCTTCAGCTTATCAGGGCTGATGTTTGTTGGTGTGTGAATATGTATACAAACAATACAGGTCTCTCCAGTAGTTGATCATAAGGCACCCAGTGTATCCAGTTGCTGGCTCCAGACCCTGGCCTTTTCCAGTTGCTAATGCCTATATGTATGAGCTCTCAAGGATCTACTCCAATTGCTGGCAAATGTCTTACCCTATTCACCACCTAGTCCAGGTTGAAGTTTGCTGTGATCACACACATGCACTCAGAACAGAGTACACCATATGGAAAACAGTTGCAAATAATATTTAGTAAGAATATAGGATGGACTGCTAATGATCATAGGGCTTCTGACCAGTAATTCACTTGTCCCTTTTACTCCTTCTCCCTCTATTTTCCCATCTGTTCCTCCTTGATCCACCCTCAATCCTCTCTTTCCTGCATATTCTTCTCTAAATACCCCATAATAACTCTCACATATTCCCCAAATCCCCTTAAAAAAATACATAAGTTTTACCAACATTTTACTTTCCCTGAACCTCACAACAAGTCCTAGTCCCTTAGAGGCAATATCTCACTTAGTTTTCATGGCTTTTTGGGTAGAGAATCTCTTTCCTGCATCGACTGCTTCCAGTGGGTTTTGCCACCATATTAATGCTTTAGCCATTTTCCTCTGAAAGCCTGAGGAGTATCCAAGCCCAAGTACTCTGTTCTCACTAAAAAAGTTAATGGGATTCCTCTGCTTGACATAGTTCTCCTGATCCTCTGTGAATCCAGTGTTCATTAGCTTTTGATCACATAACATAACACAGATCTTTAAGGACAGGTTGGATAAATTTCTGTCAATAACATCATAGTTGCCAGTATATCTTCAGGTCAGTAATGGACTATACATTCTCCTGGAGCTCATTCAAGAGCCATTTTTTTTTTCAGTGTTTTTTTTTCAGAGCTAAACAGGCCCAGCTCCCTTAGTGTTTCTTCATAAGACAGATGCTCCAGTCCCTTAATCATCTTTGTTGCTCTACGCTGGGCCCTCTCTAGAAGCTCCATGTCTCTTTTGTACTGCAGAGCCCAGAACTGCACTCAATACTCCAGGTGCGGCCTCATCAGAGCTGAGTAAAGGGGCAGGATCCCCTCTCTCGACCTGCTGGCAATGCTCCTCCTGATGCAGCCAGGATCCGATTAGTTTTCCTAGCCACAAGGACATATTGCTGACTCACGGTTAACTTGTTGCCAACCAGGACTCCCAACTCATTCTCCCTGGAGCTGCTTTCCAGCAGATCAGCCCCTAATTTGTACTGGTGCCTGGGGTTATTCGTCCCATTCGTCTTCTCTGCCCAACTCTCCAACCTGTCTAGGTCCCTCTGAACTCAGTCCTCTATTGGAGTGTTGGCCACTCCACCCAGTTTGGTATTATCAGCAAACTTCCTCAGGGTGCACTCTGTGCCCTCGTTCAAGTCATTGATGAACAAGTTAAACAGCACTGGGCCCAGCACAGACCCCTGGAGGAGCTCTGCCAGTCCTTGATCCACCTCACTGTCCACTCATCCAACCCACACTTCCAGAGCAGATTCTGAGGATTTCTACGAGGAAATGTACCTATCAAAGCTTTTCAACTGTAAGTTTTCTGCACTTTCTATTGAAGAATTTTCCAAATACTCCAGATTTTTCCAAATACAACTCTCTCTAAAAATAACATGCATGATATGCCATGCTAGAATATGCCTTGCTATCGTGCAAGAACAATAAAAGTTTTATAAGTTAAGAAAAATGAAAGGTATAAGACTATTTTTATTGTCTTAATTCGTACCCAAAATGTTGAGGCTGAGCATAGGAACTAACATCTCCACTTCCCAGAAAGCTTTTAATAATTCTTGTGCTACTTGAATTTATTTAGCATTTATTTGCTATTAAATTAAAAAAAATTGATAAATTAGATGCATTTCCATTATTTTAATGGATTTATTGTACTGTAAGTTTAACAGATAAAAGAACTAGTCAATGAACTTTCTAATGAGTTTCTCAGAAACTGGATAGGATAACTATTCATCTTCACTTTTCCATTTTTTCATATCTGTACTTTTCCTGTTGGCAAAAAATAAAAAAATGATTCTCTTGTAAACTATTTTAAAACGCATTGTTACTTTACTCTGGCAAAATTTATAAAATCAATATTCTTTTTTCTGAATATGATGCATATCTGTTTAGTCATGCAAAGCACCACCCAGGATCAGCACTTATGCACCTTATCATAGCAAAGTTAAATAGTTCATATATTTGATGTGGGTGAATGTTTCTCTGGCAGCTGTCACGTATCCTCTCTTTCTACATTTTTCCATTCTGTACATTTATTTTAATTTACAAAAGATAACACCTCCTAAAATCAAGTTTCCATTACATTTGCTAAGAATGCATGTCATGTGTATTTACACACACACACACCAGAGTGTATATTCAGAATTTAAATGTTAATTACAGAAGTGGAGAATTTCAAGGTAGATGTTTTTAGGCAAAGAACAGTGGAGAATATCTATCTGAATTAATGATAATGAAATAGAGTTTGGTGAGCTTGTAGAGTTTGGAGATGGAAAGAATTCAGCTGTTTAATCTGGTTGTTAATGCAGCTTGTGACAAGCTTGACAAAATGTAGTGGTATTAAGCCTCAAAAAGAGAAGGATTCAGATAAAAGCTTCAACTGAAAACTTTTTGCCTGATATGTAAAAACACTTTTTAGAAAGAATTTTGATTCTATGATGTCGTTTACTGTAGGTAATGTCTTAATAGGCAGTAGACTTGATTTTTTTGTGACTCTCAACATCTTTGTTTAAACAATCCATCTTAATCACCAGAGATATAATGTCCATGCTTCTAGGTTACCACCTGCTCCAGCTAGCAGCAAGTGGTCTTCTAGTAAAACCTGGCAGGCTTTTAGAGGCTCCCTCATCTTGAGTTTCGTGTTCAGACACATCTGATGCTGCATTTCTGGGCTGCTACAGACTCAGTTTGCCTTGGCAATGACTGCCAAATACAGATGTGCTCAGAACATACCTTAAACTCCCTGATATGATCTCTAACCAGAAGAGGTATTAGCAAAAGCAACCACAGTAATTGCCCGTGGTCAAATGCCAAGATTAAGCCCTAATAAGTTAAATTAGCTAATTGAGCAAATAACATGTAGACGAAGGCACATGTTGTCCTACACCTTACCTTCACCAGGGGCTCTCATGAGCTTACTGACAGATCTACTTCTGTCCCTCAAAGCAACCTAAATCCTGTCTTGGGCATGAATATAGTTTGATTTTTTTTTTTTTTTTAGAGAAAAGAGATGAAAATCAAGGTGTAATCTAATCTCCAAATCTTGTAATTCAGGATCTGAATTGCCCCTCTCCTCAGCCCTGGTGAGGCCGCACCTCGAGTACTGTGTGCAGTTCTGGGCTCCCCAGTGCAGGAGGGACGTGGAGCTGCTAGAGAGAGTCCAGCGCAGGGCCACGAGGATGATTAGGGGTCTGGAACATCTGCCCTATGAGGAAAGGCTGAGAGAGCTGGGCCTCTTCAGCCTGGAGAAGAGAAGACTGAGAGGGGACCTGATTAATGTATATAAATATCTCAAGAAAGGGAGTGAGGAGGATGGGGCTGGCCTCTTCTCAGTGGTGGCCAGTGATAGAACGAGAGGAAACGGCCACAAATTGAGGCACCAAAAGTTCCACAGGAACTTAAGAAAGAACTTCTTAACAGTGAGGGTGACAGAGCCCTGGAACAGGCTGCCCAGAGAGGTGGTGGAGTCTCCTTCTCTGGAGATCTTCCAAACCTGCCTGGACATCACCCTGTGCCACATGCTCTAGGGGACCCTGCGTGTGCAGGAGAGTTGGACTAGATGACCTCTACAGGTCCCTTCCAACCCTAGCCATTCTATGATTCTATGATTCTATGATCTCATCTCTGATAATAAATATGCAGTGCATGATTTTCATCTTTCTTCAAATAGCATCTCTGAGACCACTTGCCATATTGCCATACACCAAATGACTTGGGAAAATGGGATTCCTTTGTCATTTCTGTTGGCACTGTCTGCGTTTGCCTAGGAAAAGGGCTGAAAGGGCTTCTTGCTCTCTTTCTTCCATATGTCCTGCTCATCTATCTAACACAGTCATATGGTTTCTGGTAAGAACGCAAAAGGAAATAAAGTCATGTTTTTGATCAGAGCCAAAACATTGTTTTGGAATAACAGCTGTCAAAATCTGGGCAAAATGCTTCATTTTAACTGTGTATAAAGTTTGATTCTTCATTGTGTACAGTGATATGTAAAAGGGTCAGAGACATTGTCTAAGGCTATGAGGAAGGAGTGCTGAAAGCATTTAAAGGTTCAGGGGGAAAAAATACTTGTCCATCAGCTTTTCAAACATTCAAAGTTTTTTTTCTCTTCCTTCAGTAGCAAAATTTGCTTGGCACAAAAGTCTTTGGGTGTATTTGCAATTAAAGAGTGGAGCTAGACTAGGGGAACATGCTGTGCAGCAGGCTTGAACTAGAGAGGAAAGGAATTCAAACCCTGAATTTTGCTAAGGTACCCTTCGGAATTGTTTTTGTTGAAAGACAATAAGGGCATTGTCTCTTCCTCCTCCCCCTCCATAGGCACTCTAGGGTATTCTTTTCTACTGTGTTCAAAAACATTACCAATCTACAATGTATTAAAGAAATAATTGTTAGGTTGTGTACTCTTAATTCTCTTTCCAGACTTATTTTCCCAGCCATCACATGTGGCTGGCATTTTTCTCTGTGGTGTAGTCTGTGTAACCCTTTATAAAGCTCCTAGCCAAGTGGCCAGCCACATCTGCCAGGTCCGCACTGCAGAGACGTGCACTGGAGCATGGCTGGCTCAGCTGCGCAGAGTTTATTCATTGGCAAACTGGAAAAAAGGGCCATTCTGGCCACAAAGAGAGAAAGAAACGAGCTATCACAGGGGAGAGTTTAGAGTCCTTAGGAAGCTGGGGTACAGCCTGGAGTCTGTTTTTTCACCTCACCTCACCTCGCCTTGCCTTCCTTTCCCTTGCCTTCCCTTCCCTTGCCTTCCCCTTTGCCTTGCCTTGCCCTGTCCTGCCTGCCCTTCTCTGGTCTTCTCTGCTCATTTTTTTTTTCCCTTCTCTTTTTTTTTTCTTCTTTTTTTTTTCTTGTCAATCAACCTGAATTCATGTTTTCTATTGTTTAATCATCCACTTACAGCTAAGAAAAAATAAAAAGCACATAATCTCTTTCACACCGAAGCAGTAAATGCCGCTGTATTAAGTGGATTTCCTCAGCATGTAATTGCTCAAAATTTTGTAAACAACCCAGTTGTTGCCATACAAGGTGGAAAAGACTACAGCTCTGTTATGCTCTTTCTACTGTGCTAAAAGGTTTCAAGGACAGAGTAAATTTGTTTCTGTCAAATAATAATCCTAACCAGATATAAGTCTAAATGTAGTTTTATTACATGCAAGGATTAGAGCTCTTAAATTATAATATAGCTTTATTTACAGCCAATTTTTAAAGGCAGAGCAATGTTTTAATCCTTTTGGAGGTGAGTGACTGACCAAACTGTGGGTTTTTTTTTTTTTTTGTTGTATTTCTCATATTTTTGAGCAGCTAATAAACTACTTGTTTGTTTTGTTTTTTCTTTTTTTTCCAAAATGTTTTATGAATATGAACATAGAAGAAGAGGAAATGCTATTAGAAAGTTGACATAGAAGCTCTAGCTAGTTGGAAAACATTTTCGGTATGAAATTCGGTAAACATATTTTCTCTATAGTATGGAAACTTTCTATTTCCATTTCTACCCTAATTTTACATTAAAAAGCATTTATCATCTCTTCAAGAGGAGAATGTTTCAGAAGATGTGAAAATTTTGCCTATAAATGCATCAGAATTATTTGACAAAAAGCTTCAGTATACTTCAAGGATACTGATATCTTCAGTGTAAAGAAAAAATAACAAGGAGCAGTTAAATTTGTAGTTTGTAGCTAAATATGCCTAAGGTGTTTGGTGGAGGAATTCTGTTTCAATATATCTTGCAATACAATTAAAAGAGCACAAGATCTTAGACCCTGTGCATTTAATCTAAAGCATAACAATTTAGCATAGTTTTGTTTTGTTCTCACTTAAATGGACATCGCTAAAACAGCCACATTGGGGAAAAAAAAGTTAGCATTGCAAAATAATTTTAACAGCTTGTTTGTAATTGCCTAAGTAAACTGAGTCCAAGTCAAACTGAGTTCACGGAGAAGATTAATGTGATAAAAGTTTGCCAATAACTTTATTTTCCAAAAGCTCATTGCATTGTTGAAGTATCCAGGAGCTTTATCACAAATGGTTATCTGAAAATTTAGGTATGATTTTACCATCTGTGTCTGAAAACACATCTATGGAATTGAGCATATGAGCCCAGGACTCCGATTAAATTTCTGTATTTCATGTGCTTCCTGATTCATAGGGTGACCTTGGGCAAGGAACATCATCAATATTGAAGCCCAGGGAATGGGAAATTTCTGTTTTTTTTTCAGAAATGGTAAACCGCATTCAACAGAACATAGCTTAGCAAGTTTGAAGTAGCATTAATTGAGTATATTGAAAAATTGAATAAAAGCCCCTCCCACCCTTCCCCACAAAAAGGTTTTTTCTTCCTAAAGGATAGGAAAACAAGATGACTTATTTTTAAAACACTGCTAATACGTAAGATACGATCACTTATGTAGTTTGCACTGGTCTTGAATTTATTGTCAGCTCTTTGTGTTAAAGCCTACAAAGGGCACTAAACCTCTGGGAAATACTGTTAGTACTTTACCTCTAGGGTAACACAGCTCAGCTGTTCATCCTCTTAGAAGCAAAGGCAAATAAAAATGTGTTTCTCTATGGTGCCCTCTCTGTTCGAGAGGCTTGAAACAGTTATAATGGGATCTCAGCAGGCACCGGTATTCATATGATCATTGTCTCAATGTAGTTTCTTGTGAATTCTAAATACAGCTCATTTAAATGAACATAAATTGACTTAATTCCATATGGTTAATAGAGATATGGCTGACATAGTAGAAGATGCTTATGTTGATGTGTATTCTTTTAGTTTATAGCATTTTTTTATTTCCAAATTCACATGTTTATAAAAAGGCCATGAGCAGAGGAGCTCATTACTCAAAGACAAAAAACAGATGAACTACTCTACTAAAAAAAAAAAAAAGCCCCAGACATTACAATAAAAAAAAGAATTTTCTAAAGTTGCATTTCAAAATTTACCTCAAGTCTCACAGAGAAGTAACTGGTGCATAATGTTTATCTCTCTGAACAATGAAATTATTCAATATATACCAACATTAAAGGCCTTCAGCTGTACAGTGAGTAGGAGCCTGGACCAACGACACATGAAAATGAGTAACTACTTCCACAACAGATTCTGTTATTCTGTTACCACTCACAGTGACTATGAGCTTCGTTATCCGAGATCTAGCTGCAAACAGGAAAGGTCTGTAAGGCTTGATGCTGTTAACTGTTCTTAATAGCTATAAATTGTAGAATTGTAGAACTCTCTTATTCCTAGCTGGTGTTAGCTCACCAAGAAGCATAACCAGTAGAAAAATGAAATATTTTTATTTTTTGAGTTTCTCTTCCATTAAAAGCTTCAGAGGAATCTTGATTTTCTAGCAGTTTTTGTAAGTTATGTACATTCAGTAGTGAAAAAAAACTATTTTGAAATACGGTGTCTGCTTCAGGTGAATAACCTATGTCCTTTGAGTACAGTTTAGGCTGAGATACTGATATTTTCTGAGGCAGATGGTCAAAAAGTAGACATGAAAACATGTTGGCAAATAGCAAATGCTGGATAACCCCCTCCTCTGGTGTGAGCTGCAAACTCTCAGCAAAAATGGAAATAGATATTAGAGCCAGGTACTAATAAAGTCTTTCACAGACTGGAGAGACACAGAAGAATTTGGTTGGATGGCTCCAGGTAATTGTATTCCCAGAAATTTTTATCAATCCTGGGAAAGCAAAAATCACTAAAACAGAGAGATGTACAAGGGATATACAGTCTGAATGGAAAAACAAAGCAAACTCACTAATTTTATAAGAAAGTGCTAGCATAAATCATAAAACAAACTCTACTATCTGGACAAACCGATATGTGTATTGGAATAAAGACATGTTTTCTTCTGCCCATATAAGATGAATAGGTCAGATGACTGGAGTTGGGAAGATGTGGGGAACTCTTTCCACTGAGAAGAGACGTTAACCCTAAGAAAGAAACTTTACTGATTGCTTCTGTGTCCACTAAAAATTAACTTATAAAAAAACCACAAGCTATTTCAAAAGATTATGCCAAAACAGTGTAAGTAGACTGCCAAATTCAGAAATTCAGGAAAAAAAAAAAAAAAAAAAAAAAAAAAAAAAAAAAAAAAAAAAAAAAAAAAAAAAAAAAACAAACCAAAACAGGGACAAGTCTCATAGCCTTGGATATTTTAAGTGCTTGAGAGCGTTTTTTTTTGTCTGGAACTGGAATTGTTAAAGGAAATTCCACAGAAGACTACAAACTAAAACAGAGTGTCTGAAATGTTCTGCATCGTCCGTCAGTTCATGTAATAACTTCTGCTTTTGGACTTATGGTTTCCTGAGGAACTTAGGCAAATCTCACTTTAAGAGTAATTTGCTTTCAAATTCCAAAAGAATTTAAAACATTATCTGGCTTTTGAGGCCACTTAAGCATATGTCAGGCAGACTGTGAACTTTACATCGCCAGTTTCAGTTCAGATGCCTAGATTTGAATACAATCATTAAAAATCCAAGGTGCCCTGTCAACGAGATCTAGGATGAATATCTCGCAGAAGCAATACCTCAATGGCAAGGCGAGCACAGCTTGCTTTGGTATCCCTGTGAGGTGCAAACATTTCTGGGACCTGCTCTGCTCAGTCTGCACACATCAGCATCTGCGGCACCCCACGACGGCAACTGTGCTCAGATATGCACTGCCAGGAGAGCTCAGCATCACATACAGCAGTCATGGTCCATCTCATCGGAAAACACATCTGGAAGAGAAATGCACACGTTTTTCCTAGTAGCTTGAAGGTTAGAGTACTAATGCAAGAAGCGGGCTCAGCTCAATGCAGAGCCTGAAGAGGTTTACATTCATCTTTTCTGAGAAAGTATGCTGAGACCCAGGTGATGACAAGAGTAAGAGAGCGATGTCTTTACCTTTCCTGGTGAAGCTTGGCTGCCACACAGCCAGTAATGGAGTGATGAGAGCCAAGGAGAGGAAGCATGAGACTGCAGCCCCAGGTTCAGGACAAATGTTTGAAAGTGGGGAGCCAGGCACTTAGTCACCCATCCAAATACTGTATGCATTTTATCTAAACATCATTTAGTGAAAAAACTGTGAGACTAGGGACCAAAATGTAATCCCAGAAGTTAGCCCTTTACACTAGGTAACAGGAACTAGGCTTCTGTTTGCTTGCCTGCTCTGCCAGTAAGCCCATAAATCTTACATTTCTGACTTCAGTGTCACAGACATTTTTAACATTCCCAGTGGGTTTCCAATCTGCACCTAAGTGAGGTTGGAAGAAAAAAAAAGTGTGACTATCTTCTAAATTCTCCTGACTTTATTTTTCTGTCATGTGGTGTCCAACAAAGGTAATTATTGCTGCCCAAAACCATTTTTTTTTTCCCCCTCAGGTGAGCTTTTCCAGCTAAACATCACATGAGACATACTCAGGAGAACTATTTAACTGATATCCTGCATATATGCAGTATCCGTCTTTGAGATGTTGCTGAAAATGGGCTTTTATCTGTCAGTTTTCATCTATTATTTGGTAGTTACAAGACACATATGCAAGATTTTTTGTATAAATTATTGATTTCATATTGAGTGAAAGTCTCAAAACTGCATATATAAGTTTAAGTTATTAAAGAAGATAGAGCTATAACTTCTAGCTTTCCTTAGCAGATGTGCAGTCCCATGACAAGTACACTTACATTTTGATTCATGAAGGTTCAGGCAAACTGCTTGCAGTTCTGTGGTGTTTTATAATGATTATTGGGTTTGTAAAAATCATGAAAGAATATAAAAAGCTACTGAAAGTTTAGGGCTGTCCACTTTGAAATTAAACCATGTTGAAATCTAAAATCAAAGAGACTTTTAGGCTTGCAAATAATGTGTATTTAATCAAGCTTATTTACAAGGGATAATAGGAAACTAAAACTTTTCATTTTTGTATTTTTTTTCTCTGTTTATCCCAGCCCTTGGTGATATGCAGAAGAGTGTGCTTAAGCTTTTTATCTCAGAGAGGGTGCCATTTCCAGGCCAATCCTGGAAGAGCTACTACCTGACAGTGCTTGGAATGGGCAGGTAGACTCTTGCTAATGCAGTAACGCTGGAGGAGAGAGAGCTCAGGACAGAAAAGACTGGTATAGCTGAGTCCTTTACATGACTTTCAGGCCCTGTGTTGTAATATTTCCAGCTCACTGTGCTAGCTGTAAGAGGTGGAAACAGATTTTACATCTGAAATGTACAAGGCTTATTGCTGGGTCTAACATTCTCTAATCTTCCTTGACAAAGGCATCATTAGAGCTGGTTTAGCTGTGTACTAATGTTAGCCACATTGTAGATACATGAAAGACCTGCTTCTGCCCAATGTTATCATTACATTACATTGATTTCATTAGCTAAAATGTTCTCATGAGATTTACTAGCATTATTTAATTTATGTCTTCTGGAATGGGACTGATCCATGTAATGTTGAAATAATTTCTTTATTCACTTGAGGTGTAGTGATACAGGTAGGGATAGGATAGGTATTTTTTGGAACCCTCCCTTCCAATGGCTGTAGCTAAAGCTGTACCTGTAGATAAAGCTGTACCTCTTTTTTTTCTCTCTTAATAATGATGCAATACTAGAGAAGGCCTAGAATAACATTATAATTAACTCTGCTATTTTTGCCTACATTTTGTATTCTGAATATATTTTCTCCCTGTCCTAAATAACAGAGGTCTAAGGCTGTTTCTGGAAAACAGTCAATGATAAGCTAATACACTAAAGTCATGTGACTTGTCATGTGAAGGTGCCGTAAGAAACATACACTACTTTAGTGTTTTGTTGGATACAAATATCATACACATCATCTAAAAGGGACTCTGGTCTCAGTATAGATTAGAAAACCTGATGCTGCTGTAGAGTATGTCCTTTAGCTGATGTCCGTGACAATACAGCCAATATCTGATCCTTTTTGCTATGATCCTAATGATTTCTAGCTTTAGCCTGCCAGATTGTAGTGAAAGAAGTGACTTCTTTGATTCCAGAGCCTCTTTGAAAAACCTTCCCTGTGTGGCATACTCTGACTATGAGGAAAAGCTTCAAAAAATTAATACGAAATGAAGAGTTCACCAGAAAGGGGTAACAGTAGCTGCATGTTGAACATTTTTATGGACTCTCCTAAAAGGAAAAAAAAAAAAGCTTACCCATTACCAGACTTTTCTCAAATGCTCAAATGCTGATGTAATTAACAGGTTTCATCCTACATGAATATTTTGAATTCTCCACTGCTCTACAGCTAGCACTGTAGACTTGGTGTTTCTTTTTCTCTGGCTTATGTCAGTCTGCTACTTGAATGATGTTCTAAGACTACATTTATTTCCTTACTGGAATTAGTGGTACAGAATTTGGAGAGCCATAATGGACTGAGTGATATCTATCTGTCCTTTTGCTTAGCAGGAATGCAATGTAGCAATTTCTCTAACAAGCCTGGAACTTTTCATTACAGTGGAGGAAAATCTATCATCTTGTGTGTCTCAGTGATTTTCAAAACTTTGATATTTATGAGATGTATTCTTTACTTTTTGTGTCTGCTACAACTGCATCAATTTTACTAATGTTAAAGGAAAAAAAAAGATTTTTTTTTTTTTACAACCTGCACAATTATCTACAGAACATTTGGCTAGAAATAAAATTTTTACAGTACTTTTACAGCAAAGTATGTTCCAAATTGAAATAACATTATTCCTGGACCTGTAATATGAATGAAAAAAAAAATGATGAATGACCCAATAGTGTAACCAACTGAGGAAAAAGTGATAATGACAACTACTTTTCTATCAAAGGAAATTCTGATGCATTGAGATATCTCAATGTAGTGTAGAAACATTAGACACAAACTTTAAATCCAGGTAATAGGATAAAAGTAATTTTAATATATAATGAGCTGAATAATACAAAATATTCATAGTAGCAAACATTAATAAATATTAAAGGTTTTCACATTCCCCATGGGTTTCTTGTATAGTAGTTCCTAATTACCCATACACGCACAATAATAATATCAATATTTCTTACCTGGATTTGCCCCTGGAGAGTTTACCATTGCTGTGGACTAATTGCCTGTATTCTTATGTGTACTGTAATCAAATATAGGGATAGCAATTATTCTTATCAACTGTAAGACTTGTAAAAGAAACAGCCCTACAGCAAAACGGTGTTTACAGGTATATTATGGGCATGTTCTTTAAAAACTAGAATATTTTCTTGTAAATAGGGCAAAGAAAGCAACAAGCCTAATATCCAAATTTTTATTTTAATTTTAATAGGAAATAAAAAAGGGAAAAAGAGCAACAAAATAATAAGCAGTCTTCTGCAGCACCAGAGTGCCTGAAAGAGAGTGTGTCATGATTCAAAAGACCCATTCTTTTGGCTGTATTTGGCAGAGACACTGTGGAAACATATGACCTTTTACATACTTATCAGGAGAAAGATGAGTTCCTGAAAACAAAACAAAGGCATTCTCAATGAAATTAACAGGGGAGAGAGTCAATGATGAGAAATCCCAGGTTAGTATTGGCTCATCTGAGAAAATCTACACATCGGATTTGTTTGATGAATAGTATTTCTTAATATACCTTGGGCAAATAAATATTTATAATATTATAGGAGATAATAGTTGTTTCTTAACACAAAATTTAGTTCTTCTCTACTGCAGTAAGTGAAATAGGCCAAGTGGGATTGTGGGAATACTATACAATATTTTCCAAAAATATTCATCTGAGCTTTTTAATGCAATGAAGCTTGTGATGTTTGCTAGCTCTTTCTGTTTTAGCTCTCATTTCCACAGCCAAATGCTATCCTGGTAGAAGCCTGGTTAGTTCAGAGGATTTTCACTTTACTCTGCTACAGGATTTCTGAAAGGCAGACAAGAAAAAGGATTGACTATTGAATGCTCAATTTCCTAAAATAGCAGTTAGGTTCAAATTAGGTTACAAATTATTAAGACACATTATTGTTCCTCCTTTCTGATACAGTCACTTGTCTGTTTCGAGAAACTTACCGATGGTTTCCATAAGGGAAATAAATTGCAGTGGAGTGAGCGCTTTCTTTGATGCCCTCCCATTGCTTACAAGGAAAAAAACCAGACCAGTTTTATTCACAAAGGTGGGCTCCAACAAAAATATCTGCTTTCTGTGCTCACTGTTCAGAGCCTATTTCAGAAGGTCCTTGAGCCCACCCTTTCTGTAATGGCCGTAATCTCTGACCTAATACCTATAATTATCATAGTACTTTTAAAAGAAACCTCTGGTACCAATAGAATCATAGAATAATTAAGGTTGGAAGGGAGCTTTAGAGATCTTCTAGTCCAACCCCCCTGCACATGCAGGGTAACCGAGAGCATGGGGCACAGGATTGCATGCAAGTGGGTCTTGAATATCTCCAGAGAAGGAGACTCCACAACCTCTCTCAGCAACCTGTTCCAGTGCTCTGTCACCCTCACTGTCAAAAAGTTTTTCCTTAAGTTCCTGTGGAACTTTTGATGCTTGAGTTTGTGGCCATTTCCTCAAGTCCTATCACTGGCCACCACTGAAAAGAGGATGGCCCCATCCTCCTCACTCCCTTCCTTGAGATATTTATATACATTGATCAGATCCCCTCTCAGTCTTCTCTTCTCCAGGCTGAAGAGGCCCAGCTCTCTCAGCCTTTCCTCATAGGGCAGATGTTCCAGGCCCCTAATCATCTTTGTAGCCCTGCACTGGACTCTCTCCAGCAACGACCCTCTTGTACTGGGGAGCCCAGAACCGCACACAGTACTCGAGGTGCGGCCTCACCAGGGCTGAGTAGAGGGGCAGAATCACCTCCCTCGACCTGCTGGAGACGCTCTGCTTAATGCATCCTAGGATCTCATTGGTCTCTTGGCCACGAAGGCACATTGACTCATGGTCAACTTGTCGTCCACCATAACACCCAGGTCCTTCTCTGCGGAGCTGCTCTCCAGATGGCCAGTCCCCAGCCTGTACTGATGCATGGGGTTATTGCTCCCCATGTGCAGGACCTTGCACTTCCCCTTGTTGAATTTTATAAGTTTTCTCGCCGCCCAGTTGTCCAGTCTGTCCAGGTCCCTTTGGATGGCAGAGCAGCCCTTGAGGCTATCAGCTGCTCCTCGTGGTTATGTATCATGAGCAAACTTGATGAGGGGGCACTCTGTCCCTTCATCCAGGTCACTGATGAGTAAGTTGAACAGGACTGGACCAAGGACTGACCCCTGGGGGCCACTGCTAAACACAGGCCTCCAATAGGCCTCTGTGCAATTTCATTCTGCCAGGGCTTTCAAAACGATCTAAATGAGTTAGCTACCAAGATTCACTGAAATTTAGTGTCAAGGAATTTAACTTCCTCTGTAAAATATGAGCACTTCCTTGGTACAGTGTTGTATTACTAGTTGTATTACTACTTGTTTAGTTGTCAAAAGCGATGAACTGTAAAGCATGAGGCAATCGGTCTATCCATTCAGTCTTTGATTTCCCAAGAATTCCCTGGCTTAATTTACCATAAAAGTAGAGGACTTGTTAGATTACATGAGCCAAAAAAGAAGGCAGCCTGTCTGTTAGTAGCAAGGCTTCAGTGCTTCAGAGAAAACCACTATAGAACATTTAACCAAAAGTATAATATCATGAGGTAAATTTGTTCTTTCCTCTTTCTTCTAGGGGGAAAAAAAAAAAAAAAGTGTCCCTGAGAGCTCCTTTACCTAACATCTTAAAAAAAAAAAATCCTCTTACCAGCATGTAAAAATGTAATTCAGGCTTAGAAAGGTTTTCCAGACCTTGTTTTAAAATCCCACTTCTCTCTCTTCCCCATGTCTTTAGGAGAGGAAATCACATTTTCTGACTTATTTTCCATTCACAAGTATGTGGAGAAGGGCCAAAATTGAGGTCCTTTCGTCGACACTTATTCAAATCAGTTTAGATTTTTCATCTAAACACTAGAAATCTGTGGCTCATTTTGATGTTTACTCACTTCACATATTGCAGAGGTGCAAAAAGATTTTCTGTCTCTTGTTCCTATACACACACATACACGCACACACACACACACGCCTTCAGGTACAATTACGTGCTTTGCAAATCAAGTCTTGCAACCTGCCAAAAGATTTGGGATTCACAGAGCTCCAGCCAGCATACTTAAAACCCTGGAAAGTCACAATTTACTTTCCAAATATCCTCACGGACGGCTCCGCAGCAGGGCTGTACAACAGGATATCCAGCTATTGAGTGCTGCTGTCACAGGTGGCCAGCACTGCAGCTGCAAAGAGCTTCCTGCCAGGAGGGCAGAGTGGGTCCACAGGAAGAAATGTTCCTTTCCTCTTTCAATCTGTTTTTGACTATAAAGGAAGGCTCAGCTCATACTCCTGCAGCTGATTTGCCTACACAGCATTTTTCAGCTGTAGCAAAATCTCAGTCAACATTTTCAACAAAAAAATGCCCAAAGTGTGTCAGACAGGGTTTCGGACAACAAGCTCTACCTTCAGCATGGAGGTGCCCTTGAGAAACAGTTAGTCTTGATTGTATTACTGTTGTGTGCAATTGTATCATCATTTTATAGCACACTTAAGGGCAATCTGCCTTGTCCAAAGACTGGAAAACAAAAGGAGCAACTACTTTTTTCTTGAGATACCACATGACAGCCAAATCATGTGTTTCCTCTTTGTCTTGTGATCAGACATAAAAGCACTTACATGAGGAAACTTGCATTTCAGCCACTGTGGATTTTGTCTATGAAGAAGGAAAGGAGGTCAAACTTTTCTTCTATTCGTGAATCTACTTGTGAATTTTACAAGATGACACCTCAAACTGTGAGCAGCAACAGCCTGTTGACACATGCAAGAGTTCATTGTACAACGGGGAACCCAAGTTTATGTTCAAGGAAATTGTGGACTAAAGAAATATCAAGAATAGAGACTGTGATGGGGAAAAGCATAACTGAGGATTAAGGCTTTTCTGAAAGAAGGAAGATTAGGTCTGAAGTCTAAATGAAGTCTATTAAAAAAAAATTCAAGTTTGAGAGACAAGAAACTGTACATGTTCACAGAATATGCAGAGGTCTCGTGCACATAACATTGTGTGTGTAATTGTCTTCAGGAGTGGGGATTTAATGGTAGTATGGAAAGCCAGTGAAATGACAGGAAAAGTTTAGACTGATGTCAGTGGGTTTTCTGGCCCTGATCCCACCAGTGGATGTGAATGAAGATATCGGCACAGGCCCTAAGTGTTTCTTTAGTCTTACTGTAATAAAATGTAACCATTCTGTTTCAGCCTAAAATTAGATAATTTTCTACTATGGATTTCTGAGACACTGAGACACCGAGTTGCCAGGCATTTTTATTCCCTCAAATCCAAAAGGTGCTATCTATCCAATTATGTACAAATTACCTATACTCCAAAATAGCTAATCTCAATCTGCTAGGTACTTGAAAAAGTAGTACATAGTCATTATTTCTAAAAATGCTGTAATTAAGACAAGTCTTTTCCAGAGATTATCTGGGGATGTGAACATATCTTAATGGAGTTACTGTGCACAATCACTTTCTTTTGTGATTAAAGAGTTGCCTCTATCAACATTTGTCACATTCATCACTGAAAATTACAAAATATGCCTCCTGGTGAAGATATACTCCTAAAGTACTCAAGAAACAGTAACTGAAGCAAACACTGATGGCCTTACCTTATTATCCTGGAAAACTGTCTGATGAAAAGCCCATTTAGATAAATCGTTAAACATTTGTGTCAAGTTGCTCTGAGAATGTAATTTTCTTTAAAAAGAAAAAGTCACAGACCTTGAATTTAAGCTGAATTGCACCACAAAAAAAAACTGCATGAACACAAATTACTTGTCATTTGATATCAGTCTATCTGGAAGAAGTATCTAAGCCTGAGGAGTCTGGCATAAATGTGGGGAAATGTCCATTTACCCAACAAATAGGAATCATTACTACATTCTTCATCTCTCTCTCTCTCTAATTTTAAAGAGTGATGTTCCATATTGATGATTTGTGAACTTGTAACTCTTTGAAAATTCATTCTTCTAAAACGCCACCCCTCCCTGCACACTCTGTTAGACATAAAGCAAAATTATTACATTTCCCTTTGTTTGACTCAGTGGGTATTAAGCATCTCCTAGCTAGTCTTATCATATAAAAATTAGCACTGCAACTCAGGAGTCTTTTCTCTTTCATTTTAGATGTAAGGCAAGATGTAAGGTCCCAGAGTAATGCACAATACCATAAAATCTCATGGTTTAAATTTATTTTATTTTGGAAAAAAGGGTTAGAAGGTTCCTGGTTTATTCAAACTGCATACAATGCATTAAGGTCTGATAAATGCAAACAAATACAAATCCAGTTCAGCAGTCTGTTACTACTAGTCATCACATAAATGATCTAGAGAAATAATTTTAAAAGATAAAAGATCGAACATATCTTATACTGAGACTTTACATCAACAGATGAATACAATACCAAATAATCTAATCATAGTATCCCAAAGTTCCCCAAATTATGGGAGTCCAATCCTCTAAGTGAATACTATTAGAGGATGCTACTATAATACTAGGAAAATAATCTTTCTTATCATTTTATACAAAAAGTCATTATGTTCACTTGGTGCAAATCAAGAAAAACAGACTAGTAGGAAAATTGTTCATATTCTGTAAGATAGAGTCATGAATCCTTTTTGCAGAATTAATTAACCTTCAACTTCACTTTGGAAAGATAGTATAATTTAGTGTCTCCCCCAAATCATCTCTGCTGTGAGATGATTCCCCTCCTGGGAATTAACAAAGCCTGCTCATCTGAAAATATTACATATTGCAGGCTTCTGCCACTGTCTAATCTTAAGGCAGCCTGATATTTTGCATTCTGAAGACTTTCTTTATTTCAGGTTCTGAAAAATTTTAGAAATTTGGTAGAAGAGATTATCCCATCTGTATACAGACAGACACTTTAGCATATGGATTGTTAGCATTATCACCCTTTTTGCACAGTAGACCAATAAACCAATTGACCTTCAATACAAAAACTGAAGAAACTATTAAAAAAGCCTACTGATGATGGTGACTGATCATCTGACATCTGTTAGGTTTTTCATTTCTTGTGCTTCTCATTTTTTTTTATTTTTATTTTTTAAGTCTTATAAATCTTGGATGATGAACTACATTACAATCATGTCAGATTTGCAGTGTCATCACTGAGAACGTATTCTGGATCAGTGGGAGCCGAGTTTTGCCAGCTGACTCTAGTGTTAAAATCAATTCCTAGCCTGGCCTAAGCATAGCAAATTTTGCATGTATTTAGAAATGTCTGGGTAAAGACCTACTTAAACTGGTTGTCTAGGTAGTCTAGACAATTGTTAATGATTTTACGGGAAATCACTGGCCCTCAGACTTTATGATTGACTTATGATTTATTTTCTCTAAATGTGGAAACTATCATAAAAGACAGTAAGTAATGAAATGTGTCCTGCATAAGTAGAATTTCTTCAAAAATTGTTCATACTTCTGAGAAGTCTTTTGCAGTGGCAACAGTCAGTTTTCTTTGAAAAACAAGATCAAGATCACTTTCCTATTGAAAAAAATGAGATATTAAATTTTACCTTTTTAATTATTTTCGATTATTTTTTTTCTTGGGCATTACTTTATCCTGACCACATTATCTTGAAAAGTGTCCAGTTTTGGCTCTGTTAAAAACATTCTTATTTTTCTCAACTTTCCAAATTATCTGATGAGTGAGATATTTTTCATCAAGAGTCACAAAAATCTGCACTGAATATCTTATGCTACTTTTCATTAGTTTTATTCACTAATTTTTAGAACAGAATGAGAACGGGGATCATGTATCCCTTCCAGAAACCAAGTGACAATCAAATGGAAAATCAACGTTGTGTTAGAATGAAATACCTCCAGATCAAATTGAGTTGTAAATCCTGAAAAGACTGTAAGAAAGACAATTCTCCTCCTGAGGGTCAAAGAAAATAAAATGTGTGTGAGGAAATGCTATAATAAAGTGGTAATATATTTCCATAGGGATTCAGTGGAATGTTTCACACATTCTTCTAAGATGGCAGTACACCAGATTTAACAGCAGAAAGTAAACCATATCCGTACTGAAAAACAGGATTAGCTGCCTAACAGGGCCCAAGCTCTGGGCTTGATTTACTGTTGAGAGACAGTCAGCAGTGGCCAGGAAAGGTCCCAGATTGAATGACTAATATTGGCATATAAGGAGAATTACAGATGTGCTGGTCAACAGGCTGATTGATGGTCATCCACTCTCTATGCTTATAGAGCACCTAAGAATGGAAGCTATATTTACATGAAATATCTGTTAGGACACTAAGTAACTCTATCGATGCGAAAATCCCTATTGTTCTCCAGAAAGATGGATGGTCGTATGGGACTGACCTTTTTTTTTTTTCTTTTCTTCTTTTTTTTTCCCCCTCCTTTTATTTTAGGCCATAACTACACCAAAATAAAGTAATAATGTAAAGATGTGTGTATATGTATGTATATCTATATTTAAATACAGGCATAACAGCAGTGTAGAACTACACTCTAAAGAAAGAAAGAAGCATGTTTTTGTCTAAGCATTTGTTTAAAAGTAGCTTTTCCAGTTTGTAGGAAATATTTTTTGATTTTTCTTTTCCTTAATTTAGTTTTAATCTGGACTGAGCCACAAACAAGTCTTTCTGATATTTCTAAACTTTAATTTCAGTCTGGATAGCTACTGAGAGGAACTGTTTCTTACCCTTCACCATGAATAAAAACAACTAATGGGGCTCCAGGGACTCCTTACTATGCTGTCTTAAGGTTGAGAATCCAAACATTTAAAAGTTCCCGGAACTGTACCTGACCTGCCTGGTGGTGAGAAGATTTTACTCATAATCTTGCCTGAGATAGCAAAAGCTTGTTGAACCTTAAATATTAAGCCCAGCAGTTCTGGCTTCTTTGAAATAGCACTTTGTGATTCAATTCTGTTTGTTCACAAAGTTTCTGTCCAACTCTCATTCTCTCCCTAGTGAGTTTACAGAACCACAAACCACGGGTTTGCATTTTGCCTAGTTTGCTTTACATGCCTGGTCCAAAAGGGAAACTCAAGGCATTCTTAATCCTGTTGGTGATGGCTCCCTTTTTGCTCATAGTCTTGTAACTGGAGCATTTTGAAGACAAACTCCCTCTTGGCTGAGGATGTACTGAACCCGCACTCCCACCACTTGTGGGTGCTGCAGTCTCCGGCATTTGTATACTTTCAGGGGGCGAGGGAAGAAAAAAAATTTCTTCCTACTCTTGCATCTTTGATTCTTGTTTGCATCCTGATTTGAAACATTTGGTTTTCCTTATACAAATTCTGCTTTGTTGAATGTGCAACCATTAGCTGGATCTAACATAAATACCAGCAGACAGCACATAGAGAATAACAAAACAAACTTCATTTCTGTTACTATGGATTCATCAAAAGTTCCACAGGAACGTAAGGAAAAATTTCTTAACAGTAAGGGTAAGAGAGCCATGGAACAGGTTGCCAGGAGAGATTGTGGAGTCTCCTTCTCTGGAGATCTTCCAAACCTACGTCGATGCCACTGTGCACCACATGCTCTAGGAGACCCTGCATATGCAGAGGGGTTGGACTAGATGACCTCTAGAGGTCCCTTCCAACCTTAAACATTCTATGATTCTATTCCTTCAGGAGCAAATTACTTCCTCCAGATTTTCAAGTCCTAAGGTTACCAAGTCTTGAGATACAAGCCTGAATTCATAAATATTTAATTTTTTTTTTTTTTTTTTAGGAATATTGCTAATGATGTGTGATGCTAGCACACAGTAAGAAACAGGGAATCTAAAAATATTAAATTTGGTGATCGTTGGAAAAGTCAGTGGATTCTGATAAAAATGATAGTTCAGTACTCAAATCTGCTTGAAGGATTTGCCAATACATCATGATGTCCTCAGACGTTTCCATATGAAATTTTCATATGTCATTCCATATTCAGAGCACAAATCTAAAGAACAATTTTATATACATATAGAAGTATGAGAAAAGTGAAGTTTATGAATCATGGGAAAATCTGAAAGATCAAAACTGATTTTCCATTCAAAACTGGCCCCAAACAAGTCAAAATGGGACATCAGAGAAACACTTAGGAAGTATTCTAGTTTTAAAATTTTGATAAAATTAGTGTTTCATTTTGCTTCAGCTATTATATTATTGTATTATATTACAATATATAAAACCATATATTGTGTTATATTAAAACAAAAAAAATTTAATTCCAACCTTATTAAAAAGATATGTTTTAAACTTTAGGAAACCCTACAAACCTAATAAAATCAATATATGCTAAACACACTCTGCCATAAAATTTTCAATTCTTGTACATGACATGAAGGCAAAATATGTTCTCCTAACTAGTCTCCTATATTTAAAATTCATGTTGTATAAATATTTTAACAAGTAGTTGCTGCTTTGTGGCCTTCCAAGTTTTGTGGCCTTCCAAAAAGATAGGCCCTGGAACCAGAATCTGTCTGAATCACTTTCATAGAGAATGCAAATGAATATTTGCAGAAATAGAAAAGAATCCCTCCTCCTCAAGAAAATTCTCCTTTTCTGATCTGAAATGAATTGCACTAAATGTAACTTTTAGCTCCCAAGTCTCATTGCGACCATGAGTAACTTTATTCAGATTTTTCTCAAAATAGCAAAAAGTTCAGTCTTCAAATCATCAAGCATTTTTTCATTTGTGCTTCAGCAGTAGAACAAAGCAGATCTAGGATATAGATAAGTCTATGGGCAAGACAGGAAAACAATGAAAATCCTTGGTATTCTCTTATTAATAGGCATCATTATGTATCAAGTCCTAAAATGTCCTAATTCAAAGAATATCTTTTTATACATATCTATATAATTTTGCTAGTTATATGCTGAACTACATAGTCATACATCTTTAGATCACGCCCAGACTTAAAATATCCATTTCTTATTCAAGGAGAACTTCTCGCTTTTTATTTTCAAAGCTTTATGAAATTTACACTGTCCTTAATAAAGTTCATTTAAGTCCTGGGGAGATGAAAACAAAAGGAGACAGGATCAGCATTTGCTCTGGGTTAAGACCTGAAGGAGCTATACACAAGCATACGTTGCTCCATGATTATTCTTAAATACTCAGTACTTTTCCCTCCACTTTTCTATTGCTATTAGTATCTTCCATTTGCTTAATTCAAACATAACTTCTCAGATATGGAAAACAATTCTTATGAATTGTACCATTTGTATCTGATATATGCTCTTAAATGAAAAGAAAACTAGAAAACTGATTCAAAGTCATTAAATACAGTAATACAAATACAAAGTCATTAAATATCAACAATAAAGGCACACATATCTTTGTATGACATCATGCAGAAAGATTAATTTCTTCTGAAACAGAACTAATACCCTTAAGAGTGCTTACAGACATTCTTCAGTGGAGCAAACGGCCTTCTTTCGTGGTGCAAAACAAACAAACATCATTTGTTTTCACAGCTTGACCTAAGATCTCTCCTGCTGTATCTTACTGTGTTTTTAATCTGTTTTACTAGATCCAGCAGCAGGTGTGTGAGGCAATTGAAAACAATTGTAAAACTGAATTGTTTCTTCCACTTCCATGTGAACTTCTGCAATTTGCATTCCTAGAGAGGCATTGCAGACATCAAACTTGTCTGCAATACTGTCTTGTTAACAGGCTGTTTGCCATAGATGAACATTTGCCAAAGTCATTCAAAGTGTAAATCACCGAAGTACATGTGCAAGGTTTTTAAAAAGCCCCACAGATCAGAAAAAAATATGTCACTATCCAAAGTAGGCAATTTTAAAGGTAAACTTTCACTTCTTTGTTTTTGGGGAGGATGGTGAGGTTGGTGAAATATTCAGGACAATTTTACTTCTTTTGAAGATAGAATAAAATAGGTTGTACACACACAGTTCCAGGTGCACAGATTACGGAATCATTAAAGCAGTTTCAGGCTGTGCACAGAAGAATCCATCTCCACAGCATACTGCTTTGCAAAAGTAATTGAACAGTTCAAGAACAAAAAGGATCTCCTGTGAGGAAAAGCAGGAATGTGACACCCTTGATCCCGGGACCCACAGCAGGTCAGGATTTTTGGCCCTGTTTGCTCTGTGTTCTCCAACCAGTACATAACTGTGTTGGATGGCTGGGGTGTATACCGTTAGGATTATTGCACAGATGAATAGCAAAAGTTTCCTGGGTTACTTAATTCTTAATTCAGTTTGAGCTAGATCACAGGCCCAAGGAGAGTTATGAGTAAGGAAGCTAAAACTGTAGAGCCATGTGAGGCTCCACAAGTGAAATCAGGCTTTCTGGCTGAGGAGGCTCCAGTTTCGAAAGCATGGCAAGAGCTGACACTTTCCAAATGACAACAGAAACCTGACATTCTCGGTGACATAAACCTAATTAATTAATTAATTAATTAATTAATTAAAGATCTGTCAATGCTGTAAGACAGGTTCAATGTACCGCAATGTACTCTTAGTCCAAGTCTCCACTCATCTCTACATTCCCAATAACATTCTCATCTTATTTCTTTAGGGTCTAAGTTGGATAGACCTTTTGGTAACTGGTTGAGCTTTATGAAAAAGCATATGAGAGATGGATGATTGGGCTAGAAGAGTTTGTCAGAATGGAAGTGCAACACACAGGTGTTCATTGACTTTACTGATGAAGATGTCAGAGAACTACTGCAGCTTATTATCTGACTCAGAAAAAGAAACATTAGAGCACGAACAAAGAGGGACTGAAGCACCTTCATAGGAGGGATGAGAAATGTAGTTTCAGGTAGTTTAGATTTTCAGACATTCTCTTACTAATTTATAAGCAGACAGTTGGTGCTGAATACATTAACTATTCTCTGTGTTCTTTGTAACATTCACATTTTAGCCTGTTTTTTTTCTTTTTCTTTTCTTTTTCTTTTTTTTTTTAAAGTAAGCTGGGTTCCATTCAGCTGTATTTCAAATTCAGCCCAGATGACCGTCCACTGCTGTCTGTTAACTAAAGAGTCAATAAAACACAACGATTAGTTCAGTTGGGTGTTTTCCATCAATCAGATGCATAATCTCCTAGTAACAAAGTAATGCTGATTTTATAGACTATTTATATGAAGTCTAATAATTCCCCTTTCAGCTTAAGCTAACATATATTTTAGTGTGGATTACAACCCCATAGTTAGCAAGAGAAGATGTTAGTATTTTTAACATAATTGATGCTGACAAGAGTTAACAGTTTTCTTATATTTGCTTTTATTTCAAGGCTTGCTGTATAAAATGAGTTGTTCTCACATTATATAGTTGAACAGGGGCTCAAAAGCTCTGGCTCAAAAAAGCCCTTTTTGTGCTATACTTGAATCTGTTTTTTCGTAGACAGAAAGGCACTGAAGTTCCTCTCTGCCTGAGTAATCCAGTAGTGTTTAGCAGTCATACTTTTCACAATACATTGGCGAGTTCTTTGGTGTTGTCTTTTCTTGTGTCTCTCATTATCTTTCAATAACCCATTTTAGGTATAAAAGTACTTCCCATTGCTAAAGCAATTTCCAATAAAGGATCTCAAAACATATTTACAAGCTGGAAAGAAACTTCCTGGCTAACATTTGTATATGTTATACTACAAGCACTAAAATAATCAGAAAATTTGAAATGGTCTGATAGATATGAGTTCTAAATTTAATAATAATAATAATGAAAGAGTGTATATAGGCACATACATAACCGGATTTATTATTCAGTAGCTGAAAAGTAGAATCTTTCAGTTTAAATTTATAGCTACTAAATAAATGCACAGTTCACAGAATCATGGCACAGTTGGGATTTGAAGGGACCTCCAGAGAACCCCTCTGCTGAGCCAAAGTCAGCTAGAGAAGACTGCTTAGAACTGTGTCCAGTCAGCTCTTAAGCATCTCCGAGGATGGAGACTCTACACCTCTAGTTACATAGTTAACAAGTAATGATATGTTTACATAGAAATGCCCCATTTAAATATTGTTACAGCTGTCATTGAGACTAGTTATGGATTAACAAGATATTTTTCTAGATTCTGTGTGAATTCAGAGTAAAACGATGGTACCTTTTTGTATTTACAATCTAAAATGTTCATGTGTGCCTTCAAGCATACCTACCTATTCTTGCTACTTTAGTCAATGGTCTGGGTTTGGTGGATTGCTTCCCAGAGTCTGTGAAAGACAACTATAAAAAACAAGTTTATCAACAGACTTAACTCTACAGGAAGCCATAGCTCAAAGTGGAAACTCTAAAATATGTTGAAATCAGGAATGATTCTGCAGTGGTTAGCCAGACAGTATTTTTAGCATTCTTTGAACAACACCTCCCTCCCCACTGCTTCTCTTTATCGTACTTTTATCACTATTTTGATACCAACAGATTAACTCCTTCTACAGTTTCCTAATATGTTGGTAGGTAATCCAATAGTGGTCAAAAGATATTTGGTTTAATATTTGATCTGAGTTACATACAAGGTTAGAGTGAAGTGACTACCTCCTGTCCTTAAAAAAGTTAAATCCAAATATTTAGCTTAGAAAATGTAGAAGAAAATGTACAGAAAAGTCACATACTGCAAGGAATTAGCAAAATATATGACCTTACTTTCTGAGAAGTGACACAGAAGTGTTGGAAGATAGCTTAGCACTGACACTTGTGCTGGGACTGCACATATTTTGAAGGAATGTTCCAATAAAACTTTCCAATAAAGCTTTCTTCTAGGATAGGAATAGCTGTAGAATCATGAAAGATCATTTTGAGGCATCCTTTGAAACTCCACATGGTCATAATGGAAATGCAGATGGTGCATGGGCACTTGTCCTCCTGGAGCTTCAGTCATCAGCCCAATTTGCTCTGTGAAGCTGCTCTTGTAAATATGGATCAGGAGGAAATCTGACTGGGAAAAAGGATTAGTTTAAGTGTCAGCTCAACTTCTGCATTTTTCAAAATTAGATTGGCAACATACCACCATGATACTCTCAATGGTCTGCTATACCACTATATCTACTAACATCTCCTCCAACTCACACCTCGTACCTGGTTTAGTGAATAGGTGCTTTAATAATAATAAACACCTTTTTTTCCATGCCCAAAGGAATAAATACTGTTTTGCAATTAAAAATATGTCAAAATATCTTTCATGAGATTTCTAAATCAAAAGATGGAAGACAGAGAAGAGTGAAAGCAAAAGTAGAACTGAGGCTAAATGGAGATGTCAGTAGTAGGCAGTGTGCTGAGGGGAAGGAGAATTAGCAGTGTCCATAGGACGAATGATGACAACAAAATGTCACAGGACAACAATGATTATCGCTAACATTCAGTCATGCCAGTCTTGGTTTTCTTTAAAAATCTTAAAGACTATCAAGACAAAATGAAACAAAACAACTTTCCCTCTGCCATACCATGGCCAATTCTTAAAAGTTTCCCAGAATGGAGAGATTTCACAGAAAGTGGAAATTCCATCACTAAAAAAAAAAAAAGAAGAAAAGAAGGAACCTCTCAAAAGTGGACATTCTACAGTCTGTCTAGGTAACTTTTTACAGAGCTGCATAATTCTCCTAGAAAGGAAAAAAAAGAAGTGTCAAACTTGAAGTTAGCAAACTGCATGGAATTTATGACCATTCACCTTGTCAGATCGTTTGGGACAAAAAAAATCTGGAGCTTGGCTCTGTCATCTTTTCATGCTTTTCAAATAGTTGCAGGAAAAATAGATTAAATTCTTCTTAACTGCACTAAATCCCAGCTCCCTTAGCTTCCCTTTGTAAGCCCCAGGATCTTGGCCTCTGATTCCCATATTATCCCTCTGCCAGACCCTTCTGCATATATAAAAGGATGTTAGGGACCAAAACTTGATTCAAGATTGCAAGCATGGTCTCATCATTGGCAAACAGAGGTTAACAGCATCCTTTGATCTGGTGATCATGCTTTTCCTAGTGTATCCAGTGAGACCTTACCTACTTGCAATGAGAATGCACTCATTGAACGTCAGCTTATAGTCAGTCTGGTGTTTGCGTCTCCTAGATCCTTTGCAGTGCAGCGATTACTCAGCCAGTCACTTCCTAAACTATACTCATACATGAGTTTATTCCTGCCTAAAAACAGGATCTTACATTCTTTTCTGTTGAGTGTCATGAATGTTTTGTTGGTCTAATACTCAAGTTTACTAATGTCCCTTTAGATGGAGATTCTGATGTTTGTTCTGTCAGCCGCTCCCCTGTGTTTAATGTCATCTCTAAATTTTATGGGACTACATTCTGTAATTAGTCTCATTAAGCCTTTTTTTATACAATGTTTTGAACTGAACTGCTCTTTCAGGTCATTAATTTGACTTTCCCATGTTTGCTTTCTTTTACTAAAGGTGGTGCAGATGTCAAAGACCTAGGTTGGAAGCTAGTGTGATTAAAATGCAGTGGGCTTTCAAAATATTTTTTTCATGAATTGAGAGAGAGTGGAAGATAGCTAGGTGTCATTGCACTCTAATATCCTAGCAACATGTATCTGGTAAATTAGGAGTATATCATGAAAGTGGTTCTCCTCAACACATGCAGACTTTAGAACACCACATGACCAATTTCTGTAATATCTCACTCATGTAAATATATTATTGTAAAGTACTAGATGAAAACAATTACAAGGATTTAAGTATCCAAAAGGAATAAATGCCTCTAAAAATCAAAATATGCTATAATTTAGTGAAGGACAACTTTCCTCTACAGAATGTGGCTTCCAATGAAGCAAGAAAGAAAAAACAATCCAAAACTTCTGTAAAACCCATTGAACACCTTGTATGACTAGCTAGAGGAAAAATCAATTCTTACCTAATGCCTCTTAGAATTTGAGGAATATTGAAAAATAGAAGAAGTCTTGGATAATTGTTATCTAATAAAAGCCTTTATAAGAAAGTACCAAAGTAGTTCTCCCTCTTAATCCAGACAATTAGGCATCTAAAGACTTCACTTAACATATAATATCAGTACTCCAATAGAAACTTCATATAATACATGATACAAGAGCTCAGAAGAGGTGAATAAAGAGTCATGTTCATGTTCTCCCTACTATGTTAAAGATGTCCTCAGGGCCAATTGTAGCTGTGTATGTCACTAGATCAATTTTCTTGAAGTTTAGGCAGGTTAACTTGGCTTCATGGGGGACATAAACCTCATATTGTCCTTAGGCCCAACTCTCTTTGAGGACTAAGTCAAACTTAAAAACTCCACAAACTACCCCATAAGGAAAGTATTATCTGTTACGTATAGGAGGTTACACCGCAAATGTTACTTAATCTTTGTTCATTTTTGAATTGTGGTCACTTGATTTGTTCTTCCAGAATTTCTTTTTGTATCATCACAATATATCAGCTTGTAACTTTTAGAGATTGGGCATTTTATGGCTGTGACAGATTAGTTTGGGGCCCATTTACAAGCAATTTTGACATGGAAATAAACATGTTTCGTATGCTTCGGATCTTACTCAGTGATGAATTTCAGAAGAATGACTTAATAGATTACACTGATTGCTGTGTTCAGTACCATGATGTTTTACTACAGTGTATTCAAACATAATGCTCAGATGTATGACATTTTAACTAAAGCTTTTTCTTTGTATAAAAGAATCTGTGGTATGGTACACAAATCTGCTCCTTACATATTTCAGAATTAAGAAAATACACATTTGATTCAGGAAAGTGAAAAAGAAATCTTGAAAAATACTGAGATAGTTGAATATTTTATGCAAATGTTACAAATAGGTATAAATAGCATATCTCCAAGAAAGTCTCCTTGACATCTCAAGCAATCATTGAGCATAGTGTGCCACTAATGTTCCAATGTCTTTAGACACTGTTCATTACTCCTGTTCATCCTCTTCTGTGACTGTGTAATTCAGATTTATTTTTCTTTTTCATTTTCTTTGTCTTCAAGTTACTGACATAGATACTGGTTTGAGCTATGAAGATTCATTCAGCTGAACAGGTATTACATGTTCAGCTATCTTGACAGAGTAGGCTTAGCTGAAAAGAAACTTGTCTCCATCTGAATACTAGGTCTGCTCCAAATCATTCTGTTAGAGAAAAGACTAAATCAAAGTGGTTTTTTTTGTTTTGCTTTGTTTTCTTTTCATTTTTAATACAAAGTTCAGACTTAATTTTTGGTGGTTTAAAATAGTGAAAATATCTGGTCTCTGAGACCTATTCCAAAATGGTATGGGTAAGGTCTCAAAGTATCTCATAATGCTGAAAAGTGAAAACACTCTAAAGAGAATCCAGAAGCGAAAAAGTCATTAAGATCAATAACCTTTTCAAAGTCCAGTCCAACATGACCAAAACATTAAATTAGCTTGGAAGAAGCTCTATAAAATCCTGATATGAACTGTAAGTGTTCCTTATTGAACGATGAATTGGCACAATAATGCTCAGAACTGAAAGAGAACAACTCTAATAATCTACTGCATTCATTTGTAAATTAATCTATCGATATTACTCTTTACAATCTCTTGATATGAGAAAAAGCAACAATAGAATACAGACAGAAAACTTGAAAATAGATAGTTAAGCATGCTGAATTTCATCTGTGTGGAGCTAGAAAACGTTGAGCATGTACTGTGTGCTGTAAAAGACCAACACAGTCTGATTCTTAAGAGCTTGTCTTTCTCTGTTTTTTTTGTTTTGTTTTGTTGTTGTTGTTTCAATTGTGAAATGAAGATTGCAACAAAACAATTTATTTTCCAAGTGTTTCTGCAGTCTCTTGCAGGCTGTTTTAAATTATTGTCTGATTTGCCCAAGAGAATTAATTGCATATCAGCCTGTGCTCTAACTCTTTGCTTCTTCATTTGTCTTTAAGGTCATTGCTGAGAAAAACAGACTCCTAAGAGCAGTGGGAGTTTCTGCCTACATATCTACAGACAGTTTCAATTGCTGGCTGTGGCCAAAATGTATGAAATATCACTCTATCTGTCAAAGCCATGGAAAACAAAACATGATAATACAGCCCTGATTGGATGTTTAATTTCACCCTATTCCATGCTTCATCAAGGAGCTCCCATTCATCTGTCAGGATACATATTTACAACCCATGAAATCAAAATAATTTCATCTTCCAAATTCCACATTTCCCATTGGAAATTATCAGGACGTGCTTAACTAGTAATCATTACTTAGGAATGATGTTTTTGAATGGTTATGCCTAAGAAATACAGGGCATGATCTCACATGTGAAATCTAATCTTTCTCCTATCAATCCTACCTAGCTGGGAACTGACTTCTTTCCTGCAGCCAAACCAGTCATCACATAGTGGGAATTATATTAGCCAAGATTAAATTGGCTAAAGTCTTTACAGACAGATGAATCTATACACAAAGGCATTTGGATCAAGGGTGTCAGTAAGTCAAATGCTGACATAAGAAGAAACTGGATATCCAAAGGCTGGGTCTGGAGTTTAGCTGTGTCTTATTGTAAAATGGCTCCTGCTCTGGATACATTTTAATTTGAAAGCATGCACAATACAATACTTGTTAAAAGTTTATTTGTATTAATTTACAGCAAGAATCAAATTCATGGTCTATGAGGGAAAAAAATCTTTGTCCCTTATTTTGATCTCATAACTATTATGTGCTTTGAAATTAACTTTGGTGAATACAATGATCAATATAACCATAACTAGCATCATAGCTAATATCAGATTTTAACTGTAAAATTTTACTTTTAAGTAATTATTTCTCATTCCCTGCATAGTTGAATTTGCATTTTATTGACAGGTTATTTTTAACACTTTTTTTGGATACAGAATTATAGTTCAGCTCTAGGTGGTAAAATTCCATTATTCAGATGAAATGTCTTTAATAAACTCTCTACAAGCAGCAACTGATTCAGGCATTATGTATCTTGGTGGAGTGTGGAAGAAAGGCAGGCAAGAATTTGTCATGCGTTGAAAACAAGTACATGCAGCCAGCTGTCTAAATTAGGTAACATTTATCTTAAATAAATCCCAGACCTAACCTCCCATCTGAACCTCCTCACAGTAATTCAGGGGTCCTGTATTAGCAGAGTCACTGTGGTGTTACTGTGCAAGTATACAGGTAAGGCTGTGGAGGGGCTTGTAGCATGGGGCCTGTGCAAGAAATGAGAGATAGGATGAAATGTGGCCAAGTAACAGAAAATTAAAAAGTGAAACTGAGGTGAAAAAGGTTGTCTCAAAAGTATATTCATTTGTTGGGGAAACTCAAAAGCTTTATGGGTATCCTGAGACTAAACAGCAAACAGGCTAAAATCCCAGCAATCTCAAAGGAATGGAGATAAACATGTGGAGCTTGTAATTACAAGATTCACATTTGTTTTTAATGTTATAGCTTTAAATTCAGCTGGAGAAAGACAGATTCCCCTATAGCCTTACCTTCCTTGCTTAAGTAGAGGTGGCAGTAAAGATTTGCAATGCTCCCTAATTAACTCAGTGGCCGATAGCAGTCTGAAATGGGTGAACTGAGGTGGCTACTAAAGAATGTGGATTTGTAGCTGTTGCTAACCTGACTTGTGAAAAAACTACTGAAGATAATCAGCATCACAGAAGTGATCTATAGATTCATAAAGTATTGCATTGACACAAAAGAACAATAAAAGTCTTTCCATATGAAAGATGATACCAAATAGATACCGTGACTGGCATTTGTTCAGTAATGTCTGGAACTTCAGTATTTATACTCTGCTTATAACACAAGTGAGTAAAGATATATATCGGTAAGCTGCTGAAGTATTGTAAAAATGCTGAAGTACGTGCAAATACATCATTTAGTACCATTCTGGTTCAGTACAATGGATTGTGAAGAAACAAAGCTCATTTGGTATTGAGGGGAGTTCTTGTGCTATCAGTTTAAAAATATTTATGCCTCTCAAAGTCCTTCCTTTGTAAGGATAAGTTATACAAAATTGCAATGGAATTTCTAAAACAGTTAGGAGCTTAGCAAGCTCATAGATTTTGAAAGTGCTCAGGGAATATTTGGCTGCATTTTTGGCTGAGGTGATGATCAGATATTTCCTATGCTGTGACAGGGTGTCTGATCACTAAATGACTCTGGAAGGAAAATGATATTCACCTATACTAGGACCAGTATTTTTTTATTATATTTATCTACACAATGGGTATGTTTTTGAATACAAGAGACACAAAGTAGTCAAAGCAAATTATTAGAGCATAAAATCTTTTATGTATTCAGAGGGACTCAGAAAGGCAAACTACATATTCAAACAATGCAATACATACATTGTTAAGGTTTCTAAATGCAAAACCGAGGATCCTGTGATTCCATCGACAAAAGAATCTTCAAGGGCATGATGGAGGAGAGTGAGCGGGACAGGAAAGAACATATAAAATGGATGTATATTGGAAAACTCACTCTCTGAACACTTAATAGACACATTAAAGTCTTTCAGGGGGAGAGAAAAAGAGAATTTTGCAGCTATTTTGTGATTGAAATGCAGAAATGACCCCAAGTTTTGCAATAAATTGCTTGTTTTCATTAATATCTACTTTAGATATTGCTATCAGTTCCAATGGTTTGTTGGTAGGTTATTCTTCATGTGTTCTAAAGTCAAAATTAGTTTGAAATAGAGAATGACAGCAGATGGCAATAGGTTGCAGCTGGATAGTTTTGCCACTAACTATGAGAGAATAAGAAAACATTATACTCACAAACCAGAAGAGAAGTAGCATTCTCCCCTATGCCCTTATTAATAACTTTTTCTCTAGTCACTGCAAATTTAAGAAAGCTGTTATCTCAGCTTTCCCTCTAGATTTTTCCTTTTGCTGAGCTTCTTTGCCTGCCTTTTGTAATCTGTGATAACATGTCTCTGGTATACTGAGTAAAATTGGGTATGTAAGTCAAGTGTTTTATATTGTAATGCCACATGTAGGTATATGAAATTAGTTCTTCTGTCTTTTTTTCTGGGTCCTTGTGTATCCTTTCCGGCACTCTGCTGTTTAACTGCAGAAATACATTTTACTGACAATTTCATGGCTCTGTTTACTGTGTTTTCACTCCGGGGTCATTTCTCTGTTTCCTGCAAAAAATTTAATATGCATTGTCTCTGACTTCTTTTAACCCCGACACTTCTAACCTTGCACCTGCATATTCTTATAGAGGTAAAAACTGAGAGCTCTCTCCTTGGGAAGACTTAAGTATATAGTAGCAATCTTCAAATGATAATAATAGCAATAATATTTAGCAGTCTTCACCTTTAAACCATGCTGCAAGTCTGATCAAAATGAGCCCTGTGATTAACATCAGAGACTTCAAAGACAACAAAGGTATGTTCCAGGGTACAGAATGAAGGCACTGATAACATTTATGTAGCATAAATATAGTATCTTTGGTAAACATATTACTGTTAAATGGTGAGATGGCGTTAATCTTGCACTGAACAAACATGTACCTAAGTAATTTACTTGCAAGCTGGGGCTATGCAGTTAAACCTTATATCTAGATGAAGTCGCAAGTTTTTTTAGATTAGTTCTCTAGGCATTTGCATTATTTTCTGGCCTATTCAGAATACACTTTTTAATTTGCAAACTCATGCATCCTGTTGCTCACACTTTCCTTCTTTCACCTTGCTCATAAACGTGGTGATCATGTCACAGGCTCTCTCAGGCAAAGCAATGGAAGAAGAGGAGAAATCCCAATGCTCATATCAGGAATGTAGAGCAAAGGAAACAAAATATTTGAGAAGATGCTTTTGTCTTTTTAAAATAAATGATGTATTTCAACATGCAAGACTGACGTGTTAGGGAAGGAGGATGCTATTTCTCTGGTTTTGGGTGAGACCTTGACCCAATATTCTCCTTTGCACTGAGCTACAAAAGGCCTATTCTTTTGGCCAGAGATGGTAATTTTTCTCAAGTTGTATCTAAATCTTGTCAGTGCCTTTCTTTGGCTTTCTATAAAGGACTCTGTGAAACAACTGAACCGATGTTTATAATAGCAGTACAAAGAATGACCCTGAGGCCACTGTCTAGCCACAGTCAACCAGAAGATGTCCCGTGTCTCAATCCACAAGTATGCAACAGACCCTTCTGCATTTCATGTCGACTCGGATTTTCAGCCTCACATTTTCTGATGTGAAAATACTGATGAGCAGAAATGTTACCCACATATGTTAATCCCAAACCTGAATGCATTTTTTGTTTCTTTGTTTTCTTCTTGTTAATTTATTTCCTTATAATTTAAATTTTTACTTGCTCTATCAATTTTTTTTTGTCTTGCTGCTTCTTCATTTTTTTTTTCTCACATATGTGTCTCTCTTTTTTCTCTCTTTCCTGCTTTCCCAGTCTCTCAGCTGCTCTCTTTTCTTGCATGGACTTCCTTTAATATAGTCTTAGAGTATTTTTTCTCTAAGTCATTTTGCCGTCTTTACTTCACAGTCTATTTCTGAGACATTGACAGTCCTCTATCACTTCCCCCTGAACTTTAGCTTCCAAAAATACAGTCTTGCCAAAAAGTACTGCCAACTTCACAAGTTCATGTAGCTGTGATTTGCACCACACAGTCATTTTAAGCCACAGAGAGTTCTCTATTGTCCAGCACAAATACTTTGGCTTGCTTCACTATTGTATTGTTAGGGTAATTTGGGCAGCTTCCTTGGGAATCCAGGCTTTATATTTCCAAACTCTGACACTGTTGCAGGAAACAAGCTCCTAGAAAGTACTATGAATACAGGAGCTTCAGTGCGCTATATTCAGTGCTTTAACCCATATAACTGTACCATCAGTTTCTTATCTTACATAGCCTGGCACCGATTCATGTCAGATGACACTGGTGAAGATACCGTAAAACTCAAGCCTTACACAAAACTCAAGGAACCCCACAGTAAAGTGGCTAGTTGCTGTTTTCTTCAGCACAAGGTGCCTAGGGAGATGTTGAGTGCCTGAAACACTTGAAAAGAGAAAAAAAAAAATAGACAAAGGCATCAGAGAAACCTTCAGTCCTATCTTGGTCATCATATTACATTTTGAGCCAACTTTGTAATAGCTAATGCACTAGATGGAGGATTGGCTGAATAACTGATATTAATTATGGTGAAATGGAGAGAGGTTCATTTTAGTTTCACCTCTCCAAACACCCTGTTGATTGGAATTAATTACCACTATTGCTAGTTGTGTCTACAGCCAGTTTTTAAAAAATACAGCCAAATGACATGAACAAGAAAACATGACATATTTTTGTTAATATGGAAGTAAGGGCACATTCTTCAAACATTGACTCCAGAGTGCTGATGGCAACTTCTGGGATGGAAAGCAGTCACGAAAACGGATGTAAAACTTTTAGCCACTAAAATAAGACTATAACATTTTTTTTTTCCCTTGGTACAAGTCTCATTTGTCAGGCCAAGCTGTGGACAGCTTTGCTCCTTCCACATATATCTTTAAAGTTTCCATAGATAGCTACCCAACATTTTAAGTGACCTCACTTAAAATCTAACCCATAGAGATGATTCATCTCCCAGACTGCTCAGGTCAAACCAAGATATCTGGGAAACTCAGATAATGACAGGCAGCTCCTACATTGTGTGTCTGCCCTAAGGAAGGCCAGAGCCTGCCTTCTTAGATATACAGCAGGAATTACTAGTTCAGTGCAGGTGATGTAGCATTTCAATATAGCATTAGGACAAGAGGTGAGTGCTGTGCCTCCTAAATAACCACAGAAGAGCTATCACATAGATACCTGTCTCTAATGCATGGACATGACTGCAAAGGACCAGGAATTGGGCAAAGGAATTCAGCGCACTGGGATGAAAAGTTTGCAGCCGTACCCCCATCATTTATTCCAAATCAGGTGATTACCCGGAGTCTGGGTTCATATCTTCTTTCTTATTTAGAAAATGGGATTGTATGTCACTGGGCGTATTCATTTTAGCATCCGATCATGAACAACTATGCCGATAAAGTCATGTCAGTTATCTCATTAGTTTAATAATCAGAATCAGGATTTATTTTGTTCTTGTTAGTAGTTAGAATCTTCTTTTTGTAAGTTTCAGAGATGATCAGAAAATGGGAAACATATTTTAGAAATACTTTTACAAGATGTTTTCTTCATTTTTTTCATAAAATTCCATCTTGATCTAGATTTTCCAAGCAAACACAAGAAATTATTGGGCCAAATTAATCCCGGGTGTATCTTATCTTATCCCCTTGCACTGAAATATTTAGATGAGCCAAGGATTTCAAGATGTTGGAAGTGTTTTTGGAGTTACTAAATTACAGCCACTATGGTGATATTCTTGCCATATGTTAAACAAGCAAGAAGACAAAACACACTGGGGAGAATTCTCCTCTAACAAAAGTAAATATGCAAAGGAACAATTTTGGCTCATATGCGATGAGGCGTTGTCTCAGTAGAGAATAGATTATATCCTATCACAATTTTTTCATGTTTCTGTGGTAAGATTTCTCTCAATATGTGGAAAGAAGGATGTAAGAAATGATGCCTACGCAACTATGGCAAGAGGCAAATCAAGAAGAAGAATGAGGGAGGGAAAAACACACCAAGAGTTGGAGAGGAAATATTTTCTTTGCCATGAAGCAAGAAATGATTTAAAGCTAAATTTCAAAAGTGCTTAAGGTTTCAAATAAAACCTTGCCTCTTTTTTTTTTCTTTTTTTTTCTGTTTTTCTTGTCTCTGGGTTAGTTATTGCAAATATCATCGTCACCTGCCTCCTGTGTGGAACAGAGATGATAAGTCTTGCCTAGTTTACTGCTGTACCTTGAAAATGAATTGCTTATCATCACTTTTGGCTTTTAAATGCACAAGAAACAATGCACGAGTAAAATTGCTTATGCTTATATTTACTTCACAGGTCAATAATAACATTATAATATTATAATTATGTGGCCTACTCTTATGTTCAAAGACATTTGCAGCATCTTTGATATTAGCTTTATTTTTAAACATAACATTTACATTGAGGGATGTACTGTTAAGGTGTTTTGAAATATTTTGTTTTAGAGATCTGCATCGGGTTAACAAATGGGTGACATTTTCACATTTATACTTCTTTTATACGGTGTGTTTGTTGTTACCTCATGTTCATTTTTTTAACTTGCATTGAATTCATTCCAAGGCATCACACAATATTTAGAGAATTCCTAAAGAAGGTTTGAGGAAGCTCATAATGTTCTAGACATTTTAGTCCAAGTTCTAAAGACTTCACTCAATAACTACTTGAATTTTTCAGGCTCTGGAAAATAAGAGTTTATTTTCAGAAAAATCTAGCAGAAAACAGCCAGTCTTTGCTTTTTATTTTCTGTTTTCTGTTTTGTATTCTCAAAATAGAATTGCCTTGATTAATGTTATAGGTGTAGATGAGGAATAATTTGCCTGTAGAATAAAGATAAAAGAAGAACTTACCTGAGCACTATGCTTTCTTTCTTTCCATTTTAATTAATTAATTAATTAATTTTTATTTTATTTTTTAATCAAAAAGAGAAGTTAGATGAGGAGAGAAAGGAAAACTGAAGAGTAAATTAAAAAGAAAAGAAAAAGAAAGACCACAATTGGGTTTGCCCACAACTTCTGTAAGAGGGAAAAACATATGTAAGTATTAGTTTGTGTGAATTCAAGACCCTGTCTTGAATATTACTAGGAGTCTCAAGTTTTAGTTAGAAATTTTTTTTGTTATTGGTTTCTTTCTAAGATAGATAGGTTTATTTTACAATTTCCTTTTGCCTCATGACACATGCCTCCTGCAAGGAAGGAAGGAAGGGAGGGAGAGCAGGAGTAAAAAGACTTGCATTTTCATATATGCTAGTGCAAAGGAGAAGGAATGTCAGAACAGTCATTGCAGTTGTGCTGCTATAAGCAGGTTTACACTCATGATCAGATCAGAAAACAACTGTCCTGAAGAATGTGCAGGTGGATTGAGGGAAGAAAAGCTTCATCAGCTTGTTGCTTTGACCCAATAAACTTTCTGACCAGATCTGGTTGTGTTCCAGCTAGGGCTAAAGCATTCCTGTGCTCAGGCAGGAGATGCAAGCAGACTCGCTCCTAAGCTTGAGAGAGTTCTTCTATTAAGAGCAAATTTGTGTTATCTTTATACAACTATTGCATTTTAAACTGAGAGTATTGTACATTGTATTGTTTATTTATGCCGTCTGATTTTGAGCAGAGTATAGCAGTGGATGTAGTCCATACTGGTTGTTTTGGCACCGTTTAAGCTACACTAACTTTTCAAATTATATTTCCTATTAATGTACAAAACAGAATTTTAAAAGATAATTGAAAAACCACAGGCTTGGATCTTAGCGTATAGAATATTCTCCAAAGGCCTAGGTCTATAGCTTTGAGAACAAGCTCTTTAGAGACTTTCAGCTTCTGTAAATGCTGAAAATGCCAGTGAATAAATTTGCTCATGGTATTCCAGAATTTCCCATCTCCAATTTAGGGATGCAGATTTGCACAATGTAATAGTAAAATAAATAGCATTTTATGATGTCTAAAGCCTCATGCAGTTATTGTTAGCAGAAATGAGAGTGTATATATATTTATAGAGATCACACTTATCTAGATCAAGACTCGTGTTGCAAAAGCAGGTTAGGATCCTAGTCCAAACATCTTACAGTTTCAGTGCTAACTGAGAGGCAGCAAATGAGCATATAAATCATGGGAGCAAATAAGAGAAAAGAAAAGAAAAGAAAAGAAAAGAAAAGAAAAGAAAAGAAAAGAAAAGAAAAGAAAAGAAAAGAAAAGAAAAGAAAAGAAAAGAAAAGGAA
>PTEX01000300.1:214060-414658 GCA_003342815.1 Eudromia elegans | reverse complement strand
AAGAAAAGAAAAGAAAAGAAAAGAAAAGAAAAGAAAAGAAAAGAAAAGAAAAGAAAAGAAAAGAAAAGAAAAGAAAAGAAAAGAAAAGAAAAGAAGAAAATAAATCCCTAGTTTGCCTCACTAGATCTTACATAGCCTCCCTAGGGGTTCCATAACACTGAAAGATGTTATCCCACTTTCATGCTGTTAGAGTTAAATATAGCTAGATATTACTTATAGACACAACACCCGTCACAGGCAAAGTTGAATCTTTGTTTCCTTTTGGGAGGAAATTTTCTCCCCCATAAGACCCCCTTAGGCAAGCTCAGCCCTTGGAAAGCCTCTGAGCCTCTGATGAGTTAGGAGAGGCTGGCCTCATTTTTCTGCAGTGCAAACCATGTCTGCAGCGTTTGCTGAGTATGTGCTAATTTGTTTCACTAAATGCTGTCACTGGGCTTATGTTTGCATTGAACTGTAAATATGTACAGCATAGCCATATTAGATTCCTGTTGTCTGGATCCCAGCAGGCTGAATATTGTTTGGAAAAGCTGAAAAATTATGTTCAGTCTCATTGCCAATAGCTTTGTACTCGTTGGGTTTTGAGATGCCATTTGCAAAGTGATGACCATGTTTCAGAGCAATCACAAACTAGATAATTATTAGGGCAAGCTCACCAAGACTATCAAGATAAACGTAAAGAAAGGCCTAAAGTACTATAGCTATAAGTTTTAGCAAACATATTAATTCAGCTAGGTGTTTCAGATGTGTTAATTATATTCTGTGTATTCCTGGAATCAGAATATGTATTCCAAAATATATCTTACTGAAGAGCATTACTGGATTTTAAAGCTTTTAAAACTAGCATCTTAAAATGCTGGAAAGCCTTAATTTAATAGTTTAAATTAATTACCAGGTAAATATTCCAAGAGAATCTCACTGAATAGTCACTGCTAGCAATCAGCATTTGTCTATACTTCTGAGAAGGTAGTCACTCAGTCCCAGTTAGAGATTATTCAAATCTAACTGGAGCAGACTATGTGATTTTTACAAATGTTTTTAAAATTCCCACCTAATTTTGGCATAGATCATTTTCCTGGCATTATTACTTATCCTCTTAATTACCAAACTGGAGAATCCATCTCTTAAATTGACTAGCCATTTTATAACTACATTATTTTTTTTTTTTGGAAGAGTTCATCAGGGGTTTGAACAGAGTCAGGCAAATTGTCCACACAGTCTCTGAGATGAGCCGATAAGAAAGAGTTCATAAACCAGAGTGCCTGAGCAAACACAGCTTGCAAAAAAATACATTTTTTTTTTTCCCATCACTCTCTCCCTGCCTGGTCAACAGTGCATCTGTGCAAAAAAAAAAAAAAAAAAATCCAGCTTGACTTGTTTAGGTGAGCATCATTTACAATAATTTTCTATAATGTGGAAAACCTCCTACATAAGTGTCGGGTTAAAGCAAATCAGGCAGGCCTCCACAGGTTGCTGCCATTGAACAGCAGCTCATGGAGAGTGAATGGTAGTAAATTTATATATATGCCTAGGGCTCCACGCCAAATGTTTTCTGGAGAACTAATATAAGCATGTTACAAAAATTAAGAAATCCTGCTGTTGGTGGTTATAACTACCTTAGGAAAAGGTACTAAAGCTGACTAAGGGCATGCAGGTTCACCACGGAGTAAAAAGGGACTAGGCAATCTGTTCTCCCGCTAACAGGAGTGGTTCCTGCACCTACATCATGCGGTACAATCACAACCATACATCTCCCTCGCACAATCGAGTGGCTGAGCAGGCCATTGACCTGACTGGATTTAACAGTGTTAAATACTCTTATTAACTCTTTTTCTAAAAACTACTTAGAAGAAATTATGTCCTTCTCCATCACTTCTCCCTACTAAGAAAAAAAAAAAAAAAGAAAAAAGAAAAGAAAAGAAAAGAAAAGGAAAAAAAGTCTTTAAACAGGAAGTCACTCCAGGAATCAAAACTAGCTTTCTTCACATTCTCTCTCTTCTCAGTATTCTGCTCACAGTTCCACCCTTTGGTTCCAAGATCCCAACAAATGTATAGCTGAGCCAGTTTAGACACAATTGCCCCTTGAGAACTGGAATTGTTCTCATGAGCTTTGGATAGTTCACTAATTCCTACTGAGAATAACACTTCTTACCCTTTCTTTTCAGTCTATTTATGCTCCCACTTTTAGACAATCTTCCACTCTCCAGCCCTCCCAAAGACAAATACCCTGCAAGATTCCACACAATATGCTTCTGAACTTTCTGTTCCAGTTTTCATCTCCTTTTCACCCGTGAGAACATCTCTTCAGAGTCACTGTTCAACTTGGTTCTTTGAAGGGTCTCTGTGCCACCAGGTTAAAGAGGAAGGTAAAGGGGGACATTTAAAAGAGTCTTCAAACGCTACCTTCTTACATCTCATTCTGAAGTGTTTTCCTGAATGACTTGCAAAGACACTTGCAAAACAACAATAATATAAATACAGGATGGCAAGATGGTTTCAGTTCATTTCTATAGTTTATCTATGACAGTTTTCTCACTTGGTTTTATTGTAAAGCTCTTTACTACATACAATGAAACAAGAGAAAAAAATGATTTCTTGATCTACACTGATAGAATATATAGTGCTATTTTTTATGAACAGATTATTTGTTATATAATATAATCTTTATATCTGTCATGTAAAGTGAGTATATCTGTTTCTGCATTTTGTTTTACACTCAAATGTATGTAAGGAAAATTTAACAGAAACAAAATGACTAGATTTTTACCAGGACTTTCTGTTCTCCATTGACCACGCATTTCAGTAGAACTATTGTCAGGGGGTTACATTACTACATTTAATATTACACTGCAAGTCCAAAAGCAAGAACACATTAGCCTGATAAGCTGGGATATAGTTTCTTGAATCAATACTACTTCTTTAGTGGAGACGTAGTAGTAGACAATTGCATAATGAAGCTGTCTGTCTTTATTTACACAATGTATTTTTGTATTCAGTAGGCCAGAAAGAATAGTTCTGTGTAGCAGCTGTCATTGTGTTTTTTGCTTATCTCTGTCCTGTCTGCCAATGTTATAATTCACCAGCTGACACCCGCCTTGGCAGAGTCCAAGAGCAGTTATTCAGTGCCAGAGCAACAACAGTGCTCTGAACTATGACACAATTCATCTCAGTTCCAGTTAGCAACAGGAGATTCTTTCGGCTTTTTCACTAGTTTGTTGATACACTTCACGGCCATGGGGGTGCAGTGAAAATGAGTTCTGTGAAACAGTTAGAGCTCTGTTACATGCCATGGCAAAGGGCCTGAGGGAAGGAAGACAAGGCCAGTTGTAAGAAGTGATGGCAAGTGGCTGGAGATGCAGAGAAAAGACATTCTGGATTGCTTCGTTTTGAAGAACTGGGAGGGTGCAAGGTCAGGCCGAGCAGGAGAAGTGTTCAGGTCACTCTGTCATGAGACTTGAAGTTTAATGTTTGGCATTTCTGCCCATGACCTTATCTCAGAGATTTTACTTGGACAAGCAGACTCTCATTGGCTTTAGTGGGAGTGCTGGCTGCATCAGCAGTAAATTAGGCAAGGCATCATAGTCCTAAAAGTGAAACATGTAGATCTGATTCTTTCTTCGACATTTTGCATGAACATTTCCATGAATATTCTTCCAAAAGTTATAATTTTATTCATCTTTTTTAGAAAACAAATGCAAATGATTATATAGTTGATAGCATACTGATAAAAAAAAATCTTTTTTACTCTGACTTCACTATTTATGCATGAACTTTCCTGCATGGGAAAGTTGCGCTTCAACCTATGTGTAGCCACTGAGGACTCTTATTTCAGTTTAAGAGTTCTGCTTATTAATTAACTAAAGTCTGTACACTAAATGCAAGTCAGAAACTGAAATAGTTGTTTCAGATCAGCCTATAATTCATAGTTTAAGTTAGGATTTTCTACATCATGAGACAAAGAGTTTTTATTGAGGAAATCTGTAGAAGCTCATGCTTTCATCCCTAGGAGTCCAGTATTCAATTGTTATGGTGACCAAGGTAACAATGAGTGCCTTTATTCTAAGTCTTATCTGTGAACTCAGAGGAGGAAAAGAAAGGGGAACAAAAAAAAGAGATTTATTTCCTTCAGAGAAGAAAATAACAGTGAAAAATAGGAGAAGGTGGAGGAGAAGGAGGAAAATGAAAGAAGGAAAAGTAAAAGAAATGAGAGAGAGAGAAAGAGAGAAAAGGAAGGAAGGAAGGAAGGAAGGAAGGAAGGAAGGAAGGAAGGAAGGAAGGAAGGAAGGAAGGAAGGAAGGAAGGAAGGAAGGAAGNGGAAGGAAGGAAGGAAGGAAGGAAGGAAGGAAGGAAGGAAGGAAGGAAGGAAGGAAGGAAGGAAGGAAGGAAGGAAGGAAGGAAGGGGAAGAGGAAGAGGAAGAGGAAGAGGAAGAGGAAGAGGAAGAGGAAGAGGAAGAGGAAGAGGAAGAGGAAGAGGAAGAGGGAGGGGAGAGAAAAGATCAAGTAACTAAACTGGAGTGAAAAGAGTTGCCCAAAGACTAGAGGCACCTCTAGTACAGCACAAGCCTGATCACACAAAAGTGTGGTGCTGGGAAAGCATTCAGAGAGAAGGGAAGTGAATGGAGCAGGATGTGACCATTCTGGAAAACTTCCATTGTGCTGCATCCTGATGGGCTGTCACTGCCAAGAACAGAGCAGCATCCAGGTCTCCAAGCAAGCACATCACTTTGAAAGGAAAATAGCAGAAATGTCAAAGAAGGAAGGACATGGGGCCACAAGGACAGGAAGAAGTGGCTGTGAACGATCTGTCTGTTGCCCTTCATGCACATGTCTCTTGAATGACAATGTTGGCTTAGCTGCTCAGAGAAAAAAAAAGGTCGTCTCATACAGAGAAACTGTTAGATGACAGGTTACCTGTAAATGAGAGGAATGATTGCTTTTATATCCAAGTCAGCTTTTGCAAGAAGCAGGTTTTGGGGGAAAAGATCAGAGAAGAATAACTCAGCATTAATAGTCTCAGTGGCAGGGAAATTCAGAGGATAAAACAAATACAAACCTCAGAAATGATCCATGGCTATTATTGTCAGCTTTTTTTTTTTTTAATGTACTGTTGCACTAAAAAACAAGTATTAAATTCCCTGGAATTTATAATGATCATTTAAATGCTGCAAATCATCTTCAGTCCTTCTTTCTCCTTCTCAGGATATCTCTTGAATTGTTCAACCTGATCACCAAGGTTGGATGAAACCAAGAGAGATCTATTACCTGGTGGCAGCAAAGGGAACAGTTCCATAAGGATCTTAGTGGTTGATGTACATTGTGATGTACGTCTTAAAATGTGTGGGATATGTCCTGGTTCATTGTCTCTTTCAGGATGCCTCTTACCTTAGGCTTTTTGTATTGACTTTTCTTGAGCAACATTTGACATTTCTGTTTTGAAGTGGAAAATGTGGGTAAATTTCCACTTCTTCTGAGCAATGATTATTCTCCAGGTCTAATGGCATGTAGCATTGCTGATAGGACGATACATGTAATGCATTTTTCACTGAGAACTTATGAGAAGAAGAATTACAAGACAGGACACTTGCACTCAAAATAACACAGAGCAAAATTTAAGTCTCAAAACAAAATCAAAGGAAAAATAAAATGGCTATATTAAAAATCATTGCATTAAAATTAATATATATATTCCTTCTTTTCATTCCATTTACCCTTTTTATTCATAACAATTTAATAAACAAAATAATGACTATTTTCTTTGGAGGAAAAAAGAGCAAGGTTCTTGCTGGAAAACAAGAATCATACCATTTCACCACTTGTCAATATATGATCAAGATTGCTCATCTGATAATGAATTCATAATTTTCAAGTTTATTTTAAAAAAAACAGCATTAGAGGATTTCATTAAAACTTGCTCTCAGTTTCACTACTGTCTAGATATGATTAAACTGTATCTGCACTCTTCTTAAATACAGACAATATTTCTCTTGCTTCTCGTTCCCACTAGATCAAGTTGAACAGAACAAAAAAGACTGGAAGACTCTTTTACTTTTTCATTTTGGTGATGCTTCTTAATAGGAACAGCAAATAAAACAGTTTAATCCCAGAAGAGAGACCTGGAAATCATCAAAAGAACCCAGAGGGGAAAAAATAACTGTGGAACAGGAACACTTGAAATAGCGGGTTTCCCTGGCACACAGCTCCCAACACTGACTCCCAACATTGTTTCACTCTCTCAAGGCACACAGCCCAATGTCTGTGGCAGGCTTTTGTAAAAACTACTAACTCCCACCATGCCAAGGAGAAAGAAATTGAAAGAAAGAGAAAAAATATGCTTCTGGTTTCCACATTATGGGCCAGCTTGGAATCTTTAATTATTGAAATGAAACTTTCTAGGACATATGGAAGGGTTTGGTCATATGGAAAGGAAGATCAGAAGAGGAGTTATGAAGAATTAAACATTATGGTTGTTTAATTTTTTGCTTTATTGTTGCCAACAGATAATGACCAGAGAGTCAGTAACTCCAGTGAAGGATGAGGAGTGGAAAAAGCAAAGGAAGAAATGACTGATCTAACACTATTGGAATGGAATGTAACTATACAATTTAAAAACTAGTTTGGGAGAGGAATCAGAAAAATTAACATTGGACGCTCGCTGTGAGAAGAACTTCTGTACTGGAGCTTAACAATGATAAATCTTGCAGGGCATAAAAGTGAAATAAACTCAGATGCCAGGCTTTTCCTTTCTTCCATTCCTTTTATTAAGGTAAGCGGAAATAGCTAATAATTAGCATGCAAGAGCCATGACTTACTGTGCTTGGAGAACTGTGCAGAGCTGAGGCATATACTCTGGGAGGGGATGAAATAGTTGAATGTAAAACAAAGAACACAATGAAAAACAAAAGACAGAGTAAAAGGGTTGCTTGAACAGACTTCTTACTCTATCTGAATTCCCTTAAACTCTTAGAAGGAGACTTTGGCACTAAGCAGAGACCTGAACAAGAGCTGGTATATGAGCTACACAACCTCAGACCCACAGACATTGTGACTCAGAGACACCATAGAGTCATAATTCAGCCCAGCTGAGTAAGTCCTTTCTTTTTTTGAGTACTAATTTGCTGCTAGCTTATAATAGCTGAAAATTTCTGTTTTGATCTGAAGTAGTCCACTTGTTCAGCCAAACAAGATGCACTATCAGGCAACTACTTTGGTGAAAATCAAAGCACCCTTTTGACCTCTGAACAACAGGAATGCATATCTAGAAAGGTTTATTGTGTCGTGTTTCCTTGCATTTATTGAAAGACTCAGTGAAAATATAAGTCTAACTTCTTCCCTCATGGGCTGTACTGGACTACTGTCTACAGGACAGTAAAATATTTTTTGTCTACTACTGAGAGAGAACCTTATTTTCAGTGCTCAAAGAAGTAGTCTGTCACCTTTCACAAAAACTATATAATAAGACCTCTTTGGAGAGATTTTCTATCAGATCTTGACCATGGAATGCTGGAGAAAAACAGCTTTAGAACCACTTTTCATAAAACGTTTTGCTTTGTTTTACAGAAATAATGTCTCAGAGATAAGACAGATTCAACAACATTCTGTGCTTCTTTAAGTTCATTTAGTAAGTTCATTTAGTTGCTTTAAGAAATTTGTAGAATCAAAATGAATATTGTTTAGAATTCTCTTACTAGTGTGTTTTGAAAAAAAACAGAAATATATAGAGAAGCAATAACGATAATAAGAAAACTTTGTGTAGGTTCTTTATTGTTATTTATGATGGTAGCATGACTGTTGAAAATTACTTCTTGAAATGTAGAGATCTGACATGCAAAAAGTAATGGATCAGATTCTCAACAGATTAAAAGCAATATGTGGTTTCTCTCATCTAGCTGGATACCTGTCCAATTTAAACAGTCTATATGCCATACTTCCTCACATCAGTGATCAAGTTTTAGGTTCAAGCCCAGTTGTCCACCTGTGTTTACATGGTCCATCTGTTTAGAAGATCTTGTGTTTAGATGGACTGACATACTTGTATGTTTTCCCTGGGCAAGGTGTCTAGACAGTGTGGTAACATAGCCTTTGACTGTAGACTTTTGAACAACTACTCATTTATAGCCAGCATCCTTGAGAATAGACTTTGATTTGAGTGTAGAATAAGATTTAATTTCAGATGTGTGGATCTGTAGCAAGAAGTCTAACTGTTCTTTTTCATACACATACAAGAAGATACCACCCCCTATGGAAGCAGCTGTTATGCAATCACACTCTGCTCAATCGTTTTCCCCGCTTAATTGATGATATGTTTCAGCTGCCCTGCATGATTGACATATCTGTGATTTCCCTTCTCTTCCCAAGGGAAGAAGGAAAATTAAGGGCTATTTTGTTTTTAGAGTGTGAGTTTATGCTAAATAGAGAGGATAAGGCAAGAAATGGGCTTTTAAAAGCAGTTTTTAAAAGCTCTAATTTCTCCATGCAGTACATTCTAGTCTTTCTAGCTTCCTGCACAGCTAGATTTCCCCATCACTTTTGCTCTTCTAGAAAAGCGAAAATTTGCATCTTAGAATTTCCCCCTGAATACCTAAAAAATAATGATGTAGACTTTGAACCTGTTCCAGTGTCATCTTTGAAGTCTGTATAAAGAACAGAGGATGCAACTGATACTACTCTTAAGAGATGCGTGCAGTGTTCTGTACTACTTAGCATTTCTGACAACATGACAGCTTCTTTCCCGGGTCTGCCTTGTTTTAGTGAGATGAGAAATGTTAAAGACAGCTGGAAATGAGATCATCATTCATGATATTGCAGATGATACAACGTACTAGTTATATGTGAGTCTTCAGCATAAACAGAGTACAAAAGAAATTAAGAATACTTGCAAAACTAAACTGTGGTCATATACTGTTTCTAGCCAAGGTTCCAAGTACTTCCTACTCCTCCAAAGACGTGTGAGGTAGCAGATGATGACAGTTGAGGAAAACAGTTTCTGGCTTTCAGCTTCTTCTTCCATCTTCTCTCCATCTCCACTTGAATCCCTGCTCCTGAAATGAGACTAGCTGCAATTTGTTCTGTTCAGTAACAAATACAATAAAAACAGCAAATACAGTTTGGGTTTGGGTTTGGGTCTCTTGGGTTTACATGGTTGCAGTGAGGTCAGTGCATGAACAGTATCTCTTTAGACCACTGTAGGATCACTGTACTTACCCACCTTGTCACAGTAGTCCTATTAGACACACAATTTTTGAAGACATGCAAGCAAAGAGATGATCACCATTACAATACTAATCTAGGAAGAGTTGCATATACTCTTTCAAATACTATTTCAAGGAAAGAGTTTCTTGCAAGTCTTTCATTTCAATCCTCCTACAGAACCCTTCCACAAGTAAAGATTAAAAAACATATAGGCAAAATATACAGGAATTCTGTAGGTGCTATTTAATAATTTATTAGCATCTTACTCTTTTGCCTTTCTTCTATGTTCTTTAAATGTTTTCCCCTATGCAACCAACTGACTCTGTAGTCATCATAAATGGAGAGCTTTCCTGAATAGGATGGATGTAAAAAATGATTTGAAAGTTCTTGGAAAACTTCCCCTTCCTTAGTTATTAGTATTTGCTTTTATATCAATATATATTGAAATATTTATACAATAAAATAAAGCTCAAAAGTTAGGACATCTGCAAAAACAAATGAAAATGTTTCCAGCTTTACTTCTGAATCATTCTTTGATTAGCTTTCCAGTGAAGAACCTCACTGGGAGTAAAAAAAGGTATCTTTCTCTTTCCATCAAGTGCTTTATGTTTGGTTATTTACTACCAGCTGTTCATGTTAAGAATTACAAAGATTCACAGGATTCTGAGAGTGTGTGGTAGGTAATAAATCTGCCAAGGATTATGGAGGTTTGTTTATTTTAATATGTTTTGATGTGACCTTAATCTCTCTAAGTCTAAAGAAAAAGAATTTCTCTCTCTGTATGCAAGATCCATTATGTGCATGTAGACAATGCTGTTTGCAATTTAATTCTCATGTCAAACCTTATTTTTAGTAATGGACTCTTGGCATGAGTCTTGGATGGCAGATCTCAGAGGGTGGTGATCAGTGACATGGAACCTAGTTGGAGGCCTGTAGCTAACGGTGTCCCCCAGGGGTTAGTCCTTGGTTAGTCCTGTCCAATTTATTAATTAACGACCAGGATGAAGGGAGAGAGTGCCCCCTCAGCAAGTTTGCTGACGATACGAACCTGGAAAGAGTAGCTGGTACCCCAGAGGACTGTGCTGCCATCCAGAGGGACCTGGACAGACTGCAAAAGTGGGCAGTGAGAAACATTATGAAATTCAACAAGGACAAGTACAAGGCCCTGCACCTGGGGAGGAATAAGCCCAGACACCAGTAGAGGCTGGAGACTGACCTTCTGGAGAGCAGCTCTGCAGACAAGGACCTGGGCATCGTGGTAGATGACAAATTGACCATGAGGCAGCAATATGCCCTCGTGGCCAAGAAGGCCAATGGGATCCTGGGGTGCATTAAGAAGAGCGTCTCCAGCAAGTTGAGGGAGGTGATCGTCCTCCCCTACTCAGCCCTGGTGAGGCCACATCTGGAGTACTGTGTCCACTTCTGGGCTCCCCTGTACAAGAGAGGTGTGGAGCTATTGGAAATGGCCAACACAAGGCTATGAGGATGATCAGGGGCCTGGAACATCTGCCCTATAAGGAAACATTGAGAGAACTAGGCGTGTTCAGCCTGAAGAAGAGAAGGCTGAGAGGGGACCTGTTCTTTGTATATAAATACCTCAAGAGAGGGAGCAAGGAGGATGGGGCCATCCTCATTTCAGTGGCGGCCAGCAATAGGACTAGAGGAAATGGCCACAAACTAAAGCATCAAAAGTTCCCCAGGAACTTGAGGAAAATATTTTTGACAGAGTGACAGAGAGTGAGAGTGAGCGAGCACTGGAACAGGTTGCTGAGAGAGATTGTGGAGTCTCCTTCTCTGGAGATCTTCAAGACCTGATTGGACACAATCCTGTATAAAATGCTGTTAGTGACCCTGCCTGTGCAGGCGGGTTGGACTAGATGCTCTCTAAACGTTCCTTCCAATCTTAATGATTCTATGATTCTAGGTAGTACAGAAAGGCTGAATAGAAGATATGTCTTCATTTATTTACATTCAGACAGAACTTTTTTTGGTTTTTTTTTTTTTTTTTTTAGTGTTATGAAACTAAGGCACAGCATCTTGAGGATCTTTTCTGAAGCAGAAATTTACAAATGATAACTAGTGACAATAAAGTACAATTTGCAAAATTAACAACATTTGAAATTATTGAGCTTGACAAGAATAAATTTTTTAAAAAAGTCGTGTTTTCTTGTCATTCTTCAAAGGTATTCAGATACACAATATTTTGTTTTTCTAATCTTACATTTGGAGTAAGTAGATGCCTTTAGTCCAATAGTAGAGGCTTTACTGACTTCACATTTACCAAAATAAAAGTGAAGTTAAATCCTAAATGCCTTCTGCATAAAGCTAAAGTACAAGGAAAATTGCCTGCCATTGTCAGTAAGTAGAGATAAAAAAATAAAAAAGAGAGAGAGATAATGAGGAATGTCACCATTATTTGTACTGGAAATATATTGTTCTGATATTTCAAGGTATTAGATATTGATTCTTCTTTTCAAAGTATCTCTATTCTAAGTGAATGGTCAAATTGAGTCTGTGGAATACTACATGACTCAAGGACCATAGACAGCCACACTAGGTATGATAAAATGTTTCTGTTAATACTTTTTAATTTCTCCCCTCTCCCTGTGAAGGAAAACTAATAATGAGAGAGTCTTGTTGCTCACAGCATCTCTCCTTTGCCTTTTCTCTTTTCCTCTTTATTTATTATTTATTATTATATTATTATATATATTTAATTCCTCTTTATTTGAGATCTTGAGATCACAATAAATATCTGTTTCACTTATAAGATTTTGTAAATGCATATTATTGCGCTAGATTACTGATAGGAACTCTAGAAAATTGCACTAAAATAAATCACCAGTGTTTCCACGTGTTTGTTAGTATATCCTGTACTTGACCTCCACTGAATGGCAGGTAATCAGACCTTACCTCTCATGACCTGTGACTTGTACCTAGAAGGGAGTGGCTAAATGAATTCTTATGCTCCTTCAAGCATATTCTCAGGTGAATTCTTTGACACAGATGAACTCCTGACCTGCTCTTAGGTTCATCATGCCCAATTAGACTCTTTAGCCTAATTAGCTCTAAAAGGTAACCATTCTGATCTACTCTCAGAAAACTGTTCTGTAAATACAGTTCTCTTCTTTTTTTTTTTTTTTTTAACCATGGCCCTAATAATGTCTAAGTACCTTGGAATGGTGATGATGATAAAATAAAGCTAAATGTGTGATATTTTACACCACTGTTTAAAACCCCGCAGAACCCTACTTTGGATGCAGAATTTGTAGATAAATGCATCTATCTGTTATTCTTCCACTGGCTGTGAACCTTTGCAATAAATAGGTTTTAATCCTGAAATTCAATGAATGCTACAGCTTTTGCCACTAAATATTCTTTGTTTGGTATCTCTTGTCGAGCTTTCTCTGTTGTGTTCTCACCTTGCTACTGTGGTAACATATCCTAACACGGAGCAGAACTCAGAACTAGATTCATGCTTAGGGTACAGAACATCTACCTACCGTGATGGAAATAGAGAAAACTGTTTCCCTTTATGTAAATAATAGAATATTCATTTGGCTAGAGAAAGAATATGACCACATTTGTCTGAGTTTGGGAGTCCTGAATTAGGTGATACAGTCTCTCTTACTGAATGGCAAATAAGACATTCCTCACAGCCAGCACAATCATGAATTTAAGCCAGTCTTAGAAAAAAAAATCAAAGAAAGGGTTCTTTCTGCTTCAAGCATCTGTCTCAGGACTACTCAGACATGTTGCTGTGAACCTAAAATTTTAATATTTTTTTTCATTGTTGCAGTGAAAAGCCTGTCTGGAGTGTGGAAGACCACCTTTCCCCAGCTCCTGTGTGCACTAGAAGGCTAAAGGGAATCTTCAGTGTTAGTGTTTCCATTCTGAAGCTGGGCGTTATACTCATGCAGGGAATTAAGGACTGCAGATCCTTAAGAACAGTAATCTTCAATTAATTTTTATAGCTTTCCAGATTGTTTTGCTTTTTGTGAAAAATATGGTTAGGTAACTTCTATCAAGGAATGATAAGCAATTCTACAATTTCTTATTCTAGAACAGAATGTTTCAATTCAGTAACACATAGACTCCTAGACAACATAGAGCCTCTAACGATACTGCAACAGGTGTTAATCATAGTGCCCTTACAGGTGTTTTTAAGACCTCTATAACATTATTGTTCTTCGCTCACTGGCAGACAATTCTTTCATGTAGTTCATTGGTAAGAAGTGTTCTTGACATGTAACACTTCTCATGCTAGCTTTAGCACCAGAAGTGTCAGCAGCTTGGAATACTAATTTATACTTGTGTGATAATCCAGAAGAAATTGCAGAGATCCTTTCGGACAGCCTGCAGCCAATTCTTTCACTTGCTGTTCTTACTGTTTCATAAAAATTGGTGTTGGTAACAGATGCCTATTACAGACCAGGAGTTTAATTTTGATTTTGTATGCCTTGTTGTAAACCAGAAGGATGGTATTGTGACATTTAATGCATCTAGCTACCATGTTATTATTGTATCATTACTTAACATTTCTATTCCAGTAGCCCTAGAGGCATCAAGGAGAACTGAGTTCCACTAAACTAAATACTCTTCAGACTTATATTCTGCTGAAACAATATGTAGCTTAAGCACTTGTCTCCTGAGGGATGCTGGAAAGTTGAAATGAATTAACTCAATATGTAAAATTAAACTGTGCTTGTAAAAATATATCAAACCCTGCAGGTTTCCCTTTAGGAATAAAGTGCTTTTGTTCACTATCATTTAAATCCTGGAGGAGTTAATTACAACTTCCCTGCATGTTCCTTTTGCAGATTTCAGTATGTAGGTAAATGCAGGTGAGCGCATTCATATGGAACCCCACCAAAACAAAAGGAATTCAGTGACTGTTCAAGCTCTGAGACTTCAAGATCTGGACTTAGAAAGATATGTAGGAAGACTAGTACAGGAGTCAGATAACACAAAAATGGAGCTTTCTGCCATTCATTCGTTATACTTAAGGAGTTGACTCTCCATTTTCTGGGACTTTTGTGCAACTATTACATCTTTAGTGAAATCAATATAGACTTACTGAAGGATAAAGGACTGTGAGAACCCCTTTTCAGTACTGTATGGCAAGAGCTGTGACAGTCCTGCATGCAACTGCTGAGCATCTCTAAGTCCCAGCCAAATAGCCACAGATTGTGCATGGAGCACGAGCAGTTCCCATACTGTTAGAATGAAGCAGACTTGCATAAACTGCAACCTGTATGCAGATGGTTATGTTTCCCTCTCTCACTATGCAATTCACATACAATAAATCCAGCACATCTCAACTGTTAGACTCACAGTTTATGACCTGCACAGCCTCCATTTCTGTCTAGATTTGGGGAATGAATTATGGGAAGCTTAAGTACATTTATCATGAACATGGCCACATTTCTGCATAGTTAAGTCCCTCATTGGTAGTGGAGTTAGTTACAAAATCCTCAGAGTATCATAATATCCTTACAGATTCCTCTCTACACTCTTAAATATTTAATAGTTCATACTGGTGAAAATAGTACTACTAGCTGTCTAGATTTGTATTTCAGATTATGCATACAATTGCCATGAGTGTGATGATAGCTATTTGAAAAAATAAGAAGAGTCAGGTAACCAGTGTACTTGAAAATGTCACTTTTATGAGACTCCGTAATAAGCAGGCGTTCAAAACTAGTCTAAGATAACATAAAAAGGAAGACACTGACAGATACAATATACAGAAGAGATGCAAAAGAACCTGAAGCAAAGCTCACAATTTAGTTAGTCTTTTCACTCATCTCAGTAGGATTTGGAATAGCCTTCAAAAAGATTTCAAAGCCACAGGAAATCTTACAGAGACACAGGAGTGATGTTCAGAGAATCTTATCACTAAGATACTATGTAACACTTTTTAAACACACCTTGTGGTATACATTAGGCGTACAGATGTATATTGGTTTGACTACACACTGCAGAGTATTTTCTGCAATAACCAAAGTGTTTTTAATCTGAAGTCTATGAAGTTTGCCTGGCTATGTTCTCACACCTCGAATCATAGCCCACCAAAGATAAAGACAGAAGTATAGGTTTTATTTTAATTTTTTAAATGTATTAAAGATCACAGAATTGTCTTCTGCCCCTAAAAATCTAGTAGAGCATATCCAAAAGGCAAATAAAAATACAGCATTGTTACTGAGTTAGGTGTTGCTTTGGACTGAGGTCGTCATTCTACTTGGTATTCTAAGAAAGCTGGGTTGCAGCTTGATTCCTCAAGTCAAGGACCTGGTCAAAGATGAGAAGATGTAAAGACTTGCAGAATTGAAAGGAATACCCTAAAAGGAGGTACTGTTCCAGAGAAAAGATGTTGATAGCTTTAAGATCAATTACAGAAATAAAAGAAAGAAAAAAGAAAAAATAAAGAAATCCCTGTCAGTATTTTAGGAAGTAAAATGTATGTTTCTGTTTTAACTGGGATTTTTTTTAACCTTATATTTGGGAAAAGAAAGAAATGAGGAAGATTCTGCCTATTCCACCGAAACAAAGCTAATATGTACTCAACTGTAAGCAACCAGTAAAAATGCAAATATAAATATACACTAACCTGGGGCCTAAATTAATTCTTAACCATCTTTTTTTCTTTTTCAAAGACCTATATAATTTATTGTATAGGTCAAAGATTAAAAATAGTCTCATTCAGTACTCTGTAATTTTTGGTCTTATCTTACATATATTTTGGGACCTTAATTTCAAAATATTCATACTTTACAACTGTAGCAAGTGATTATGGGAAAGCATACCTGCACTGTGGAGCCTGCCAAAGCAACGTGGAAAAATTATAGACTATCCCAATGGAGAAAAATGAAGAAAAAAAACTTATTTAAAGATCAAGTTGATCATGATTTTTCTTCTATAATCTTGTAACTTTAATAATCCTAATATCCTTTTGATTTTCAGTGAGAATACCTACTTAAACAGTGTATTTTTCAGAAGACAGGAATGGAGAGCTAGTAGACAGTAAAGTATCCCTTACATTGAAGTTGAAATTGATTCCATATTAAATTATAACAGTTGAAGTTTGCTAGAGCTTCTCCAACCACAACCAAGTTTTTTTCTTATGGTAATTTTATTATTATGTGAGTAAAATTTTCTTGACTAGGATTTGCTTTATATTTACAAAAACCTTAAGAGATGCAATTTTTTCCTATTTAACATTTTCTTCATTTTATGTAGCGCTACTAGGAAGAATTTTCTGTGTTGTAAGCTGGGTTTTGGTCATACTGTTCGCATTATCTTCAATGAGTATCATATGGCTTACTCACCTCTTCGACTAAGAATATTTATGTATATGTATACACACTGCTGTGTTTTATTGGATCTGTTACTTCTTGAAAACAGGATGCTTATTCTAGGTGGAAATCTGCTAGCACTTGCTGAATTATTCTGAAGAATTTTCCAAGCACATTTTGAATCAATAATGATTTCACTCTAAATGTACCCTTGCTATTTGCTTTTCACAAATACCTCTCTAAGCTCTAAGAAAGTTTATTTTGAATGTCTGGGGAATGAATGCATTCTTTTTTAAAAAAAAAAAAAATTTCCAAAATATCCCAAAAGTCAGTTGCATGTGTTAATAATTACATTCCTTTCCAAAAAAAGATCTATTAATACCGCCATATGAGCTAAAGATTGATAAGGCACAGTCAGCGAAGAATAGTGGATTTTCACTTAGAACTACTCTCAAAGAAGTCAAGAAGATGTTCTCTGCTGATGGAAAAATTATGTGGCAAATAATTATGAACATGAAGATTAACTATGCAAAGAAACAGAAAAAAATGCAGCATAAAAAGCCCTACTCTTGCCCATCTTACTACACTTAACCCAGCACAAATAACAGAATGGTACAGGATTCACTTAAGAACTCTTTAGGTATGTCTTCTGCAATTGGGGAAGAAAAAAAAAAAAAAAGAACAAAAAACAGACTCTTTAGTCTGGCACAGAGAACCTTAGGTAAGGTTCTCTGGTTGATACAGTGATTAGAAATGTAATTTCTCCCAGCTCACAGCACCACAGCAGCCTCTCCTAGCAAGGAAGTAAGTAAAAAAGTATATTCCTTCATTACAACAGCTCCATTTCACTGGCCAGTGCCTTAATTGCAATTGTTGAGTATTGGTTCTCATCTTGCCTTATGCCACATGAAGATACTACTAAGAAGACTGAGAGATGAAGTGCAAAAAAACTTGTTGAGTGATAATAATATCTTGTACTTTTGTTACAGCTGCTCAATGAATGAATGAGTCAGAATACTGGTTTAAAGTGATTTTTTTATTAATAATTGGCAAGGTGATTCAGGAGCTAAAGCCTCTTTTACCACAATTTGCAATAAATAAATATTGACATTGTTGATATGCTAAAATCTACCTTGAGTCCATCATTCCATATATTCAATTATTTTATATTTTAAAATTGCAATGTGGTCAACATAAATAATTGCTTGAGAAGAGAAAGTACAAGAAAAGAATAAGTATTTTATAGGGCCCTGTTGTTATAAGACAATAAAATGAAATATTATATATAACTCTAAAGTAAGGAGAGTGGAATTCCTTCTTACTTTTTGTCTGAAATGAGGATGCCAGCTAAAACTGAAGTAGTATGATTGCAAAAATATGAGATTAATAAAACAAAAGAGAACACTTCTAATAACTTTTTATTCAAATACACAAAACTAAGTGCTTGAGACACAGTAAATGAAAGACAGAAAAAAAAGAAACTAATGTGCTAAGGACAAAGCTATGATAGAAATAAGAAACAGATGTAGTTAGAGCTATGGCTAGGTTTAGTCTAAGACTAGGGCCCAAAATGCCTAAAGACATTGGGGTGGCATGGGTTATCTCAGGCGGTGTGATACTGCCAAGGGTGTACAAGAGGCAGTGTGAGGTAGTACCAATATTTCAATATTTCTCCCAACACAATCGTTTCCTTTCAAAAAAAAAAAGGTGTTGGAGAGGTTAAGTGTAGGCTTGGCCTTAAAACTAGATGCAGTCTAGAGTTAGACTGATTGAGAGAAAGCTTATAGCCAAATGTCCTGTGGCTTTGCAAAGGGGATGCCAAAGAAACAGTAAGGTTACACCAACATTGATCCCAGCACAAAATTGTCCTGGTTTGAGAAAAAGCCTGGACACTAAGGTGGTACAAGGATACAAAGGGCATGTCAAGGAAAGTGTAAGGCTGCACCAGTGCCAGCACAAAATTTTCCATTTGATCAGGCTTTTACAGACAGCTTAGGCTCAATGTAAGATCAAAGCAAGGGCTAGGGTAAGGGTTAGGGATAATGACAGAGTTAGGCGAGAGACAAGCTCTAGAGGCTCATGTGGTATGCTGCTGCAAGGAGAAGCCAAATGATTGTATGAGGCTGCATCAAAATTGTTCCTCATTGTTTCCTTTCAAGCAAGAAGTGAGTGAAGGGATCAAGTTCTGATACTGCTTGAGATCAGAGCTATGCCTAAAGATAAGGGAAAGGGTTAGGTAGGAGAGAAAGGCCCAACTACAAATGTACCATAATAAAAATTAACTATTAAGTCTGGGATCCATCAAAGCCCTTAAAGTCATACAGGATCTCATGGAATTTAGCAGTTTAGCACACAATTAAGTTTTTTGCTGAACCAGATTTCCAGAGCTTAATAGTAAAAATATAGAGAACATGAAAGAGGTACTGTGAGTTTTAATTTGTTTGATTGGTTTTGGTTTTTGCTTTTGTTTTTAATTTAGAAAACATGATTTGTTTGTTAGAATTGTATTTAATAGATTTCTTGTCCTAGGTCTTGTACTTTCAGTGCTCCTGGTGTACACTCAGGTACACCTCAAAAACTGGAACATATGATGAGCATCACAGACATATGTCAACAGCTTTGGTAGAATATAGGAGAAAGACTATGAAGAATGGTGTTACAGAGTGAGATCAGGCTTATTGATCTGAAAGTTTGATAGATATATACTTTTCAGACACTTCCTCAGTGTTAAAAATTCTTTTCTTAAAGTTGTTCAAATATTGAGGAAAAATTGAGAAGTAAAAGGCATGACCTTTTCAGAAAGGTTTCAAGTTTTCCTGCTCTTTAAGTGAACAATTTCCACATAAAGGTATTGGATTTTTGGTAAGTGCTGAGCAAACTTCTGCAGAATCTAGCCTTCTCCCGTGTGCTTAACTGGGTACCAAAATACTACAGTTGCAAAGTCACAAAGCTCCCATGACCAAACAAGATCTTCCTCACATTAGTTTTACAACAGTAAAATACATCTTATTTTTTATTATTTTCTATATGAAATTGACATTGGAGTTCAGGCTAAAATGCTATAGCAAAGCTACATATCTTGAATTACAAAAATATATTTAAGATTTTAAAATGCTTTTAGCAAAAAGGATAAATAAAATGTTTAAAAGTCAACAAGGGAAGAAAGGTGTCTGCAGCACTTTCACTTTCCAGCAATTTAGGGTGATACAAAGCATGTTTCCATAAGCTCATGAATGTCATCACTCCCAAGACTTTAGTGCAGTCTTTAAAAGAGAAGCTGATCTGAACCATCTCAACTTTTATTAGTGGAAAAATTATAGCTGAATTCAGCTGACTGAAGGCAAAATACAAACCCAGGTTTCAGAAACATTCCAACAGCATGTGACTCCCATCCACATCTTAAAAAAAAAAAAAAACCAGTCACTGTTTTCTCTGCTCAGTTCAGTGGCATCAATATCTTCAGGAGTAAAATTATCTTGGCATTGTTTCAAGTCTGTGTTAAAACTATTCCAATACCTTTACACAAACAAACAAGCAAAAAGCATGGATGCAAGCACTTTATGTTATAATTACATTTCCAACAGAAGATATTTGTTGTGTTGCACAAAAAGGAGGAAGCATCTGTTCTAGCAAACTATATATTCGACCTGGAATTAACCTGTGCAAATTTAAGTATGCTATTTCTGGACTTCTACGGAAATATGTTTTGCAATTAAGCTACCAACAGTCAACTTCTTTGATTTTTGGATGACATTCAAACCTTCAGAGGAAAGCCTGAGGACAAAAGTTACTCCTGTTGTCTCTGAAGGATATTACAGGCAATAAAATAAAGGTGCTTGTATGATTGTGTAGAGTGTAAGCAAGCAGACTGACTGCTCTGCCTGTTGTTAAGCAAAGAAGATAGGATTCAGCTGACCAAATGTAAACATCAACCAAAGAAACAAGCACAACAGAGCTGATCATATCTTTGTAGTCAGTGAAAAGAGATTTTTGGATGTCTTGAAAATACCTTATAAACCTTGAATAGCAATACTCTGTAGAGAAATAGTAGTTTAGAGAAGCTAAATTACCATTTGTGTAGAATCTCAACTTTCTTTAATATTTATGAGATAGGCTTGTAGTTCTATACTTTTCTTTGCTCCTGTTGAGGTTAGAGTTTAAAAGTGGACAAATATTAGGAGAAATATCATGCCTGTAATTTTTTTCAGCATGATGAGAAAGAGGAAGTGACAGGAATAGTATTCTTGGCTGATACTCTAACAATGAGCTTTCTGAAATGATTCCTGGAGACATTTTATAAATGGCTTACAGTATGGGTTTTATAAGTATGCAGAGTGGTGGAAAGGAAAAGCTGGGAAATCCATATGTTTTGCTTTTCCATTAAAACAAAAAAGATTTCTCATAACAGAAACCAGCATGAAAAAGGAAGAAACATGCTTAAGAAACAAATTTGCAGTAAGAATACTTTGCTGGAAATATTTAAGTGTCTATGTATTTTAAGTTACTGAAGCTATCCTTATGTTTTTAAATACTTGACATATGTTGAAATCTGTTATTTCAAAAAGTGAAACAAAAATTGGCCTTTCAAAAATTGTGTGATGTTCAGAAAACACTATATTTAATGAGGTTGAAAAAACACCCAGAAAGTACATGAGAAGAATCCTCTTTTTAATTCTCCAGCAACTGTGTTATCATTTTTTCCTGTAGTCCACTATTATTCTATATGCATTCAATGAAGATGCATGAGACATATATTCAGTCACTTGATCTGCTTAAGGAGACTGAAAAGCTAATGACAATCATTCATGGGCTGGATAGACTCAACAAGGATTTTGAGATGCAAGATGAGAACATTCAGCCTAGTGCTGAGGTTACGCATCTCAGAGGCAGCATTCCTGGCTTTTATTTCTTGCTTCACTGAAAATTTGGTTTTGATTCATGTGCAGTAAACAAATATACTCTTCAGCATTTTATGTTAGTGAAAAAAAATCTCATTCAGTTTTTCTTTGCCAGAGACTGACCAAATTTTCTCTCAAGTTATGCCTACTGAACTGCTTGTGGAAAAGCATATTAACATGCTCTAGTCTTCATGGACAAAATTAGGAATTAGTTGGTATTTCGGCCTTCTAATTTATCCTTATTTATTTTGCTCAGAATGAGCTAGGGGAAGCTGATATTTTCAGTCAGCTAGTAGACATGTAAGGCATCAGTATCTTTGGAGGACACATGGTGGTGGGTAGCTGGAGTGCAAATCTCTTGGCTTTAGAAGATTCTTCACCCTCAGGCAGAAATATTTATGCATGGTCCATCACTACTTGGTTGCCCTCTAAAAACAAAACAAAGGTTGCCCTCACGTCCCCGTAGTGTTGAGATTAAGTCAGGTGTCTGCGCCTACACCATTCCGGAGCTTCACAGACACATCACCATTATCCATTCTTCTGAGCTTTCTTCCATTGTAGGGGTTACTGGTCTGTCACATTACACCCCTTGTCTCAGACAAATGACAACTGGTGTTGTGCAGTCAGTTTAAAACATTCATTGTATGAATGATTAGCTCTCTTGCCTGTGCACAAGCAGGGTAAGAACATATGCAGCTTATTGAAATAACTTATCACTCCCACTATGTTCTAAGCATTCAGCTACCCGTTCACCTAGTCATTCTGCCTGAGAATTTTATAATATATTTGTAAAAGCCAAATGATCAGCCATCTGACAGAGGAGAAGGGCAGATGGACCCCAAACTCCCAGTTTGCTCCACATTCTCTGATGATCAGGTTTTTTTTTTTATTTGCCCCACCACTTGTCACACTGATCTAAATAGCACTTTATACTTCCTTGACTGTATTGAACACATTTCCAGTGACTGCAATTGGTATCTGGCTAGAAGATTACCACAGGCACTTGTCTCTAGACATGGAGGCAGCTAGGTTGGTATCAACTGGATCCTGCCTAATAGGAAACAATTTTTTATCCTGAATGTATTTCCACCACACAACTCATTGAACGTTCAGCTGTCTAAAGGAGTAACTAACCATATTAGAAAAACAAAGAGCTAAAACTTTTGGAAAATTAACCTTTTCTTGTGTGTCCTTCTCCTATATCTTTTTATGCATCACTATCCCTTCAATATCCTTAATTTTAAGCACAGCTTAGAATGGAAGTGGGTGTAGTCAAACAGATGGGAGCTTGTCTTAAACATGATAAATACCCAGTTTGTACATCTATGAGTACTCATTCTGACAGAATTAAAGCTCTTGGTGTGCTGAGATTAGGTTTGTTATGAAGTATTATATTTTCCATTTATATCATAATATAAGAGACAAAATGACTCCTAGTGTTTAGTAGGAGTCAGTTAGCTCTATTACACCAGTGCCAAAGCAGTAGGACAATGCTTATCTGTGTCCATGTTTGTTTCTTTTTAATGACAAAAAAAAAACCTCAGAGCTTTGTGTCTGTCTCCATCCATAGCTGTTATATACAGCGTATATACTGTATGAAGTTGCAGAGGGCGATTAAGAAATATGTGTAACTCACTGACAGTCAAAGCTCCTGCTAGAATCTTTTGTGGTGCTGAAAGAACTAGGCCAAAGAGAAGACAGCCTGGATCTAAAGCAGGCTATCTGTAAACTCCATAGAGACTCGCATCCCATATGTATCAATGCATATCAATGTAGCATATCAAAGAACAGGCACAAATTGAAACCTATGAAGTCCTGTGAGGTAGAAGGCACACCCTTTAATCCACACCCTTTAATCCCATGGGGGTAGGAACATGTGATAAGGAGGGACTTTCTAAAGGGGAAGACAGAAATATCAGTAGCTAGACTGTAGCAGGACTGTGGTCCTGCAGTGTATAAATTAGAAAATAAATATAAAGTTTTCTAGGAAGTAAGCTCACTGAAATGGTGGTGGTATTGTAAGGTGAAATATTCTGTATTTAGTTAGAAAAGTAATTCAGGCTGACAGGCATAAGTGGAGATGTGACAAGTAGAACACAAGCAGATTACTACGGAAATAGCAATTTAACAGAGAATTTTTTTTTTGTCAAAGAGTGCTCACAATTTATCATATTCTTCTTTCAAGTATTCAAGTATACACATAAAGAACAAAAGAAAAGTTTTTCTGTTTTGATATCTACAATTTGTCTGAACAAAACTTTAAGTACATCACACCAGGAAAACCCTAGAAAATTGGTGTGTTACGGGCTAGCCTCTAAGCTCATGAAGCAAATCAGCCCATCTAACTGTAATAAGGTCTTTTCGGTTTTGTTTTTATTAAAATATTGACAAGGACGTCTAATCAAATGATCCTCCGGCTCTAGTCAGCCCTTGGAGTGCTTTGTCCTGTTCTGGGCTCCGAGAGACATAGAGCAAGTCTATGGAGCAAGTCTACTGGTGCAAGTCTAGTGCAGAGCTACTAAGATGGTTAAGGGACTGGAGCATTTCTCCCGTGCAGAAAGTCTGGGGAAGCCTGGAGAAGAACTCTTCAACCTGGAGAAGAAAAGGCTGAGGGGAGACTTAATCGATGTATATAAGTATCTGAAGGAAGAGTGTAAAGAAGAAGGGGTCAGACTCATCTGGTGCTCAGTGACAGGATGACAGGCAACAGGAAAAAATGAAACACAGAAAAGTCTTTCTTCTTGACTATAAGGGTGACTGAACACTAGAACAGGCTAGCCAGGGAGCTGTGGAGTCTTCATGCTGGGAGATATTCAAGAGCCATCTGAACGCAACACCTAAAGCCAAGCGGTCGAGGTGACCCTGCTTGAGTGTTGGGGATATTGGACCACATGATCTGCAGAGATCTCTTCCAGCATCAATCATGCTGCGGTACTATGACTTTTTTTTTATTCTGAATTTAATACACTAATGATTAGTCAAAATAAGAGAGTTGTTATTTGTCCTGGTTTAAGAATCTAACTGAATCTTTTGAATTTATCTCGCGTATTCACTACAATTTATGGTAAACTAATCCTTTTATGTTTTCATCTTTCCTTTGTGGCTATGGTATATGTGCAATTAATACTTTCTGCTTCACATAGCTACAATGAGGCAATAATTGCCCCTTGACAGATGGTGAACAGAAGCTCAGAAGTGCAGAAAGAAGCTTAAATACCACAATGTTGAACAATGAAACAAATAACCTCTGGTAACGGGGAATGACAGCCAAGCAATGTGATCTGCTTCCCCAAGCCCAGGTGCATCTGAGAATGAAATGCATCAGCCTCAGTCACTAGAAAATCCTGAGCAAGAAATAAATCTGCAACTCTCCTCTCTAAGGATGCTCAGGTCTTATTCAATAAAATATAATCTAGGGCCTTATGAAAGAGGCAATCTAAGCATTTACTTTGAAAAACAACACAGATTGCAGGGAAACTGGGCAGGAGAGGAGGAATAAATTTTGCTTTTTAATCAGACCAAAAGATAGGATTTCCCCTTAGATTAATGAGAAAAGTAACCACTCATGATTCACAGATCTCTATTCAGATCTCATTCTCTGATTAAGGGATTGCAAATCCACACTTCCTAACTTTTAAGAAAAATAATAAAGCATAGACACATATATATGACATCATAAGTCACAGCTGCATTTGAATAGCTAGATTTTAAAGTAATTTGTGACAAACAGAAATGCATTTCTAAAGGTGAATCATCAAAAAATATGCCTGAATTTATAAAGAAATGAATTCATGTACCCCATCCAATCCTTCAAAAGCAATATAATTTTGAAATGACAAGGAATCATGTAAATGACCAAAAGTCAAATAATAAATAGAACAGAACTTTTTTACTGAAAATAAATGTTTGACTTGAGAGCATGCTGAATTGTCTAATATTTGTGCTTCATCATGCTGCATCCTGATATGCCTAAGGTTAGTATTAAAGATACTGAGCATTTCTATTTTAGAAAGGTTTTTCATTGTAGTTTTTGAAATAGCACTTTGCTGAATAAAATGTCACAAACGCAGGAACAGAATCTAAATTGCAATTATTTCACCTTACAAAGTCATCTAGACATGTTTTTTTAGCTGAATGTCCGTGTCCTGGCACACGGTTACTTAAATATTTAAGGATTCATAAGCCTATCCAGAGGAAACCTTCAGACTGTTACAGTAGTGCAAATTGTTACTTCACCTAATGATCCATGAAGCTAATGAAGTAGATAAGTAGTACTTTTTAAATACTTAAATACTTTTCTCCAGAAAGACATGTAACATTAGGGCTACAATTGTAGTCCTTCTGTGATCCTTCATTCCATAGAAAATTTCCTCTGCGTCAACACTTAAAGTCTTCTAGGAGATGAAATTAAATATGCTAGGAATGCTTCATTCATTCTCTCAAACTTGCTCTTTTCAGGATGCGAAAACTTGAAAATGATGATAATTCTTGATAATTAAATGAGCTACAAAAAGTGCAAAAGAGATTGAGCATAGAATAATAGTTGTGATTTGTTTTCACAAAGCAGTGTGTCTTCCATTGCTTTTTCTGCCCACTAAAAATCCTCCACTTGCTATAAATTACCTCACACTGTGGCTGTCATGTAGGAAAAAGCATGCATGATGTTACAGTAACGCCAGCTAGTATCACTGCAACTAAAGCATCTTTTCATTACAAAACCCATTTTAAACTCCCAATATATTTTCTAACAAAATATATGCATTTCAAGAAATGAAACCCTGCCCGTGTAAGTGACCCTTTACAATTCATATAGCTATGATTAAAACAATAATATATACATTTGGCAAGCTGTTATACACTTAATGGACTCGCTTGTGGCTTTACCACAAGTTTTGTGTAGGTGGTGGTTTTATAGCCCTAAAAGTCAAGAACTGAAAAAGGAAGGGACTCTATGGAGAAAATGTAAAAACATAACTAGTTTCCTTGCTTCTCTTTTCTGAATGGGAGAGAACAGAGTTAGACTTTGCTGTCCAGCAAAGACCAGCAGCAAATTACAATATCCTTCCCTTGGATCAATGAGGCAGGCAGCAAAGTTCTACTTGCTCCTGATACTCTCTCCAGGTTGGGACGTGGCACGCCCACTTAAGCCTGTATTCAAATAGTCTTTGTTCTTCCCATCTCCTGCAAGGGAAGGGAAGGGGAGAGACGGGAAGGGATATCAGCATTTTTCCTTTAAGAGATGCTTCATGCTGATTCCCACGCTGGTCTGCAGATCAGGACAGGTAGAATTGGGTCTCTGTCTACTGTTATTGTCCCTTTGCATTATCTTTGGTGTGATTTGCATCCTTGAAAGAAAATAAATTACTAAGAGATACAGTAAGACAAATTATGAGGAATATGCAATTCTATATGGATGAATTAGCATCCAGATTTTTGTGGAAACTATGCCCCTGGACAAAATATTGCCCTTGAAATTTAATTCATATTACATATGAGGATATCTCTGTGGTCAATACAGCTGATTTTTTTCTTCTTTATTGTTTTCCAAAGAATTAATAAGGGAGTTGAAACCCACTGGGTATATAACAGTTCTCTAATCACCTCAGATATATTCTGTATGTCAGACCGTATTTGATTTTAAAGAAGTTCATTAAACACTGAAAAAGCTGAATCAGCAGAAACCAAGTCAGTTAACATAACTTTAGTTCCTGCCTGTGATTAGTTTAGACATTCAGACAAGAGAGAATGCTAAGCTATTCCATTTTGACAGTATCATAAAAAGGCAGAGTCAAAAGAAGCCAGGGCAGGTTAGTGTATTACATCAAATTATTTCCATGGGGAGAAACAGCTGTTGTGAAACCTGAGAAATATGCTGCTGAGAAACCTGAATGCTTTTTTTAAAGAATTTGTTATTGAGCATATAACCATTTCTCAATGAATCCATTGCGATATCTTCACCTAGTATGCTATGACATGGCTTCAGCTACTAAAAGTTTATTCTTTGATGTGCAAAGCTTGGCCATCTCAATCTTATCTTTCTAATATGAGTAAAGGAATTGTTTCTTTACCTAGCCATGCCCAAATGCCTAGAGGTGTTCAGCAGAACAAATAAGAAAGATGTCTCTCTCTTTTAATCAGCCATGCCATATCAACCTCAAAGCTGTAAGAGATTTTTTTTTCCTTTATGATAAACAGGAAAAACATAAAAAACACGCAGAAGAATAAAATACAAGAATGAGAAAGTAGTAATAAGAAATATGTATTGATGTTGCTACTATATATGTAAAGAAAAAGTCTAATGCAAAAAGTTACTGCAAGGAATGCAAGAAAAAAAATGATGTTGGTGTGTAGAATCATAAATGTGCTGACAGCAATTAAAAGGTGTATTAAAAGCTAATTAAGGGATTCATGACCTTTTTCACAGGAATAAGGTGTTTGGGAGACAGGAAGTAGATTTTTCAACTAAGTCTTCCACTTAGGGGAACAGGGTCTGCCTTTCCCATTAAAGCAGGTATCAATTTATTTCTCCATACTAGAGAATTTCAAATGACTTCCATTAAAGGGCTCACAGATGTCAATGTCAGAAAAGATGTATTATGTCAGTATACTTCTATACCATTAGGTCCCATGCTCATCTCCAACTTTCAGGTGATTCAGATTGAAGTGTCAAAAATAGTAAGGATTGTAATTAGGAATTTTGAGTTCTTCTTGTCACCATGGACCTTGTCAGTTCCAAATCACATATATGGAAATAGCATAGATGACACAAAACCTGCTCTACCTGAAGTAATTTATGCCTACTTCCTTTGCATTTTATAGGCAGACAACATGAACGTGTCCAATCTTGGCCAGACATTCCACACACCTATCTTGTAGGACACCCATGCTGAACAATATCTACAGATGGCTGTTGAGAAAACTAAGAAAATTGCATACCTTTCCATGATGGAAGATTTCCCTATCCTTACATCTGAGACTCCTTCACATGTGTGCAGAGCCTACATGAAAAGGTATTTCTCAGTGATGTCAGAATTTAGATGATGAGAACACAATGTCTTTCCCACATGAAGCCTAACCTTGTGTTCTTCAGACAACAAAAACATCAACAAAATACCAACCTTTTAGCCCCTTGCACCTTCTCTTTTATTCTCTTCCTTCTTTGACCGTGGTTTAATAGCATAAAAATAGAGTTCACACAAGGTTTTGGTTAAATACCTTGGAGAAGAAAATAGTATTTTCCTTAGTTTTAATCTGATCATCAAAATTTCTGTCTTTGAAATGAAACAGTTATGCATGTGATTTCCTTGTGTGACAGATACAAGCAAAAAGAATCTGCAAGGTAAGTCCTTTGCTAACACAATGCTTTCTACCTTTCTGAGGCAAATGGAGCTACAACAGTTTACAGCAGTTGTAAAGATTCTTGCCTCAAAGCTCAAATCTCTCAAATTTTATATTTCCACTTTTTGTAGTTGGGCTTTCTCCTCTTAATTCACAGGGTAGTGAAGATGAGTGAAAGAAAGCAAGTCAGATGAAAGGTTTGATTTTTTTTTTTCTCTGAGTGTTGTTGTTGTTGATTTTATTCTTTGTGTTAGCATCCTGAGCTCATGATGGAAATCAAGGACTTGCTGTGGTGGGCACTGCATATGCCTATAACAAATGAAGGTCCTCGCCGCAAGGGCTTACTTTAACCTTTTTTCCCTCCTGATTCAGTTTCAGCCTGGACTCTCACAACTTACTTAACGGATTGTATTTCACTCTTTCTTCTGAAAGTAAGAAGACTAGACTGTCTTCTGGATTATAAAAGAACAAAGGATATTTCTCTTACGGTCCATATTCATCATATTTTATATCAGTTGCTTTTTGTATGGCCTAGGTCCAAGACACGTATATTAGTTAATGAAACAAATGAAAGCACATGACATAATGGTAGGAATTTGTCCTCCTGACAAAGACTGAGCTATCTGAATTGTCTCAATTTTTGCAATTTTGGCCAAATAAATTCCACAAAACCAAGCATTGAATTTTATTCTGTGAATACAGTAAGACTTATGGGGTGTACAAATTGCAAAAGAGACTCAAATGGACTCACTACTAAAAGATAAATATACTGCACAAATTCCCAGAGACTGCAAGGATATTATTTTCCAGAGATTAACAAACTAGATCAGCCTTTGATTTGCAATTTAAACTTTATTCTGTTCAAAATTAGCAAGTAAGTATTTCACTCTTCTGAACAAAAAATCGAAAGGAATTAGTATTATTTTTAGTATTATTTTACATCTGAAAATAAATACATTTAAATAAAAATCCATGCACTTGGAAAAATGTAACTGCTATGACTTTCAGAAAGTGGTGGAAATTTTCAAAATAAATTAAAACTTCCATTAAGAACCAAAAACTTAAAAAGCTTTCTTGCTTCCTTCATCAAACAAAATACAAAACTGGTTTTTATAACTTTAAAGTTATGAGCTGCTCTACCAAATCATTACTCTTCAGAACGCATTGTTCACTGATACAACAAATACAAGGAAGCTTCATTTGAGTGTGAAACTTGCCACAGGGGTTTTTTTTCCTTTGTCTTAAAGAGCATTGTTTTAGAGATCCCTTTAAAGTATTTTATTCTCTGTACATTTAATTAAAACTAAGTTTTCATTCACTTGAATGAGAACCCTGAAGATATATGAATGTAAATTCAATTTCCTATCCATTTCCTATCCACTGTTTGAACAGTGGGTTATACTCAGATATTTTAGTTTCAGCAGAAAGATCATGTTTTTGGGGACTCTGTATAAGCCCAAGACATTCGTTAATGAAAACAATAACACTGACTAGTTGTTACTTTCTTGATCTCATCATTGAAATGCTGCTACATCTGGAGCATACAGCAGAAGCTCTTGAAGAGGGTGTGTCAACATTAAAAAGGTTTTTGGAGGTTTGGCTCAAAAATCAATAATGTTATCTAGGAACAATAAAGATTAATATATTGGAAGAAGGGGGAAAATAAACAGGAAGAAAAATTCTCCTTCCTTTCTCAGCCCTACTACCATTCAGAGTGTAGTGCAAACTATACTCCTTACTGACAGCATAGTGGCTGCAACCTTTCCAGGTCTTCAAGCAATGCTCTCAAGCACAGAATCCGAATGTTCTATTTAGAGCAAACTTTGACTCAGTGCAAGCCACAGAAAGAAGAAAGGACAAAATAAGCTAACAGGCTGTACCATTTGATATGAAGCTTTTCCCGTTACCCCAAAATTTACCAGGGAAAAGTAAAAGATTTACACACAAATATTTATCTCACAAAGATTTATTCATTGTAGTTCTTGAATATTTATGGCTTAAAAAGCAAATAAACAAACAAAAAAGAGCAGATACCATTTTATCAAATAACTACAGTTTCTGTTTAGTGGAAATTGGATTTTTGGCATTGTCTGGTCAATTTTCTTGACAATAGGAATATAAAACATATTACAGTTGCTTTTTCTTTCTAACTTAAGCTAAAATACTGCATTTATCACATTTTAGAGGCTAAACAATACAGAATTAAGCAGCTGTGTGGTTAATGAGAAGCTGTATAGTAACTCCAGACAGAACTGGGTTATAATAGGGCCTCTAGGGCCACCACTGGTTGTTTCATGCTTTCAGGAAAGTACAGTCTAAAAGTTTGTTCAGCAATCTTCTCTCTTCTTCTCCCCTTCACATGTTGCTTGCTGCCACTTTTGACATCCTAGCAGCATGCAAACCACACCTGGATAGCAGCAGCTGCAAGGAACAGAGAGGTCAGGTAGAATGGGGAAGGTGGTGGCACTTGGTATCCGGGAGTGGGACAGAGATAATGAGACAGAGGAAACTAACATACCCATCTCCCTTTCTCATGCTAGGATTGATGCAAAAGGAGATTGACTGTGTAGTCTCATAAGTTATTGTAGAGGTTAATATAAAAAAAGTATATGCAGTCTTCTCACAGAGTAATTTTGACTATTTCAGAGATTGCAGGGTGGATGAGCAGTTTTTCTTTTGATCCTTCTTCTATATTTGTGCTTCTTCATATCCTACACATAAGTTTCAGAATAAGGGCAAAAATATATGTTATTAAATAATTCTATATATTCCTTTTTTCCTGAAATACTTTTGGGTATATATAGATGATGGTTGGTTTGTTATTATACAGTGAAATTCTCAATGGAGTGGCAAATACTGCAATCATAAATTCACCTTGAGAATAGGTGTGCTTTTCCTTTATTCCTTCTCATGTAAAATGGATGAATATTTTAAACTTAAAGATGATATGAGTCATATTTGGAATACCCTAGTGAGTAACAGAATACATCCTGGCACTCTTTACTGCATCATGATATTACTATATGAGACACAATACATGTCATCTTTGTTCTCTGCTTGAACTTCATAGGGAAGCAGTATCAGAGTTGGTAAAACCAAACAGTGATTTCAATCTATTGTGCCTATTTATAAATTCACTTAATTTTTCTTATGGTGGTCACTGACATTATAGCTGCCATAAAGCCTATTGGACTGTGAATCAGGATTTATACTTTGGTGTGTCAAAGAGAGTGAGGGAACATAAGTGATGTTTCCAGAACTAGTTCAAATTAGATTAGTTCATGGGTTACTTTAACTTTTTCTGCTACTGAGATGTTCAAGATGAGAATTATAGGTAAAGAAAGGGAAAAGGAGGGGCGAGAGAAGAGGGACAAATGAGATCAGAGGGACCTTCATGTCCTGAAAGTCTTTACTCATCTTTAATATTTTTCTGACTTGTTGCTCCTTTCTGATGCACAGAGAGACAGACATGTTTTTACTTGCTGTTGAATAAGAGGATAGACCCTGGGGCCCTAGATTTTCTCTCTCTTTTTTTTTTTTTTACATTTCTTCACAAAACATTCTATTTTGCTCCCTGTAAAAGAAAACATATTAGATTAGATCAACTTTTGTCTCATGTTATGATTACGTGCTTAAACAGAGATTGGTAGCAGTGCTTAAATAAATATCATCTACATTTTAGAAAGCAATTATTGTGAAAAATGCTTTCAAATAATAAAGACTTGTTCTTTATAAAAGATGTGACAGTGAAATTTGATCTTGAAATAGATAACAGAAGCATAATGCCCCAAATAGAAATTCAATTGAAGAAATATTTACATATTAAGTGTTAAAAACAAATAATGTAGCCATGTTCACTGGTAGGTAAAGCGCCGTTGACATTAGAGTGCTACACTGATATATACCAGCTGAAGAACTGTGCTATCATTTTCTCAGTAGTTTCATCTGATTTATAGCTATATATAACAGGAATAGGATGAATTTTATCCCTACCATAACTCCAAAGACTTCAAAGAGGTTTTGTGAAATATCCAGGAGAAAATGAGATACTCTTAGGCATAAATTCCTCTTAGAAATTCAATGGATTCTACTTGAAAAGGACTGCACAACTCTGAATGTCTTTTTAATGGAGTCATCCTACAACAAAATATAAAGTGCTTTAAGAAATGCTATCATTAAGTATCTGAATTTGGTGAGTATCATTCTCAAGAGTTTTCTTTCTCTTTTCATGATGAAAAGCCAGATGGTCAGTTTGTGCTGAGTTCTGAATGACTGGACCTGATTTACTGTCAAATCCCTGCATTAATATTAATATGTACAATTATACAAAGAAACAGTAAGTCACTTTTTTATTCTGCTACAAATTTCCTTAAAAATTAATAAGAATTGTTATATCAAAGGAAAAATACATGTATCTGTACAATCTGATACTGTATACATGAATAAGTTGTTAACAAACTTGAAGTTATAATATTTCCCTTATGCCAATCAGCAAGCATAGCAAACAGTGTGAAAAAGAGTGTGATTCATTGTAGTCCTTGATCATTTATTTGGACTGGTATCACAGACTACATAGAAACTATAAGATATCTAGCTTTTATAGGATTTTCCAGTTTTTATATGTACAAACGAGATCTAAGAGGTACTGTTTTCCTCATCACTGTCCATGCATGCTAGTTTTCATTGAAAGGAAAACCAGTCAGGCAAGCGAGAAGAAATCATAGCACACTTGAAAAATGGATGTCCTCATCCAGATGTTCGGACAGACTTAATTTATACTTGAATGCTATCTTCTGAATATCATCGGTCCCAGGCTTTTAATATATGCCCAGGCTATGAAAATTATCAAAAGAAATTCACTAGAAATATAAAGTAATGATGATGGTTTAGGTAAAAAATATTAGGTCTAGACTTTCCTGAATTACAAAAATATTTTTTCAAGTTCCATGATCTTGGATCTATCTAAAGTTGCGTGCATTTTGCAATTTCCAATCAAATACAAAAGCTGATATTGCAGGTGCTCAAGTCTAGCCCACAAGTTAGATGCTCAGAACCTCTAAAATGTATTAAATTAGTGAAGCTCCAACTATTATTCTAGAGACGCACACTCTTCTCCAATTTTACATGCATACCTGAGCATGTTTTATAATCTCTTAGTAGGTTATTGGAGCAGTATAAGTAGGTAGATAAGCCAACCTTAGCCTTGTTCACACTGTCAGATAACTGAGGCATTAAAAAAGGAATATAGATTAATTAGAGGAAAAGTGAAGAAATAAGAAAATTCTAAATTAGATCAGATAGATTAACTCTGTTTCTTGACTAAAAAGTGAATGATAAAGTGCTGTGCAGGGTGCTATAACCCTTCCTTCTCGCTCCACATTACAAAGAGCCACAATGCAATGGATGTATTCCTCTGCCCACAGTCTCTGAGGTAAGTTGTTTCATAGTGAAGAGACATAGCCCTTCAGTTATCACCAACGAAAGATGAAGCAATGCTCACGAATAGCAGTGCACCTTCCCAGACTCACTGTCTCTGTGCTGCTTGTTTTTCCACATTTACTTGTTGCTCACCTATGTATTCACGGTGCTTCTAAAGCCTTTCTTAACAGAAGGCAGAAGAGAGACAAAGGTGTGATTTTAAAGTACTCCAACCAAAAGCTTTTCAAGTTTGCAGGGAAAGATAATAATTTGATAAGTATAATAATAATAAAGCCTTTCTCATTGACAGGATAGTAAAAAGAAAATCATACGTCCAGCTTGAATCCCACCAGTTGTGTTATTAATTCTGTAAAGCCAAACTAGTTAAAATTATGAATACATTGGTCTGGGGAACACTTGAGCATGATAACTGAAAATAGGGAACTGCAAGTGTTCATTATGATGGAGGAAAAAGGTTTATAAAAGTGGAATTGTTCTTTTCGTGCTTTCAAGCCTATGTCTTCTGAATTAGTGCTAATACCATCAGCACAGAATTTTCAGTCACAATGTTTTTATTTATTCCAGTCAGCTGGAAAACAGCTTATCAATAATGAATCTCTGGGGAAATGCTAGTACCTTAAAAAAAAAAATAAAAAAAAAAAGAAATTTAGGTTATCTCATTTGCAAAGGAATTCTACAAAAGTAAATGTTTGCTACTGTAAAAAAAAAGCAAACTAAAGAACTGGCCAAGATTTTTGAAGACATTTTGAATGTAGTATATTAATTATAAAGATATTATATGTTCTTTAAAATAAAAATATCTGGACAGTCATTGGTGTAATGATCTATGGGAAATATAAAGTTTACTGAATTCGCAAAGCGGAAACATTTACTTTCACTGGAAGAATTTGTCTTTAATGGAATTATGCCAGACTGTCATAGTTATACATAAGGGATTAGGTCCCAAGGGCTATATCTCCAGTTTGTATAAGTTATAACAACTTTATGCCAAATGTCTAGCAAAGGAAAAGGAAAACTTAATACTGTATGAACTTAGAAAAGAACTGAAGACTGGAGATTAAAAGGTATGATTAAACATAATAGCCCTCAGAATTTTTCTATTAGGAAATTCCCCCATTAGAGGAATCTGAGCACACATTAACAGTAATATATACCATTTTTTTCCTAAAGCCCTTCTTGAATCTTTTCCCCCTGTGCCCTATGAAACACTATAAAAGTAGTACTCTGCTTAGCAAATTTTAAATATGGTAGGATTAGATTCCTAGCTGAAAGTATATCCATTTCCAAAGTATGACACTTTTTTCAGAAGTCTTTTTGACTTACACCTACTCAAACAAATATCTGTTTTGTTGATTAGATTATTAGATCATTATCATTATCACTCTAAGGTGAATGAAGCGCACTTACTCTCTCATAAATATTTGAAAGTATGCAGGGTCTGAAACTTCCAAAAAGAGGGAAGTTTGGATAATAATAATACAAACCAAAAATAATAGTTGTTAACGGAAAGCCTTTTTTTTTTTTTTTTTTTTTTTTTTATCCACCTTGCTTACGGTAATGATCTTTTGCATCATGTCTTCTTCGGACAATACTGAACTTAACTAATCATTGCCCAGATTGAGACTTTTTTGATGCTACTATGTGATATAAAAAACATTATATCAATAAGAATGTCTTCATAACCTTACTTGTGAGGTTACTATTACACCTATCCTGTGGTTCTTTGTGATATTGCAGGTGATAGCACATGCTATAGAACTACAGGTCAGTAAATATATCCAAACAGTGTGACATCATCTTAAACATAAGCTACAAAACACAATTTGCAAAAATAGTTTGCTAAGAAAAATAAAAGAATGCCCGGATTTAAGAAAAAAGAAATTACACTACAAACCACACTTAAAATATGCCGAAATAAAATAGTTACTCTATGAAAGAGAAAAATTGATAATACTATTTACTGCAGGGCTTTTTTAGAGGTGTTGACACTTGCTGTCTTGTAATTCATCACATACATCCACAAGGCAATTTTTAATCTTTTTTTTTTTTGCCCATCCTGTAAAATTTGCCTGCAGATAGGCTAAGCCCTCTGAAAAGAATTCAAGCTTATTGATGCTTCTTTTACTTTTCTTAGTTATCTTGCACAAATCTCTTGGAAATAATCCATAAACGTCAAGGTATCCATGGATCCCAGGCTGAAAATTGCTGTTCGATATTCAAAGTTGATTCAATTTAGGAGTAGTGAAGGAGGTAATATCTCTCAGGCTTTCTAAAAAGTGTTATTTGACATTCTAAATGGAGGAGTCTGCATAACACTACATTAAAGGTGTGAACATGGTTCAATTCTATCTGTACCGTTCAGATATATAAAGTCTTGTAATGATCTGGATGAGGTATTCATACAGGAAGTAGAAGCCTGTATTTAAAAGTGAGCAGCTGTGATTCTTGTATTACATATACTAAGGAATGAAAATAAATAACCTTTATATAGCCAAAGCAGGGAAACAATTAATCTTGAGCTATTAGAAACATCTTACAGTTTGTATGACTTGTGCAACCTATATAAAATTGTTTATTTTCTAAGTGTAATTAGAAATACAGATAGTACGAAGCAGAATTAATGCTTCATAAATGTTTAATTTTTTTTTCTTTCTGTAAAACTCAGATGCTCAAGTGTCTTTAATATATCTACAACCAGCTGACTGTTGCCACAACTTCAGTTCTTCATGGCCAAATGTTGAAAACCAAAATAGAAATGCAGTAGTTATCCAAATGTTTACCCTCTAAAAATGCATTTAGGTGTGAGGCTAAACAGGTTCTCTAAGAAGTTTATACTGAATACATTTCAAAGTAGGGTCTTGGTCAATTTAGAGAAACTGAAATTATTTTCCTCTGGTATTACACATACTCAGAATAAATGATGCAAACCTATGATATATATATATATATCAGATGTGATATGATATCAGGAAATTCTTGACCACCAAAAATATCAGTCGGATATGGATCAAATTCTAATAAGGCAATACTACAGATAGACAGTTTGTTTTAAAAAGTTAAGATTACTATCTCGGGAAAAAAGTTCCCCTGAGTGTGTCTGAACTATATGAAAACATATTCTTCATTGACTCTTCAAATCTCTTTGACTCTACTCTATTTTGCCAAGAAGGTTAGAAAGTTAGAAAGGACTTTTTGTTTTGTAATTCAGTTAAACTGGGTTTGGACAGGGGATAATTCTGCATGGACCATAAACCATATATATAAGAACTGATGTGACTAATATGACTATGTTGACATTAAGCTGATGGAATGCTTTTTATTAAAATATTTTAAATAAATATTAATTATATTGAAAATTCTTAAAATGTGCTTTTTATCTTCTTTGTCCTCACTTTTTAGCATATGGCTTATCCTATTACTGCTCCCAGCCATTCTACATTTGGCATAAATCTGCTTCTTAAATATGCCTGTAACTGTTATTTATATGAACATCAAAATACAAACTAGACTTCTGTTCGATATTTATTTGCACTATGGTCAGTTGGATTATTTTATTGAGTGGAGAGGTCTCCTTTTCCTTAAAACACAAAAACTTTTTCCTGTCATGTTCAGCATATCCACATTCCTAAGTAAGAAGTGGAAATGTGAACTTGTACATCTTGAAAAGTGCCCAGTATGTGCATTAAGGTTATATATTACTTATATTTTAGGAGTTCTGATCCTGCATAATTACCATGAAGATGATTTCCATGAAACCTGTGTTTTGTTATTACAGCCAAGTAAACTGGCCAACTTGAACTGGCCAAGTGTGTCTGCTTAATGATCATTACAAAAATAATAGGAGTATATATAATAAAAAAGATATAAATAATACAAAACATCAAATGTATATATTTAAATATATACACATATATAAATAATATAAACACAATGAATATGTAAGATGAAGTTCACGAAGCCCCAAGTCTTTTGAGCTCCAACAAAATAAAATTCAGAGCAAAGATAAATAGGGCCTGCTACATAAACAAAAGCTAAAGACATATTACATATTGGATTCAAATTTCCCTTTACAGAGTTCCTCCAAAATACAAGCTAAACAGCTAATGAGCAGCTGTTTGCTGTAGAGCAAACTACTAATAAGCAGCTAAAAGGGGCCAGGTAAGTTTTAAAGTAAGCAGAAACAAAGAGGCTCCGCTCCTTCATAGAAGACCTTTTCCAGCTTTTAGCCAAAGTTGAGCTGCCTGCAGGGGACGTATCCTCAAAGAGTCAAGAGCTCTCCACCCTTTCACTGACATCAGTGAAAAGTGATAGGCTTTTCCAGAGTGAAAATTAGAGAATTTGAATTATGTACCAGCTCTGAGTTCCCCTCTGGAAGAGACTATTTCTGTTCCTTGCATACAGATACCTTAGGCAGACCAGTCCCCTAATTCGGGCACAGAGATTACGTAGCTAATGTTAGCAACATGAATACATCATAGAATGTACTTCACCAGATGATGGCACACATATGTACTGCAAGTGCATGCCAGAATTAGTGAGCAAGACACATCAAAAGGCAAAAAAAAAAAAAAGAAGAGATGGAATGAGAGGAAGTAAGAATGCAAAAGCTGTGTAGCATTTAAAGGCTTATAAAATAAAATACCCCTTTCAATGTCCTCTCTTGGGACTTTTAGTTGAGGTCTTATAGACCGGATGGCTGTCATTGTTCCTTTAGGAATAATAACTACTGGGAATGTTCAAGAGAACGGAGCAGAAACACTATTCTCAAAGGTGGTTAAGTGAAGCAGTGGACATGGGTTTGGGTCATAAGCAGGAAAGCATAATGCCTTTTCCCAAAGGTGCTGCAAAAGGGATGCATAAAGAAAAAAATAATAGGCCTGTAAGACGACCTGTGGTTAAAATAAGAGCTAATGTCACAGATATACCTGAAATTTTAGCAGAGCTTTGGCAGTATTTTGCAACATGTTATTAATTAGAAAATGAGGTCAGTTTATATAGTCAGAGAACAGAGCACAGAAATAGCTTCTAGAATTCTACCAGAAGTATTAAAATTCCATACGGTAGCTGCAACAGGCTGAGAAAAAAAACGTTTTTATTTTCTACAGGAAATTTTGAAGAACCTGTAAACTTTTTTTTTCATTTTAATATTTTTTTTTCAGGGAAGAATTTTCTAAGGTGATAGTAAAATATAAAGCTTGAAAAAAAAAATCTTGATTAAAATGAAAGATTGCTTTTCTGATCTGGGGGCAATGAGGATATCATATCTTTTTAAGATATAAAGAAAACCAAAAATGTTAGTCACAAAATTTTCTTCCTTTAAAAGTATCTTTCCCTATTTTTTTCAAACTAAATATAAAGCTGTTTGACTATCCTAGCCATCTCAGCTTGGGAAACTTATCTGGATCCGTTCTTACCAAGGATTCCCTTCACTGTTGTAGAGCTATTTCCTATGGAAATTTCTGCTGTTCCTCCCCATTACCCATCTATTTACTTTGCTTAAGTACATAAATATTGTATCTTCCTTCTTAGTATACTGTAGGTCCAGAAATCAAGACATCGATAGCTTGCAGAGATCATAACTCTTTTCAATACATTGAATTCCTGATGTTTTCCTGGCACATGTAATATGGCTGGTGTGAACCCACGCTGTAAATCGCAGTCTTTGGAGGACTATCAGACTTTTTACTGCATTAGTATTAAGTCGTTGTTTTCTGCTTGGATAGAGATCAAACTCTCCCTAGAAGTTCTGGGCTTGGGGGCCTTCAGCTAGCCAGTGCACACAAGTTCTTATAATCAGCTAAATTATGAAATGATTATAAACTTATAATCACTTAGAAACATTCACACAGACATATAAGACCAATCTATATGCAGCTAAATATTTTTATATTTAAAAGTGGATGTGAATTCATTTATGGTATTTCTTTTAATGATCTTTTTTTTTTTAACATTTCCAAGATTCCTGCAATCGCTGTTCAAGAATCAGATGCTAAGTATTAACTATAATGGTTCTTTGAACCCTGCCATAAAAAAGGTTTTTTTTTCAAGGAGTGTTTTAAAATAGTGCCATTAAGCAGACTGTAGAATGCCTATGCCTCTACAATCAGCTTAATCGTGTTGTTTTAAAATGGCAATAAATATTGGGAGAAGCATCACAGAATAAATCTACAAAATGTGACAGAAATTGTTGCACTGCTTACTTCAGGAACAAATTCTTTCTGCTGTACTCTAACCCATCCAAAATCTAAAGAAGGCTCATTTTTACAGACAGAGTTATAGCAATGTCTCTACAAGATTTTTGGCACTGAGTCTGGGAAAATAACATAAAAGGCAGTGGTAAAAAGAAACAGCAGGTGATGATGCCACTCAAAATTCCAATCTGGTGTGCTGTCTCACAGCAAAAGCTCCTGCTTGAAGCCTGCAAGCCTGCTTGATGTTGCAACCTCTGAAGGCATGGTAAGTGAGCCAAATGAAGGAGAAGCGAGAAAATATTTTGCCCTGGGGAAAGTACTGCAAGTGGGCTGTGGTATAAGTGTAAAAAAAAATCACACACACACACACAGAAAGACAAAAAGATAAAGATGGTAAACTGGTAAAAGAGTCTCTGGTAAGAGAGTCACACCTCTGCAGCTGGATTTGGTAAGAAATTGTAAGAGAAGTGGCTTTGTAAAGTGTGAATATCAGTGGAAGTAAGGGCAAAGCAATTATTTTGCTCTGCTTTCCTTTTCATTCTCTTCCCTCAAATAATGCAAAATAATACACTGCAAATTACAGTCCAGATAAGTGGTTGCATAAAAAGCAGTGGAGAGTAGTTCATCTGGTAACATTTGGTATGTCCTACTTCCCTTATCATCTGGCACCTGCCCAGAGCCCCAGCTTCAGATGGGAAAGTTTCCTTCAAGGTCAAAAACATTTGCACGAGAGCCTACAAAAGTTACGATTTTATGAGCCCACATGCAAGATGGCATAAGTAGTTCACAGGCAAGTTCTGTGTACTTCTAGAAAAGCGGAGCTATATTCAGCTGTAAGTCAACCCTGACTTAGGCCTGTGGTTCAGGCTCTGGCACTTCATGGTTCCTCTGCCTAGTATCCCCATGTCCTGCCCTCCACACCATTGATTGATTTTATCTTACAGCTAAGGCGAGACTTGATGGTAACAGGCGGAAAATTCACTCTACCTTTTTTTGAATAGAGGTTTGAATTTTAAAACTAAATAAATAAATGAAAGGAAATAAAAACCTAAGGTGAATTGGAAAGCTGGGAACACCCCCTTAAAACATTGTTATTTCCCCAAAATAGGACAAATATAGTGTGATTTAGGTTAGTAGCACACCAATGATTATTGCATTGGTCAGCTGTTTACCTCCCAGCAGCAGTCAAACCCAGGAGCTAGAGATACCAAAACTGTGTAGATACAAAGAATTTAAAGGACTCCATGCATTTTAGTCTCAGCAGAAAACATTGCACTCCAGCTTTTCAACTCACAATATTTCATATTTCATGGACATTGGAATATTTCATGAGTTTCAAAACTCTGGAAGAGAAAGGTCACAGAACAAAGTATGCTTCTGGCTAAAACTGTTCTGCGTGTACAGGTAGGTTTCCTTTAGACTGGATAATAGGCTTAAACTGAGATAGGTTACAATTGCAATATTGTTGACATTCCCTATTAATGGCGTTATTATTTAACATCTGTACAAAGCTCTTTCTAGAAGTCTGAAGAGATGCAAGAGCCAGTGGAAACCAGTCCCCAGGGCAAGATCTGCCCCAGTGTCCAAGGACAGCATCGGTCCCAATAGCAATCCTTCAATGCAAGCCCTTAGTTAGCAGCTGTGCAGATTTAAACCACTTGCAGAATTGTTCTATTTTTTTTTTTCTGACATGACTAGTCTTATTGAATCTTAGAAAATAATTTGCAAGATTAGACTTGAAAATAATAATAATAAAAAGGACCTGGGAAAATTTCAGGTGTGTGGAAAGGACATAAGGACCCAAGGGGAAAAGCAATAGTCTGAAATGAGGTCAATGGGGCACAGAACTCATCATTGTTATTTCTTTTCCAACATTTGCTTTGATATTGATTTCATTATTCTAGTTACTTGAAAAAACTGTAGGAGGAAAGTGTGCTTAACACAAAAATGTAGTGAATTTAGGGCTAGACCCCAAGATATCTCTATATCACCCTGAACTAGCTAGGTCTGGAATGGGAGGGGGGAGAGGAATTTGTTTCATGTATCCTTAGAGTTTCAGAGTAAATTCTTAGTCTTTCTACAATATACGATTTTTAGTGCAATAGGAAATATTTGCAGTTATACCCTGTCCCTCTCATATGCATAAAGAAATGACTCTTTCTAAAAATATATATCTGGTGGAAGATGGTTAGGGTAATACAGTGCAATATTAACTACACAAGACTCAATATATCTTCAGTTAGTATACACTCAATGTAGACTCTGTTTTGGTGAGAAGTCCAGTAATTCTCCATTAATTCAACAATTTAAACTCTTAACATATGTTCTGATGGCAGCTTTATTTCTTTCACTCTTACTGTGTCTATACATACATAGACATATGCAATCTGGCAGATGTTTTTATATTTAGTTCTAAAATTTGCAATTTTCTGTTTATTAAAGGAAATTGATGAACACATATTTTGAGTTGCCACTATGCTTTCTAATATTTTTACTGTGAAAGTGGCAGAGCTGACATATGTCTTGATATGAGGATTTTTTTCTTTTTTTTTATGCAATTCTCATTTGAAAATTATTAGAAGTAGATTTTTCATAGAGCAATAGGGATTTTTATGAATAACATTCCATTGTAAGATCTCCTTGGTGTCATCAAATTTGCTATTGCAATTAATCTAAGTAACATGCTTGATGGTGTCTAAATCAGAAGATGAAATTAGCAAAAAAAAAAAAGATTCTTGTAAAGCTAAAATGTCGTCTCTCATTTTTTTCAAGCTGTATTGGTAGAAATCATGAAAATGCTTTATATGTACTATGTCTGAATGGAATTACACTATGAAAGAACACAAAGATCCTTATTTTTAAAACCATTATTATCTTTTTATGACTTCTGATTTTGATATAAATTAATTTTGGTTTAGTACTCTTTTATGAAGACATAGTAGAATATAAGAGTTTTGAAAGATGTCATATGTTTTGAATAATTTTTACGTTGCACTGTAGCATAATATTTTTTACAGAAGTACTGCAGATATGTTACAGTCTTCCAGGAACAGGGAATGTGCAGGTGCTCCAGAAACAGGGTAGAAACTAGACTGCAGAACCAACTGCTTCATGGCAGTGCAGAATGAAATCGTTTCCACATACATGAAATCTGCTAATAGCACTCACTAGACAGAATTGAGTGAGGCATTAAAGTAAACTAGCTGGCCCATCAGGGCCAGGGTGATGATGGGATCAATGCAAATGATGTTTCTTTCAGACACTGCAACACGGATGTAGCAACTCTGCCTTGCTAGTGTGTTCCTCAGCAGCTTTATCTTCTCAGAATCAGACAGCTGTCCCCTGAGGTGAGTATGGGGCTCTGAACTGAAATTGTGGGGAGCCTGTGGGGGGCTAATATGCCCATGACTTCAGGCTGTAGGCCTCGTCTTCCAAGGGTGCCACTACAGTCATAGCATAGGAACAGGAGATGCATTGGCCATGCCTATTTGCCATGATAACCTTCTGGTGGTCAGTGGCAACACAGATAGGTGACTGCCAGTAACCAAAGTTTAACTGTGATCCTGAATGTGATCCCTCATTTGAGTGGAGCTGGCACAGACTCACTCCGAAATGACAACACACTCAAACTCACTGATCAGATCTCAGGCTGTTCTTCCCTCCAGGCGAGAGTACTCTCTGCCGTTCTTAAGCCTCAGTGGGCTCTATAAAGATGGACCTCAGGCTGGTCTCCTCCTGCTCCTATCTTCACAACAAACCCTAGCTCAAAGAAGAGCAATCTATAAGTTTGTTCTCACACTCAGGCAATGCCCTTGTAGGACAATATTTTTCTGAAGACTGAGAATTATAACTTGGTCAATATTCACTCGTGTTTGCAATTAAAGTGTGTGAAAGATTTTTGTGTTAGCAGATAATCTAGTACTAGCAGCAAATATTTTTTTTGACAGGTTTGATTATCTTGCTAGCGTAAGCTATGTCTCAGCAAGGTTTTGCCTGAGGTAGCCACTTTATAAAAAAATAATGACACTGCTGTCCAGATGCTTTCAATATGGATGTGACTTTTTGACTTCAGAAAATGCAATAGAAAATGACCAAAGTGTGTGTGCTTACCTGGACAGGTCCAGTACCTCCCAAGGAAAGAATTCAAATTCTATATTGTGGCCTTCGTTTAAAGAAAATATGGAAAAAGAGGGGCAGTGAAACAAGAGATGAGCCAAGGCAATGGGAGGCAATGCAAGGCAAAGAAGCTTTCACTTTTGACCAATAACACATTTCTTATTTGAAAAGAAACTCTCATAATTTATGCAGAAAAATAGGAAAATCTGCATATAGTTATAATTCTATTCATTATGTTAGTATATCTCTGCTTTTATAGAAAATCAAAAAATAATATGTAGTTTTTAAAAAGTAAATATCTCTTTTTAAAATGATGTTTTGAAAAATAAACAAGGGAAGCTGAGTTTGAAAACCTCAATATCTAGCCTTATTCTCAATATTCTAGTCATGCAACAGTATTTTTGGTTTAATCTTAGGGTTTAGGGTCAGGGATAGAAACAGGTTTAGCCTTAGTGTTAGGATTAGGGTTGTGGTTATTCTCAGGGTACGAGTTAGGATTAGGTTTAGTGTTAGGGGTCAGGCACTAGGGTTCGAGTTAGACTTAGGTTAGGTTTAGGGTAGATTTAGATTTTGGAGATTGGGTGCAAGGGTTAGGATTAAGTTTCGGAATTAGGATTAAGGTTATGTTTAGGGACTAGGTTTAGAGTTAAGTTTCGGGTTAGCATTCGAGTCATAGTTATGGTTAGTGATAAGGTTAAGCTAAGGGATAGGGGTTAGGGTTATAGTTAGGCATAGACTTAGGGCTATAGCCAGGGTTAGGGTCAGGGGTTGGGGTAGGGGTATAGTTTAGGGTTAGGGTTGGTCTTGAGGTGAGGTTTGCGTTAGTGTTGTGGGTTAGCATTAAGGATAGCATTAGACATTAGATTATTGTTAGGTTTAGGGTTGGGGTTAGAGTTAGTTTGAGTGAGGGTTAGATTAGGGTTAAAGTTGATGTTTGAGTTAGGATTTGGCTTTGGTTTTTGGTTTTTTTACTATTACATTATTTATTTTAAGTGTCAGGAGTTGGCATGAAGGCAGATGACAATGATGTTTTTTGATGTAGTTCTTGAATTTGACAAGTTAAAATAAGTAGGAATGTTTCCTAATATTGGCATCAATGACCAGTCTACACTAACAGCACAGTTGTGATTCAGAAGAACCTACTGCTTCAATATCATTAGATTATATTTCCGTATTTTCATATACAAGCATTTTCCTATTCCTCATATATATTCCACAGAATCAGCTGATGTTGTTATGATTGTTGATCCTTTGGCAGGCATTCACACTGTGCTTATTAATATATGAGACACAAGAACCTGGCATGTTAGAAAACTGCACTGATGCCTTATACTAGCAGAGAAAGTTTGCTCAGGATGTTGAATGCTGAAGTTGTTGAGATTGTCTTTATTTTATCGTGGATCAAATCAGCACTGCATCTTTTTGCAGGGCTGCAACTTGGAGGAAGCATTATCCCCAGGACATAATAATTTTAAAATATATTTTCTTATGATAATGAAAACAATAGCAACAACAAACATGTTTAGCAGGATTTAAAAGTTAAGCACCTGTAAAACATTTAAGCACATGATCAACTGTTAGCAGATTTATCCCATCTATCTTCTCAAAGAATGAAAGTCCATGCTTAAACTTTACATTGAATCTGACAAATAGAGACTAAAGGTTACTTGTAATCTAGCATTATTCAACTGCATTTGCTTGGAGAAATTAACGTTTTCTTGATGTCTAGTTTCAGGAACTGTGCAGATATTTAATCAAATGATTTCTCTGCTTTGTTTGCTTGCTTGCTTGCTAGCTTTATTTTTGTTTTTTTTTTGTTTTTCTGCTGCTTCGTGTCCGGAGTCATGGAGAACTGGAGTCTGTATTATTGAGTGATCCAATTCACGAAGTGCTGAGCAGTGCAAACAGAAGTTGTTGCTTTTTATTTTGGGCTTTGAGTTGACTGAAGCAAGGAGAGAACTCCTACCTGCTTTGACTGGGAACTGTGCAGCCAATCAATCTTCCAAAGGCATGGAAACACTGTAGACATCCAAGAAAGTGAACGTTGCTGGACATACTACAATTACATCAGAAAGTTACAGAAGGCTCAAAGGAAAACGATATTTACAGACAGTAATCAGAAGATTTGTTATTATCTTGACTTCTGAATTTCTCAATTTTTTCCAAAAGATTAAGGCTATTTCAGAACTTAACTGCAAGTCTATTATTTCTATTTTTATTTTTCTATGAGTGAGACATGTTACTTTTTGGCCTTTAAAAAAGTTATTCCATTAAAAGTATGTGTAACAGTAAATATACTTGGAATCGGTTGCCTTTCAACCTCTCTTAAGCCTTTATGCACATATACACTGATCTTGACTCTTCACCTCAAATAGACATGAAGGAAAAAATGGGGCACTAGAGGGCTGTACGATTTGATACTACTGGCATTTTAACAAGTCTCAGTCATGTAACATAATTTTAGGAAGTACGTGCTTAAACAGGCAAAACAATAGTAAATATCATTCCTCATGGAGAAAGACCATTTCAAACTTTTTTAAAGCGTAAGTTTCTGTTTCTCCCCACATGATGGGGTTGCGTTTCCCCAAACTAATACTGTTAATTGACATACTTGCTATTTGACATACTTGCTATTCAAAGCAGCAGGCTTGGTATGTGATCATTATTTGTTAGTCTAGGGAACTGCTCAGCCTGATTCTTTGTAACATAAGTGTTTTGGTCCAGGTCTTTTGAACTGAAGAGTTCTCAGCCTTCATTTTATTTTTTTTTTTTTCTAGAAATAAATCAGCAATTTTGGAAGGGCTGCCAAGTACCTCTTTAATCTGCTTGTTAACATCTTCTGGCCTCCAGTCTGAAGCTAGGAACCTAACTCTTCTGATCTGTTCTTTGTTCCCCCAGGGTATCTCTAAAAATATCAAAGAATAAAGCAATGTATTAGTGAAGTTCTCTGTCCTGAGGTTTATAGAGAACTACAGCATTGTCAGTCTTACTTGTGATTAATTCTCCTCTGCAGTTTGTGAAGACAGCAATCCTCAAACCAAAGGTGTGTCCACTCATCAGAAAGCAAATGAGATGAACTTCAAGGAATGGAATAATAAAATTGAAATTTTGACAGGTTATGTCTTTTTTTTCTACTTAAGTTTCTAATTGGGAAGAAATTACGAAATTCTGTATGCTAGAAACCTCAAAAGCTTCTTTGTGATAATCAGACCTAGAATAGGACTTAGAAGAAACCTAGTGAAAGGAATAGTGAAATAGTGAATAGTGAGATTTTAGTGAATAGTGAAAGGAAGTTCTTAGAACTTCCTGCCTGATGTAATACTGATAGATGCCCACTTTTTTAAAAAAGAAATTACTTAAAAAATGAAAAAAAAAGTTTGAAGAAACACTAAGAATGGAGACATTTATTTTATACTGTCTGTGTCTATTACTTGGTGAAGGAATATAAGTATTACAGTGGGATAATGAAGGTGAAACAGAACATTGAGAGAATAAAGTTAATAGAAATTATGATTAACATAAAAGATTTTGGGGGCTTGCCCTCTTGGTAGCAATGTAGGTTCACAAAATACACGTGCTAATACCTACTCAGCAATTTTTTTTTTACTTAATTTATGAGGTGAATAGCAGTTCATAGGTGAAGAAAAATGTTCCGAGGAAGCTTTGATGTAATAGGGTAGAAAATCACTCATGAAATAATTGAATGGAATCAAGTAGTCCAAGTCACTGCAAACATTTAGAAAGATGTTCCACACCTGTATAATCATCTCTGATGATTATGCATAAAGACATCTTGATCTGCAAAATTCTGACTAATTCTTTCAAGACACAAGCTCGGCTTTTATCACCTCTAGAATTTAATTAGTAGAAAATTCATTTTTCCCATAACTCTAAGACTCAACCAATTACAGAAGTGAGATTTCATAAAAGTGTAAGAACATATTTTTGAAATTATAATCTGACTTTTGGTAGTTTATGGTCTTTAGAAAAAAAAATATTGAAACTACAGCTATTGATCAGAGACTTAAAGGTTTTCTACTAGATACTTTGGGTTCATTAATTCTGAGACATAATAAAATTAGAAAACTAGCTGAGTTTCTCTGAACTGGCAGTTATTTTGTAAAGGAAAATAACTGTCTCTTATTTTTTTACAAGTTACATTTGTGCAAGGAGAAGTTAGCATATCTTTTTAGATTTCTGATGAACCGCCTTTTTGCCTATATCTTTTTTAAGTATGTTTTCAACAACATCTGTGTCTCTGAACTTATGCGAATTTTATATTCCATGACATGGCACTTGGATAACAAATTCTGTTCACATAGAAAAATTGCACTTCAGCCCTAATCAGTGCTTAAAAATTATGAGCAGTTTGTATAAGCCTCTCTTTTTTTTTTTGGCACTACTAAAAGTCAGCTGTGATTTCAGAGTATAATAAATGCATGTGGTTGAATTCCCCTGTTGTGCTGTGAGAAGAGCTTGTCTTTGGCTCATTTGGATTCTGAAGACTTTCTGCAGTGTCCAGATGCACTTTTAAAATGTAGTTAAGAGAATAATTACCGAATATATTGAAGAGCAATTCCCACTTTTTTCAGTTTATGCCCAGTAGATTTCACAATTGGCAACATTACTGCAAACTCATTTGGCAAAGAGCCATTATCTTCAATGGAAATAATGCCTACTACACTCACTCTAATCCATTATGAGCAATGCACATTTAATAACTAGTGGTACACAAAGCAGTGTCAGATTGTGAGAGCTGCGTCTCACCACAGTGTTGGAAATAAGTTAATAGATTCTGTAGCATTCAAAGTCAGAAATATAGCAATCAGTGCAATGGTATTAATAGTGTTTCTTGTAGCTGTTCAGACACAAGTGTGACTGAATAAATCTGTAGCAAAAAGAAACAAGAAGTCAGAACAATCTAGTCATTCCAGTTGCTGACTACTGGAGGCAAAAATCTGCAGTAATTATGAACTGAATATGTGCCACATATAATCTATTTTCTCACCAACAAGTTGCTTTTGCAATAGTATTTCTGAACAATTGCAAAACAGCCAAGATATGAGTTGTTGATTTAAATTTTGATTTTAAAAGAGTTTAATTATCTCAAAGCAAAAGTTGGTCAGAACTGACAATGACTGCTTTAGACCCGAAACACTCCCATGGAAAATATTCAACGCATTCATTTAAAAGTTGACTCAGACTGTTAAAATGTTTCCAAAGTTTGGTAAATCTAAGGTGAATTACAGTTTCTTAGCCCATCTCAAGCCAGGTAAATTGTTCCTGGTCACATTTTTTGTTAGTTACCTTAATGTCTATTAATTCTTAGGTGTTTTTTAAATCAAAGACATTTGATCTCTTTGATCTTTGGCCAATATGACTTCTTGACTAATTGCTACTATTTTCATGAAAGCAAACTGAGCACATTTCTGTGGAACAGAAAATATAACGGCTTATTACCTTACTTCAAATAACAGGGAGACATTTACTAAGATTAAAGCCCTTTTATGCCACTGAAAATTCCCTGTCAACATATGAGTAACCATGAAAATTCAAAGCAACATGCCAAATTTTTGTTTGCATGGTAAATCCGTCTAAAATATATTTCCTTAGGGTTTCACAAAGAACAAGAATTTTCTTTACAATTACAGATTGTCAAGTAAAGAGATGGAGGTTTGGAAATTAGTATTTCCCAGACAACGTACTGATAGGCACTGTCTGTCTTCCACCCGTAAAGAAACCCAGGAGAGCATCTGCAGCTCTGAAGAATGTCTTTCCAAATACTTGGACGAAAGCATACCTAAACAGCCTTACACCACTACTACAGCCGGAAATTCTGAAAGGCATCATGTTGTGAGTGCAGAGGATATGAGCACACACATAATAATCTTTTTATTTTTGTGCTGCTGCCTTTCTCCTTGATTCTGCTATACTCCTCTCTCTAATCAGTCCTGCAGCCTCAAAACATAAATGAAAACACATAAACACCCAAAATCATTATTTATTTTGAAAGAAGTATATTTCCTCATATTTACACCGAATCCTGTACGATAGATAGGAAAGCAAATGCAGATCACTTGCCATCTCTGCTGATTTGCATAGTCTCATTTTTAACCAGGCTGCTGAGAAAATGTGTGAAAATCATATCCTAATTATTAGTATTCTCATCAAAATATTGGTCCTCAGTACCTAGAATGAATATAAAATATTAGCTCCTTGCACAGTATTATAGTTTTCAGGCAATGATATAACTGTGCTGCACTGCTTTGATATCATTTCTATTCTAATCTGCTTGGCTGGTGATCACCCTGTTGCTTCCCCTACACGCTGCCAGAGCTGGTAGTGAATGGCAGCCAATAAGACCACTAAATAAGAATTTTTGTAACTATCACTGCAGTGCTACAGCACAGCCTGTGTCACATCTCAGGGATGCTTTAAAGGGGAGGAATATCATCTCCTTGCTCTGCAGTTAACCCTCTCGTTTCCACACAAGGTTCACTCTATTTCCATCTGTTCAAAGGCAATACCCTCAGGATTGGCAGGCATATCCATTGCCTCCCTGAGTGTACTGATGCAATCCTACCAGCTCTGGACCGAGAGCAACAGACTATTATTCTTGCTTCCTGGTCCAAACATGAACATACAGTGAGGCCTATTTTATGGAACCTAGAAAGACCGATAACACTCTGAGCTTACTCTGGAAGTCATAAAACCGTTTTATATTTCACTTAGTCTTATAGCTAAGCCCCTCTCTCTCTCTCCCCTCTTCTTCTTCTGCCACTCACAAGCCAGCTAGAAATTGTCATCTTATTTAGGGTCCAATAGGCATGTTTTTTTTCCTGGAGCTTGAGGGCACAGACTGGGGGAAATTCAGTGGCCCTGAGCTGCAGCCCACAGCTGCAGCCTCTGCCCAGAACAGCTTTCTCTCGTTTGCAGACTTTCACTTGCCTGCAACAAGGCAACATTTTATACCTTAATTTCCTGAATGCGCAGCTTGCTGAGCTACTAAGGAGGCCAGCCTTCCCACATGAGAAAATGTATTTGTTTGAAATGCTGCTGTTTCTCTACTGGGTTGTTTCAGAATTTAAATCTTCCTAGAAAAAAAAAAAAAAAGTTGTCCACAAGGCTCAGGAGGCTGGGTCAGAACAGACCTCGCAACGTCACTTCATCACTTTCATCTGATTAGATGCAAAGAACAGGAATCATATAGTTGCTGTAGGTTCATATCCCAGAAAACAAATGATTTTTTTTTTTTTTTTTAATGCAGCACAAAGTATTCAACATCAAAATTCAGTCATAATGCAGCTTTAAAAAAATATTACAGGTGACTTTTCCCTTACAATGGTTTAATGACTTAAATCCTGGCTCTGCATTTTCCAGGTATCTGTTCTTAAAGCACAGTGTGCAGCCAGCTCTGCTGTGTATCAGTGAATGTTGCGGGAGTTGAAAATTTCCATTTCCTAGAACTCTATGATTCTTGAAAAAGTTCTTCAAAAATATTTTATTCAAGAGAGAAAATCATTTTCTAACATTCTGGATATGAGGAAAGTCAAGCCTCAGGAGGCTTGAGGACAAAAAGAATCTGCAACCAGCATTTCTGAGCTTGTTCAAGATCACTGGGTTTGTCTTCCCGATTCTCAAGGTGGACCCCTGACTTTTGCAGTCTGATTTCAAGTATTTGTGGGGGTTTTTTACTTTGAAATTAATTTTAAAAAATTTTAATTTTAATACTTTGAAAATCACTGGAAGGTATTTGGAGGAGTAAATGATGCTTGATTGTGACTGTTGACCCCTGAGTAACCTAGCTCCTGCTTCTGAAAGTGTATCCTTGTGCAATCTTAATGGGTTTACAGTTTTCCATAAGTGATATCTCCCATTTTCGCTTTTAACATCTTCAAGAATATTTATTTCCTTCTTCTTTTGTTTTTATATAATTCTAATTTTTTTTTTAATGGATCAGCTTCCTCAGGCATAGTGATCCCATAAAGCTAAGAGACACATGATTAAATTAGGAGCTTAACTACACCTCACTGTCAGGCTCTGAAAAAAATAACAGTAAATTACATAAAATGATCAATATAATCTATACTACCCAATGCAGGATGTGACATCTTCAAGCAGCATGCATTAACTTTTTAATGCAATCCACTGATTGCATTATAAATCACATATTTGTGTACCAGTGATGAGAAAATCCTATCCAAAAGGTCATCTACTCCAATGTTTCTAAAAGGGCTCCCTAATTGGTTTCAGAGAAATCCACAGGACATTTGGCATGGTGTTTCTAGTCTTTTATTTAAAAATATATTAGAATTAGCCTACACATTCTTTTACCCTTCTTGTATTTCCCTTCAATTTGCTAGTTTTTGGTTGTTTTTTTTTCTGAATATGCATGACTTTTGGGGTCTTTTTTACTGTTTTTGCAGTCATTTTGCAACCAAACAGTATACATGGCCATATACTGAAAAATATTGATTTAGCATACTCCTTCCCCTTTCATTTTTTTCTTTATTGTCCTCTAAGTGTTTATTTTTCCTTTGCTCTGAAATGTTCTGAAATTTACTAAAATACTACTGATATAATTGCAAAATTCTGTGATGTATCTTTCTATGTGTACCGATCTCACTCTTCCAGGTTCATAAGTGCTGAACCCACTTCTTCCAACTGGATATCTGGCATTCAACAGCAAAGCTAATGATTTCCTTAAGCATAGAGAAAGGGAAAAAATTCTATTTTTAGTATTAAGAGCTATTGCCTCTTTGCTGGACCAAAATCCAATACTATATCAGCAGCGGCACTGCTGTACTTTCCTTTCTTCCAGTTTTTCAGGCTGCTTTCTGAGACATCCTTCCATGTCAGAACTTGCAAACAGATGGGCAGCTCCTGAGAGGAGTCCCTCAGGACTTCTCCTGGTCCCTGAAGTAGCTGCTTACAGCTGACCCTCCTCGCAGATGACAGGGTGCAGAATTGCTGTTTCCACCATAGCTGTCAGGTTTAGCTTTTAGGCCTCACAAAGTAACACCCCTGGATATGCCCAGTCTGCACAGGCCAAGTATTGCCCTACTATTCCTCTCTCTGTTTCTATTCAGTTTGCTCTGCCTTTTCACTTGGGGATTTTTCCTTCATCAGGCTAAGAGATGTCCACTGAACCTTCCAAGGGGCTCCCCAACATACTGCCTGGGCTTTTGTACTTCCAGGTCTGTGCAGAGAATCCTAAGCTTGTTATTAGTCTAATGGTCCTGCCAGGCACCAAGGCTCCCACCTGCTCTTCAGCAGAGGGGCCTCAGCTCCGTAACAGTTAATGTCAATTACAGGGGGGCCATGGGGGGCAGGGAGCCTGGTCCTCCATAGGCTGCAGGTGCGGCATTATCCCCATGACCTTTTGCTTCCCAGTGCTCACACTGCTGACGGGAGCAGGAGGCAGTCAGGGGAGAGGCACAAGCTGCTCAAGTCCTTTCAGAATTAAGCGGTTTGCATTAGCTATTCATGTCGTTTCTGAGTGCTGGGATTAGGCTCAGGAAACCACACGGGGAGCAGGCTCTCTCTTTTAGGGTCCAGCTTGACCTGCTGGGCGCTCCCTCACTCAAATATCCTTTTATTTCTTTCTATCAGTGTCTCTGCTGCTGGAAAAGTAAATTCTCAACATTATCTGTGAAAGAAATCAGAACTGCAATAACATTAATAATAATAACAATAATAATAAAAATAACAAAAAATGAAAACCCACAGCTGGTTGGACATGCCAAGGACATGCATATAATGCCCCTGGACAGACTTCTCTATTTCATTGCCTCAGCTTTTGGGTACAAATATGAGCCTGGGCCCTGTTTTGGTTTCAGTCTGTGCTGGCTAGTAGTCACTCATGAAGGCAAGAAACAGCATAGTACTGATAATGTAGGTAGCACGCTGGCAGGGAAGATGGTGTTCAAGGGAGGACAGTCAACTTTTTTCCTAACAAAATTATTTAATTTACAAGATAAATTATTTCTGAACACAGAAGGTACACTACCTTAAAAAAACAAATAAACAAACAAACAAAAAAAAAAACCAAAAAAAAAACCCAGACAAGAGCCTTAAACATTGTTCATTTCTGGTATGACTTTAAAAAGCAAGTGCAGACTTTCTTCTCATGGACAAGAAATATAGTTTATGCATAAAAAGTTGTATGGATCCTGAATATATTATAAATTCTGCATTTCTTTTTGCATATACAAGAGTACATATGTATACGTAACACTTTATCATCTCTGGGGAAATTCACTGACAAGTTGGGGGACAGGAGGGAAGAATCAAGTGTCTTGCAAGAAGTCTTGCTTATCCAAAAGACAGGCACTGAACAGAGGTGCTGCCAACCATAGTGCAACACAGAACTACTCCCCGTTCTGTGACTGGAATGAGTTTGGAAATTGCTAAAGGACAGAGGAAACTACTGAGAATGCAAGTAAATCTTTCCTGAGAGAGAAAGACAGGAAAAAAAATAGAACTTTATATATGATCAGAAAGTAGTTATATAACAGGAGAAAAAGATATATTATCCACTTGCTTTGGTTACCTTCCTTCTCTCAAGTTTCTGAATAGTATGAACTGAGGCACTGGATATCACGTACAGTCCTTAGTTTCTGTAAATTTTTGGTAAAGAAATTTGACAAAGAAAATAAAATGTCTTGAAAACTCTATAAAGTGAATTTGCCATCAATAGTCTTAAGATTTAATGTAATTTAGCCCAGTAATGTTATTGCCTTAAATCAGATGAGGGATGACAGCAGCAAGGACAGGTGCTACTCAGTTTAAAAGTTTTCAAAGGAAGAGCACTGTGTAGATTTTTTTTTTTTTAGACAAAATAAACAACCAAATATACAAAAAGAACTATAGCCTTGATCCTCTTTCATATTTGTGAGCTAGATATAACACTGACAATATATCAGGTGTAAAAATAGTATAAATAAGATGAGAATCAATTGTGTGGTAGTTAAGTTGAATATGTTTAGTCACGTATTACTATGATGAAATCAGTCTGAACAATGATAATATAAGGACCAGGAATAATATCTACTAGTAATTATGTTCTTCATCAGGGATGTCTGTCTTTAATATTTAATTAGAAATCATCGCCATAGCTCACAGTATGATTTCTGCAGCAGAGGGAAGACACAGTAGATCTTACTGAAGAATAACTAGTTAGTCCATCATGCCAATAGCCGTGGTATTTTTATGGAGCAAGAGATGCTCTGGGATTGCAATCACTTCAGAGGAGCAAATGTTTTTAATGGCACACGCAGTAAAAGCTTTAGCAAAAAAGAAAGCACTGATTTATGCCAGCTGGAGTGTTGCATGTCTAAAGAGGGACGAATAGATTAGAAACATTATAATTCAAGCCTTCATGGTAACAAAACAGTAAGAAAAGACATACTACAATCTTCTCAACAAAAGAAACATATAAAGTGCCACAAATCTTCCCCGAAGATAATACAGTAGTGGCAAAAGAGGGCCATATGTGAGGCTATTAGGTACTTAGGATGTCTTCTGTCAAAAACTGGTCTATTCTGTTAAGGTCTTTTCTATGAAGATCTGTGGGGGAGGGCAGTTCCTTTGTTTCTGAGAGGAGAGTGCAGCTTTGGGTATATGCCTTATAAGAGAATTCAACAAGGAAAGTTTCTGTCTGCTTTGCAGGGCTAGGGAAGCAATTCTAACCAACTTGCCAAACCAGTTCGACAGCAAGTTATATCAAAATAAAAGAGGAGAGGGGGCCCTTTTTAACTGCAAACATCATGACAAAATGTCTCACCTGTAAACCCACAAGGGCACATCTAAAATACAATAAGATTACTCGTGCATCAACTGTTAGGAAACAATAAATGTTACAGGAAAAAAATCCCAGCATTTGAGGGTTTGCCTTGCTCATTTGCTGTCCTCTGCACCCTGCCTGCAAGAAAGCCAAAAAACTTTTCTCTCATCCCAGCCCCTCCCAGCTTAAATAAATAAATAAGTCAGTCTTTTGAGAGGAGTGTAGCTGTAAATACAACATGGACAAAGGCTGGTTGTTGAATTGCTGATCCAAGCACAAAGAGGGAATTGAAGGAAAGGAGGAGGGAGGGGAAATCCTTCAGTGTTTATGAGCACGCATCAAAGAACCACTTCTAGAAATCTGAACACTCAGATAGAAGGGGGAAAACAAAGCCCTGATAGGAAACCTGAAACAATTCAATAAAAGCCATTGTGTACAGCCATTCAGTAGGTTCAAGTTACACATTTACACAGGCATGGAGAGGTTATCTGCCAATATTCAGTATGTGCGAACATGTGTGCAGTGGATCCCGGAAGTATACTAAACCAATACAGGTGTAAATACATCTACTTGTAAGTGGAAATGTAATTTTCTGTCTCTCATGTCACTAGAGATAAGTCACGTCCCACTCTTTTTAATTACTAGAAGCTTACTTAATTTATAACTTTACTGATTTTTATTGATTTTATGCATAACATGTGTTTTTTTCAGATTAGTTAATTAAGAACTTCAGTATCTAGTCCAGTATTAATAACATGTCATTGCAGAATATATCATGTAAACTCATAAGTATTAAAATCAATGACAAAAAAAAACCATTGACTTAGAATGTCATGTTTTCTTCATGTATGTATTTATGTATACCTGTGTTCCTAACACAGGCACACACTTGTGTGGGATTTATCTAGAATATATGTAAACATATTTTCATTATTTAATTTCTTTATGGGTGTAGAATGTCATCCGTACCATGTTTATGCTATTAAACCAGGACGTTGATAATCACATTTATTGTTATTATATGCAAAATAACATAAAATATGTCTAGGTAGTCTCTAATTTCAAATTAGAAATGTTCTTTGGACAGCAAAAAAAGATGTCAAAGTTACACTGGCTTTCTTTGGCTCTAACCAGCAACACCGACAAATACAAGAGCACCTGGATCATGCATTAATCTACAAACATGACACTGGAAGGCAGGAATTTTACTGCTACTCATTACAGCATTCATTTTATTCACAAATCCAACCTTTGGCTGGATAGGATAATACCAAAATTACACCTGCTATATAGTTCACTTCTTTTCCTTTGAGACCTGCAGAAATAAGACACTCAGGTTCCAGTTACTGAAATCCATTCTTCAGTTGTAAGGAAGGAACAGGCTATTCATTAACTATAAAAGAACTGAGTTTCATTGTTTTCCGTTGGTTCTGATGTTATTAGACTTTTTGAAGACTTGTTTGTTTGCTTGTTTTTAATCAAATTCATCAACTATAGAAATAAGTTTCTCAAAACCACAGCAGTTCAAAAGCTTAAGGAAAAACACTTTTTAATAAAATTAGTGTTTTGAAACTATTTGCAAGCTATATTTATTACTTACCTTCAAAAAAAATAGAATCAAACTGGTCCTATTCGATACAGCTTAAATAATTATGGTCATATGTTATAGCATTTGAGTTAGTATGCTGTTATTTCTGCTAGTATCTATGATCATTTCTTAGATTTTATGACCCTACATACTAAATCTCACCACTGTAAGAATTTAATTATTGTCAATAGCCACGAGTGAATAAAATTGCCCTCTCTATGATGGAGTTACTTATTTTGTCAGTTCCAGAGCTGTTTAAAATCTAACAGTCTATTTGAAAGAAGCTGTACTAACTCTAGTTTACAGCTGCTCCTCAAGTTTTGCTTCAAAAATCAGAAAGCAGAACTTAATCTAAAACTACTACATATGTTTGATTTTGTTAGAAATCCATGAATCATCACCTAGTATTGTCAAAATGGGTTTGAGTTCTTCTGAAGGCTTGTAGAGTCTTATGAATACAATCCGAGTCATAGACTTGCAATTTGAAATGACATGGTAGTCCTTGAAATAAGGTATTAACAGAAATAGTTCTGTTCTATTCGCCGAGGTTTTTAATTCACGTGTATCTCTAAATATCTGTGCATTATCTAACTGCATAAATTGTGCATTGGAAGGGAATAGTTTATTGGAATATATATACATGTGTTTGCATGTGTATATATACATATGTGCATACATTTATTTTATACATATATATTTTTATATACACATACATATGTTTGTGTTTCTGTGTTTTTTCATTCATGTGTGTCTGGCTGCTTCCTGTCTCACAGTAGTGGAGGAAAGTTACGTGTACCTAGAGGAAAAGGTGAAGGCAAGAGGAGAAGGTGAAGGCAGGACAGATGTTCTACAGTATGGGTTTTTTTGCTTATGTCTCTTTGACATAAAAGAGAGGCTGAAGTCTAAGCCTCCTTGAGAAACTGTACCTGTGACATTGGGCTGCTTTTGAGATTCTCTGAGAAATTGGATAAGGACAGATCTTTTATGTCCATTGTAGCCTTTGCTGTTGAGAGGACATATCACAGTGTTTTATACAGGTTAAATTTTCTAGGTGGATTGAGCTCATTAACTGTGAAAGCATATCTCCAATCCAGTGCATGAATGACATCTCTAAATTGATTATGGCTGCAGATCTGTCAAATTGCAGCTCTCTTGCTAAGGTTATTACAAGTCAGGACACATTGTGGTCTGATCTTGCAATGTACTTACTTCCTCCAGAGAGAAAGAAAAAGAGGGAAGAAGGGCTTCCAGGACAAGAAAGAAAATTAAGATTTGGAGTCACTGTTGAATGTGGCAAAAGGCTGATAATAGGTAGAACATATTGCAAAGAGATTATATCATTATATATAAAATAAGATGTGGATTTTGATTTCAACATAGATTTAGTGAGAATATTTAAGAATGGATTTCAATTCTTTGCATCGATTTTTCAAAAATAGTATAACAGAATTTAGGACAAAAAATCTGAAATTATGGAATTCTCCAGGTATTTTCTAGGGGAAAATTATATATTATTGTTAATGTGCATATATATTATTTAGTATATATAGTAGCACAAAATGAGAGAACTCTAGCAAACTTGCACAATCAGAGGGCAGAGTTCACAATTATGTCATCTGAAATTTAATGCAATTTAAGTAGTGTAAAGTCATAAAAATTCCTATACCCACTTACTAACTTGAAAATGCATATTTCTTTACAAAGACTCTCCACCTAGTCAACTTTCTTTGAAAAATATAAAATACATATCAGAACCAGGAATAATAAACTATTGATGGACTTATAGCCCATATGAAGAATATGAAAACCATACCCTTATGCGTGACATTTCCAACTTCCAATATATTTCCTTTATAAAAGTCTTCCCTTAGTTATCCTATTACATTGGAAAATCATCTTCAGCTAGTTATTTACTTCTCAGTCCTATTCCAGTTCCTTGTTTTCCAAAGTCAGACTGTAAGTCAGTCACTAAGTATGTATCTTATAATCTTGTGTCCTAGGAGGATTTTCTCCTATTAAAACCTATTTATTTTTGTAATACATAGGTTACCTTAGCTTTGAAGTTTATGTACTGCATGGTACATGGTATCACTTGACAATTTTTCTACTGAGGTAAATGGCAAAGATTGAGAGATGGAAACATGAGAATTTCCTACTGGACGTAAGGGGGGAAAAAAATCCATCTGAGCACAGTCAAGGAGTGGAAAGGGTTTCCGAGAAAGGTGCAGATTCCATTCTTGGAGGCTTTTCAGACTTCATTCACTAAAGTCCCAAAAAACCTGGTTTGACCGCAGAGCTAACCCTGCTTGAGTCACACAGAATCACAGAATGGTTCTTCCCTCAGCTATTTATACTTATTGATTAGATCCCCTCTCAATCTTTTCTCCAGGCAAAAGAGGCCCAGCTAAACAGGTCCAGACATTGGACCAGAAATCTCCTAAGGTCCTTCCAACCTGAATCACTTTCTGATTCTAGAAGAAAAGGCAAAATTTACCAAAGGGAATTAAGAGATCTGTACAAGTTTCTACCTTTTTCTAATCATCAAGACCTTGACCAGACAAGAATTCAACATGGGAGAAAAATAGCCGTAGTGAGCAGGAACAAAGCTACTCTCCCAGACTCTCCTTGACAGGGACTGACTCAGAAGTACACAGAGGTTTGTGTCCAGTTTTTCTAATCTTTCCAAAAGGATTTGGATCATCATATTCTATGGAGAATGATTGTGATAAATTTTACTTTGTTACATATTCTACTAGATGGAGCACTGGAAACGTTTTCCATGAGTATTCATTTGGATGTGAATATGAATTTATCTCTGACTATACTGATGACCCTTTCTTTCTAACATTTGCTTAAAATAAGTGTGTACATTCAGATGGAAATTTTTCAATTTACAATTGCAGTTCATATAAGTTATTTGCTCGTAATTGTATGTTTAGATGGAGTGAAATGCAAATCAATGTACTTTTTATTGCATAAAGATGACAAAGGAGCTTTTAATGGTATGAAGTGTCTCATGTTAGAAAGACCTTATGTTTAAATGCAATGGATGGGAAAAGATGACAGAAGCCACTGACATTTCATGTCTAAAGAAAATATGGGTAATAAAAACAAAGACAGAAGTATTAGAAAGCCTGAGATAACAAACTAATTATTTGATATATGAAATCTGTGGTGGTGGCAAGATATTCACTGTATATTATAGTGTAAGAGACATGTCTGCTTAAAAATGAGAGACTGATAAGGAGGAGTGAAGTTTTGTTTAATCAGCCTTAAAATGCTACTTAAAATTATGGATATAAATGGGACCTGCAAAAGAATGAAGGCCCCGTTAAAGATCATCTCATAGACCTTGAGGTTAGATGCTCTTTATGGGGGTGTAATAGATGGAGACATGAACACCCTTATATGTCAAAGGAACAGCCCAGTTGAGGATCTTGATTCCTATTCAAAATTCACATCATGCTTGGGTGGAGGTAGTTTACATGAAACTAAAGTGGTGGATGCAGAGTGGACATGCAGGGCCTCAGTCAAGGGCAACTGGCAAAACTGATAAATCTGGCTGAGAAATAGCCCATTAATTATTGACAGTGTTGTTACTGGTTATTTTTACTGTAACCTGTTTGTGCAAATTTGTTTGTAAAATTGATTTCATGTTTATCAGCTACAGTTGATGTCTCTCTTTAGCATTATTATTCACTTTAATATTTGACTCATTTTACTGCATAAAGAATACTATACATTTTATGGTAGTATGTTTCAAAACCACTTGCCCATGTCTGGTGTGGATATCAGATTTCTACTAAATGCTGTACATGATGTAATAGGAACAAAACATCTCACTGTGATATATTGCTACAATTTAATGCACTAAGCTAAAGATAATGACAACATGTTTATGAAATAGCATGATTTCATTGCCCTTAATCCCCCTGTATCTTACATGATAACTTTATTTCAAAGTCAGTTCAAATAGTTGCCTAAACATTATTGATGCTCCTATAAGAACTCTCTCTTGAGAGTAATAGATAATTGGGAATCAGCTGGGAGAAGACTGGCCTGGTGCCCTCCACTGATGAGTTCATGCTGTTACACACTTATGTGGCTGGTATGGCAGAAGAGGGCTGGAATGCCAAAAAGCAACACTCGTCGGCATGAACCAGCACAACATTCTCAAAAATTTTTGAAGCATTTAAGGCCCAGTAATTGAGCATATTCTGGCTTATTTTTTTTTCCAAGTGGTTTCTTCTCCAACTCCTTTTAGCCTGGAAATGTTAATGCATTATCCTTACTGCTGAGCAAAGCACTTTCCACAGAGAGCTGTTCCAATTGTTTTAATGCATTTGCTTCACATTCATCCACATAGCTTTTTTTTCCCCACTTTCCAAGGCAAAGCTAAAAAGCAAGCTTAATATCTACAAAAAGGAGCACTAACCTCAAGCACTTTCTGAAAGCACTGTTTGAATTGGAGGCTCAATTTAACTAGGGCAGGCTGTGAATTTTGTTTTCTTATGAGCTTACACAACGAAAATGTGTACTGCTGTTATGTGTGTAGCTACATAAACCATGAAAATAAACAATGGGGTATACACATGACAATACCTCTTACCGCATCCTTGACCTTTGAGAATGGAACTGGAGAAAATAGATTAAGTTTTGTGTTGTTTTCAGGATTCCCATGTCTTGACCAAGAAATATCTGACAGAGGACCAAAATAATTTGGCATGGGTAATGCATCATAGTCTTTGGATGGTAGAGAGTGAGTGGTAAGCTTAGCATGAAAGAAATACAGATAAAAAGTGAATTTTGGAAGAATTATCAGGACTTTTTTAACAAATCAATAGAAGAATTTCTTGCTTGCTTTCTTGACAGTTTATAAGGAACTGAGTGGAAAATTTATTTTATCAAACTGCTTTTGATAAACTAGTGACTATATTTGGTAAGTGATGTTTTAGGTCCTTTGAAATTCCTTTCCCTACTCCTCTTTGCCAGAGTTTCAGCAACTGAGCAGTCATAGAGAGAGAAATTTCATATACAGACATGGATCTCATACATCTCTTCTCATACAGAAGAGATCTCAAACTGTCTCTAAGCATCCAGTTTCTTATCTCAGGCCTTTTAATCTGCCATACCTTCACAGACATTTGCATTTAATGAAATACTGAATCCAAAAGGTAATTAATTTGCTAAATGTTCTCTAATGAATGCCTGAAATTTAGGCATTAAGCCTTAGAACTTATTTCCAGGAATGCCATTGGAAATTCTTCACCTTTAGAAAGTGTGAAGACTTTCAGAAGAGACTTGGAATTTTGGTAAGCAGAACTCTTTACAAATCACCTAAACTGAAGCAATATTTATCTACCTAAAAAAAAAAAACTTACAACAGGTTTGTTATGATAACAGAATTTGAGATCCTAAGCCACATGAATAGAAATTCAGAACATTTAGGTAGCTATCAAAGATGGGAAAAGACACCACCATGGTGATCTAAAACCCTGAGATCTCTCTAGAAAGCTTTCAAAGCGGTTGGTGTTGCATGAAATCTTAGACTGAGGAAGAAAGCAGGAGACTTGAAAAAGGGCTGTATCTGAATTTGTTCCTCTTTTTCACAGTACTTAGCCAAGATATCACATGATTTCTTCCAAGAAGATCCGCTGAGTGGATTCCTTTTCTGAAGTAAGGCAGCAGGCTGTTGAGTGCTGTTATTTAAAATGGCTCTGCAGGAAACATTTTTACTCCTTGGTCAATAGCCAAGCTATTGACAGATTTCTAGTGAAAGTGGAATATGTCTTATTTCCTTCCTCATCCTAAGGGGCGTGAAACCTAACTTTTGTTTTCCCATCACAGAGAAACCTGACCTCATCAGTGATCACAGTATATTGAAGCACTTCGGGAGGAAATAGAAAGAGGACTGCTACAGAATTAGGGACATGATTCAATGCTGGTGTTATTGGACTGAACTGCTGTAATGAAAGTATCTGGACAAACCATGTATTATAGGAAGAACAATTTTTGCAGACTTTTATTAGCTTTTATTTATATTTTAAGATATCAAGATATTTAAGGGAAGGAGTTAAAAATTAGATATTCAAATGGTATTGGGGAAAAAAAGTGATGTGTGTCAGCATCACATGGTAGGAAACTTAGATGAAAAAAGTGAGAAGTTTCTGCACATCTGGAAAGGAGAAGTATTTCTGCTGTCGTATCAGCAATTGCCAGTGGTATTTTTAAAACGCCATTATGGCAACATTTTCTTTCTGCAAGCTCATCTGTTGAAAGACTAGCTGGAAAAAAAAATAAGAATGCCAACTAATCTACAAATCTGAAGGGAAGAAAGTAGAAGCAAGACTAGTGCGCAACAGTCAAAAGGTCAAAAGTTCAGATCATGCCCTTGCTTGATTGCTGTTAATCCACACTTGTACTGAAAGAATGGGAGGTTTTGAAGGAAAAAAAGAATGAAACTGAGACTGATAATTCTAAAAGAGATTCCAAACTGGAGAGACAGTAAGCTCCTTAGATAAAAGTAATTTCACAGTGATAATGTTGTTATAAGAACTCTGGACTGTTCCTATTTCCTGGAGTTTTCCAGTGAGCAACTTTTCTCCTCTGTCTCCTTTTCCCTTTGAGCTGCTATTTAATCATTTCTGGCGTCTATCTGAGCTCTTCTGCATTTAATTTCCAGCTTTGAAATGTGTGGCCTAACATACATCTTGTTCTGTTAGGTGGGATGGTAGGCAACACTTGAAACAAAAACATGAAATCCATTACAAAGTGACATTGTAATTAACACTGGTTGGAAATAGACTGCTGACTACAGCCCCTTGCATCTCCACGTTGAAGCTGTGTCTGATGTAAGATGTAAAGATTAGAACTAGGTCATGGAAGTAACTCATGAATAGTTAATTATTATTTTGCTAGCATCTTGAGTAGCTGTTGCGATAAAGAAAGAAAAATAAAACAAAACAGCAGACCCCATTTTAATCTATAGGAGCAAATTCATTGCCTCAGATGATTCAAATGGGCCAGTCAAATGAAGCCCTCTTAAAAGGGTAATTGTTAAAAGAGCACATTTCTGAGGAAAATGCAAAATGAGAGACTCCTTCAGCTGAGCTGTCATGTAAGAGAATTGTTTCTCTGTGTGCAAAATATAGAAACTAGAGGAAGAACTTGTTTTCTGGATAAGGCAGTTAAAATTGAAGCAATGACTGTCCCCATTTTTTTTTCTTTTTTTTTTTTTTTTTAAAAAAAAAGAATGCCTAGCAAAAAAAATTAAATATGACTGCTATATTATTTTCCAAGAGAGTGAGACAAAAATAGCATGCCATGTGCCATAAACATTCATCACACTTTCTTTCACCTTATTGTACTTTAAATATGATTAAAAAAAAGAACTTCTAGAAAGGGTCTGGTGTAGAGCAACAAAGATGATTAAGGGACTGAAGTGTCTATCTTATGAGGAAAGACTAAGTGAGCTGGGCCTGCTTAGCCTGGAGAAGAGAAGACTGAGAGGAGGTCTGATCAATATGTGTAAGTAAGTACCTGAGAGGTGAATCTACATTCGAGATGGAAGGAGGATGTGGCCAAACTCTTCTTTGTGGTGGCCAGTGATAGAACAAGGAGAAATTGCTGCAAGTTGAAACACGTGAAGTTTGATCTCCATTTGAGGCAGAACTTCTTTCCTGTGAGGGTACCAGAGCCCTGGACCAGGCTGCCCAGAGAGGCTGTGGAGTCTCCTTCTCGGGAGATCTTCCAAATCCGCCTAAGATGCCACCCTGTACCGTGTGCTCTAGGGGTCCCTGCTGGAGCAGGGGGGTTGGACTAGATGGTCTCTAGAGTTTCCTTCCAATCTCAACGATTCTGTGATCCTGTGATCTGTGAAATAGAAGATGATAAAGTGTGTTTAGACTACAGCACAGGCATAATATATATAATTGATGATTGCACGAAGAATGGACTAGACTCTTAATTCCGTGTTCTACTCCTGCCTCTGCCACTAATCTATGTGGCATCTGACAAGATGGAAAGAATGACTGTTACTGCTAAAGATGTAGAAGAGAAACCATCAATACCAAGTTGTATAAGCAAGATGTGGTGAAATTTAAAGCGATTTGTCTGATTATTTGTTACTAAAATTAGAAATTGGGAAAGGTCTGTAAAACAGCAAAAAACATTTCCAGAAAAGAAACTAAAATTCCTAATCATGCAGTTGAAAATCTTCAAAAACTTTTCCTGAAAATTTAATTTTTTTTTTAATGATAATAAAAAAATCTTTGCCATTCTACCTAATTCCCTGTATCTTCACAAGCACACAGTGAATGGGAGAAAACCTGAACAGAGGAAGGAACATTCAGAAGTTACCATGTAGTGCTGGCATGCTGTAATTCACTGTCGAATTTACTATGTAGTAAATTTCCTTTATTACCTATGTCCTGAGTTTCTTCATCTCTAACATGAGTGCTGCCATGATTAAATCTGTCCCTCACAAGCTTTCCGGGGATTACTTAACTGCAAAGATATTAAATGCTGAATCAGTCCAAACAGTAATTTTCTCCCTAATATTTGTTAAGAGCTATAAAGTCGTTTGTATTTCCACCCTTCCCCAACTCATACATAACTGTGTTGGAACTTCACAGGGGCTAAAGGGAAAGATTCCTCCTCATGAAGCTGTCAGGGCACAGCAGGCTCAATCTATTATTCCCTACTCCAGTTCCAGGGACTGAAGTAAAAAATCTGTAGCTGATTAGAATCTCCTTTTTTTCCTCATACGCTTTGACCACAGTCAGTATCTTATCATGCTTTTATTTTCCCGAAGCATGATTCCATCTGAAACAAAGGGAATAAAACTCTGATGAGGATCAGACTCTAGCAGAAAGACTTCTTCTATTGTTCAAATGAATATCATATTGGTTTTATTGTCTTATGCCTCAGTACTTAGAGAAATAGAAATTTCCCCCAGGTATTATTACTATCATCCTCTCTTATGAAGTTTTTGTCAATAATTGCAGCATATTTTTTCTAATGTAACATGACACTATTAAGTTTTTAGGATGAAATGAAGAGAATGCCCGAAGAGATACTGTATATTTCTAGAACATATTAAAACTGCTTTTGAATTACAGATATAACTACTTAGATAATTATCTTAGTGAAAATAATAGTTTTAAGTATTTTGCCTTTTACACAAGACAAAACTAGCAGTTGTTATAAGAAATCAAGGGAAATTGCATTTGTGTAACACTGCTGTGAGATAAATGTCACTTCCAGTAAACATAAGAGACTCTTGCTTTTGGTTATTGTTTGGGAGGTTGCTTTTTTTTTGTTTGTTTTTGTTTTGTGCATTTTTGGGCACGTGGGCATGAGATTTGTTTGTTTTTAGAAAATATATTGGTACTTTTCGATTTTGGAGAAGAAACAGGTAAGGGATGATATGATGAATACTTGTCAAAATATGGAGGCAGTGGTTGTAAAACTGCTGTTGACCAACTCCACAACATTAAACTTGATAGGACATCCCACAGTACAAGGAAGCTAAGGGAACAAATAACTGCAATACATTTTTATACAATGGGTGGTAAATTTGAGTGTGAGATCTGCCATGGGTATCTGCCATGGGAGGCTGAAGGGGGCACACATTCAAAAATCTGTCTCTACATACTAATATTAAAGGATGAGGAAGGATCTTAGTCCTCTGATCATCCATACTGTGCATATGCTAGTCTGATCATGGCTTCTTTTTGGAGTCAAATAATTCTCTCCAAGGAAGTCATAGCTAACCAGAAAGTTACCAGTCTGCTTTGAGGTTTCTTCAGGTCTCTACACATCTTCAACTCCAGTCCACCACACTTAGACATCTGGCATGACATTACAGGAAGACTGCTCTAGAAGATGATATCATAGTTCTTTGGTTATTCTCAAAGCTTAGAGCTGCAAAGGCATACATAAAATCAGAAAATGTCCCAAGACCAAAGAGGCACCACAAAGAGACTCAGAAAGTTTTGAAGAAGGTTCTATGAAGTAAGAATGTAAATGAATATTTCCCTTGCCTTGCCTTCTCTTTCCCTCAGGTCTTCTCACAGCTAAAATGGGAAATCTGGCCTGTAAAAATTGAGTCTTTCACTTCCACATGTGCCAGAATATGCTCAAGTTTTGAATTAGAGTTGTGCGAAATTGCCCAGCTTAGCCTTGTCAGTGCTAAAAGACAAAAATACACTTGCCAGAATTCAGACCTTTGATCCTAAGTGAAAAGAGATTTTTCTGTAAAATAAACACCATCCTTGGTTGTAATCTCATTATTAAATTTTAAAATTCCCATATTTTATTGCCTAGTTTTAGAGCTGATAAGCTTTATGAAGTTGGCTTGGAAGATATACCTTCTCCAGGTAGATGAATAGATGGAAAGGAGGTTCAGCTTGTTCTCTAGTGGTTTGCAATAGCATGGCAGAAACTGCTCTGTTTCCTGTAGCTTTTCCTGCTTATCTATTCTGACATTCCATTCCTACTACAGTTAAAGTGGGTAGGGAACAAGGAGAAGAGATCCACATGGATCTGAGGGCGAGAGATCATTTGATCACTTTTTTGTAATGGGGGCAAATATCCAGCTCTTCCCTTCTAAAAGATATCTTTAAAATGTTTAAAAGATAAATGAAAAATGGCGCCAAAAAATTGTTGGAACATGCGACATGCCATACAAGAGTGAAAAGTGAAATGTTCAATATTGGACTTGCTCTTTTTACTGTCTAGCTAGCAGCAGTGCAGGAGGAATTCACGAACAAAATCAAGTGACAGGGTGTCACTTAATTACACCAGTAATTAAGGATGTTGCTATCTATTTATTTGTTTATTTTTTAGATATCACTCTGTGCATCCTGAAAGTCAAAGCCATTTTCAGTGGCCTAATGATGAGTGTGTTTTAGCTCTCATCTTTACACAGTGCCAGTTTACACAGTGGAAGACCAGTCATTGAGAATCTCTGTTCTGGGTGTTGCAGCTCCCACCTGAATCTTTGCAAATTTCTGCTAAAGGATACCTGTCTGTAATATTTTTCCTATTTAAATCATAGGGGTTTATCAGTCTGGACATACAAGAAAGACTCATATGCCTCTTAAGGGAGCAATTCGTTATCATGCTACCTTGTTATCATGACAGATCACTATACCTTTTTTAATAGCAGCTGTCAAATTCTTTCAGAAACATCCAAGGTTGAGTTTCCACCTTGGCAAGAGTTCTTCCAGGAAGTCTATTGAATTGAAGGATTTGTCATCCACAGGTATTACTATTTTTTTAAATATTTAAAATTTTTAGTAATGGGCTGGAGAGGATGGCAATCCAAAGAATAAATACTGAGAATACTCTAATTCGCTGAATCATTTAGGAGTTATGCACAGTTTTTAAAACAGAAAATACTCCTTCACCTTTCCCTGCTTTGGCTGGTATATGCTGAGAGATTGGCCTATTGTGCACGTGTCAGATCTGTGAGATATCATGAGTATAATCTGCAGAAGGATAATGACATTTCAAAGTTAACAAAACTTATCTAGCTAACATATATAACCAAACCAAAGTTCAAATCTCCAAGTGAAGCAGCACATAACCAATGCTCTGCATCATCTTTGCTTTACCTCTTCATTACAGCCATAATTTGCTTTTTTCCTTTGAGATCAATATTTGAGACTGCCAAATAATTTCTGAAAGTCTTCAGACACTCTCTTTTACAAAAAAAAGCCATATGTCCCTTGAAAAATCCAGGATCTCAAGGACTCAGAACCTTTATCCTGAAAACAATAACAAAAAAGTCTCTTTTTTTTTTTTTTTTTTCTTCCTACATAGTCTGAAATACCATGGCTTTGGATTTATGGTCAATATTTCATTAAGGACAAAATGTTTGGATTTGTCATTACTGTTGTTTGCTTCTTTTGTCTTACTTTTATAAATTCTATAGTCCTGTTGTGAAACCTTCCATATTCTATGAGTGAAAGTTGTGCATGAGAAACAAAAAGTCATTTAAAAGACTGTATGATAAACTCTAAAGTGAAATTGAGTTGTATTCACTTTAAGGTTATCTACAGAGATTCCTCTACTGAACAACAAGTTCTCAGGAAACTGCAAGTATAAAAGCCAGGCATTTATGATGATTTTAAGAACATATGTGTGTTGTCATGAAGGCAAATCATTCCATCTTCATGGAGTCATAGACTTTAAGAGCCAAAATTTGCTTTCTGGAAAACACAAGCCAGAAAACTTCACCCAATATATTTTGTACATGCTATTTCCTTTCTTTAAATGAATTGCCAGTAGATTAGCCTGATAGGGTGATCAAAATAGTTTCCATAGACAGCTTAAGGGAATGCTAATTGTGAGTACATTCACAATTGATCAAATATTCTCTGGCAGAGCTGCACTGAGACAGAATCAGCAAGTGCCCCAATTGGTATACACTGGGGGAAGAGATACTGATACACTACAGTTTCTTAGGACTTACCTCCAGTACATACAGGACTTGTGCTTGAGCACCTTCAACTCATAGTGACAGGAACCTGCCTTTGCATTAATATTTTCTTCCCCATGATTTCGGAATAATTAGATTTACATCATAACTTGTGAAGATAAACAACAAGATATCAACAAGATAAAAACAACATTAAAAAGAAAAAAAGAAAAAAGCCAAGTCAGTACTGTATACTTGTAACTCAGTGGTTGGCATATTGAATTTCAAATTCTACACAGGGAATTCTACACAATACTACACAGAGAACAGAGAAAAGAGAAGCACAGGATGCTCTGCAGCGGGCTGACGCAGTATAGGGACAGGGAGCAGATGTGGTAGGTTTGTCAGAAGGTAAAAAAAATGTTTTGTTTTGGTTTTTTTTTGGTCTTTTTTTTTCTTTTTAACTAAGATTATATTCTGCCAGTTTTCTACATTTTCCTTTCTATTGGTTTCTAGGCATTTCATGTTTTTCAAATAATAACATCACCAGTATAGTTGCAATGAAATTGCATCCTCTTTTTCCACTCCTAGTGCTTTTGCTTTAATTAGCAGCCTCTTTGGAAAATGGAAGGGTCTTGTCCTCATCTGTCAACAGGCTGAATTGATAGAGTCTAACACTCTGACTTTCCCTGCTTTTCAACAAGATCTACCCTGTGATATAGCTAAGCAGTTGACTGCAAATGGCTACAACTGTCTGTCTTTTCTGAGATCTGATGAAAATTTCATCTGGAAGAATTCCAGGAAGAACAAATGTCGCTGTGCAATCACACACAGCCTGCACCCTATACTTACTCTCTAATGTACTATCTATCTGCCTAGTATTTTAACCCCCAAATTGAAAGTTTTGCATTCATGGCTTAGCAGGCATAGTCTCTCCTTATCTGATCAGCTGAAGTAACTCCTTTGTCACCCCATGTTAGTCACACATAGTGTGATAATTTGACCCCTCGGTGCATGCAGAACCTGAGCACGGTTGCTCCTTCCTCATCGTTGTTGCTGAGTAGAGGAGTAATTTCCATCCAAGATTTCCATACTCTTATTTGTGAAAGGCTTGTAAACTCTCCCCAGGCCCAAGAAGAAGAAGAAAAAAAGCTAGATTTTTGGGTTAACTATTCTAGGGGCTGGCATGAAAGGTTTGTTACTTTTATGTTTGGTTTTTTTGTAGAGAAATGGTTGTAGTCATATCAGCGGTAAGGCATAACAAAGATCATCATGTGTCTTGATTGCCATGTTGTCTCAGAGAAAGGTCAAATGTCATTATTTATTTTGAGAACACAAAAATAAAAAAAATCCTATGAGGAGGTGAATAGACGACTATATTGCTTTCACTCTTCTAACTCTAATTTCCTGTTCATGAAAGCAGGCGAATGAGCTGAACCACAGCTTGCACAACACAGACACTACAACATTCATCTCAGCAGGGATGCAGTGTTTATGTTAAGAGAGAAATGTGGCATTTATTGAACTTGGACACAGCCATATGACCTTCAGATGGCAACACCACAATTAGCTTTGACAGAAGAACAGAAATGATCAAATGGATATAAAAAGTCCAGAAAAGTTTTTGTAATGGAAATCATTCCTTCTGTAGAGGAATGTTCTTAGTCACAGTTTGCAGCTGCAAAAGAGTTCAGTTTCACAATGTTTCTGATAGCTGTAGGTGGGTTGCCTTCTGGCCATTGTTTGATTAAATGATATGGTAAATTTCAAGAGAATTAGAATCAGCTGTAACAGGGAGAGTATGAAATCTTTGCACTTAATAAAAAAAAGTAGTTAATTAAAGGGCTGTCTTTATTCTTGCCTGAACTCTGAGAGTGTCAAGAGCACTCTTGCTGAATCAGAATATTTTCTGAAATCAGAAAAAATTATCAGCTCTCTGAAGAAACCAGGAACTAGTAATGATTATAATTATCTTAAAGTGCAGTGCTTTAGTTCTTTTCCAGTGTACACTAATATGATGCTTTGGAGCACAACTCGTCATTCTGAAATGAAAAATGAAAATGCAGTATAAGGAGTCTAAGCATCCATTTGCATTTCGTTTAAGTAGGAACCTGTCTAGTCTTATATATACATGTACATGTGTAAATTTGATGCAGAGGGAATCCAAACATGAAAGCATGTGAGGGGGTCCAAATGGGAAATTGTGGGTGAAAAATCACTACCCAAAATGTGTTTGCAAACATTGACTTAATAAACAGAAATAGTTGTACTCGTCATTGTAGCGTTCATTGTAGCGTAAAACTCTTAAGAACAGGGAGTTTTACACAGGGTCTGAGAAGTCTTATCTTTGCTAGGTTCAAATTCTGGAAACATAACAATCTCTGCTGAGACAGTCTGACAGCACTGTAGGCCTTGAAAGTTCCATGATTTGCTCTAGAAGGGAATTTAGCCCTGTCTTGACAGCTTATGATCTCTTATTTTAAGCTCTCGATTCCCAGCATTTTGACAATGAAATCCTTTGTTCAAAACTGCATCGACTTTGGACTTAATATTTAAGATTAATAATTTTTACAGATTCAGTAGAATTTTTTAAATTGGAATTCAATAAAGATGATTTACTTTCCCTTGATATTCATCTCTTGTTCTCAGGGTACAGTGAATATCATCATGGACACCTGAATGAGATGAGCAGAACTCAGTTAAGATTTCAGGCTCAGTACAAACTCAGGCAGGGAAATGTGGCTTGGGTAAGAGATGATTCAGAATTGAAACCATAAACAAATGTTTACTTTTCAACTAGAAACAGGGACTTAGGAAAGCCAGCGTGAGACCTGTACATATCCTCATGTTTAGAACTCCCATCTTCACAAACTATGCCCTAAATTTAAACTGAAAACAAATGTTTTGGTTTTGTTTAAGATTGCTCATAAACCTAATGTCATAAATAGAAAGTTAATCTGAGTCCAGCAGGCAGTAAGATCAGGTATTTACAGAAAACCTAGAAGTTAGTAGTACTGAAAGGTACAGGTTTTGTGCCTCTTAAAAAACAGGGTGCTATCTGCAGTGCAAGCAGAGCTTCCTGACTGAAACAACCTTGAAATCAGAAGCAAAGAAAGTACCAAAAGGTTTTACTTCAGCTAAGAGTTTCCCTGATCTTCACTGCTGGGCCTTAGTTCAAAAACTTGTGACTTCTTTGCAAACTGAGTTTGGAAAGCTTTAGTGTTTAAGGCTGTTATTCCTTTTTTTTTTTTTTTTTTCCTCCTTTCTCCTATTGCAAAATAGCAGTAGTGTCCTGTCCTTAGATGTAAGGTGTAACACCTTACATCACACCTTACACCTTACATATGAAAGGGTCCTTTTGCCACATAATGCAAGTGACAATCCTGATATATACTCACAGGTTTCATGTGTGCTTGTATTAGACGTGGTAATGGCTCTCTGTTTTTTTCTAGAGCAATGAGTAAACTGAAAGTGCAAAAGGACTTGTTAACTTTTTTATCTGTTGTCCTAAAGCAGCCCTTCTATTACTGCCCTTCTTACAATGAGAGAAAAAAAAGAGATATTAAAGAGTTAAAATCCAGAAAGATGTTCATGCCTGAGCATTTTAGGAAGCACTTTGCTTGCTTTATAGGCCACCAAATAAATAATTTTACACCACATAAAACAGTTGAAATGTAGTTGGGGTTAGGCTGATTACATTTTCATTAAAACTGCAAGTATGTGACATATTTCTGTGGATTAGAGAACCCCTTTATTGGACAAGCAGTGCTCTCCGCTGAGCTGCATCATCAGCACATGCTACTGTTGTCACAAATAATGGACCTGGATTTCTTGAAATCTAATTAGGCTCGACACTGGCTGTGCAGTACCTAAGTAGGACCAGTAATGAGAATCTTTATTCCTATCAGAAATTTATGACTTTCCTCTGCAATAGACAAGGGAGGGCAGAGGCTTCAAGAAAATAACTGAAAACAGAACCGTAACTAATCTGTTTATCTAATTTTTACCAGATGTGCTAAGGTAATCTGGCAGAAGAAATCAGATGGAATAAGCACAAGCCCCATTGCTTCACTGAACTTTGGGGACCACAGAGCATAGAAGTGTTCAGAGAGCAGAGGAAAAGGGCAGTAGATTGTAAACCTGTAAATCCTGTTATGAGCAGAGCAATGAAGTGAAGCTACCTAGTTTTTCACAAATTGCTCTCCTTTACCTTCTTTGCTGAGCAATCTTACAGTACAAGATCAGAGCACATGTTAATGCTGTGCAGGGCAATTTGCTAGATGTATGATGGAAGACTATACATTTCAAAATATGAAATTATGTATGAAATAAAATATCACAGTCCACTGCTCTGAGAACAGAGACAGTGCTGCAGTATTACTGGCAGTGACAGATTGAAGAATCCAGTTTAATGCAACTTGTGTAGAGCTCCTCAACTCCTCTAAATCATATGGAAAATCTTCTCTGACTAAATTTTCCATCTTTTTCTTTCTTTTTTTCTTTCTTTTTTAGTAAAAGAGAGTCTAGTATGAAGAACAACTGATTATCATACATATATTCTGAAAAAAAAAAAAAATCTCAGAACTTCGTAAATAATGGTAATGTCTTATTCTAATGCTGTATTTGTAGAACATACCAGGATTACATATTGCTCTTCAATATCAAATCAACATAAGGCCTTTTCAGTCTCCAGTACCTTTTATCCTTCTGGAAGTTTGTAGGTAAACTTCATCTCCCTTCACATCCTGTCATAATTGGATCATAACTGTTGCTTCAGAAGAGTTGGAAGAGATGCAGTCTTGATGGTTTGGCTGGGTTTAGCAAAAACAACTGACACAAACTGCTTCTGCTAGACAAAAGCTAATTTCAAGAAATTCTTGAAAGAAAAGTTAATAGATAATTCTAGCAGGAGGAGAAAAAAAGAAGAATATTAGCAATGTTGAAACATTTACTGAAAAGCTTAACTGCTTTATTTTGGAAATTCTGACAGCCTTCATTGCAATACACAGCATTACTGGTTTTGAAATATATATATTCACAGAATCACAGAGTGGGTGAGGTTGGAAGAGACCTCTAGAGATCATCTAGTCCAACCCTGCTGCTCCAGAAGGGATCCCTAGAGCACGGGGCACAGGGTGGCATCCAGGCAGGTTTGGAAGATCTCCAGAGAAGGAGACTCCACAGCCTCTCTGGGCAGCCTGGTCCAGGGCTCTGTCACCCTCACAGAAAAAGTTCTTCCTCATATGGAGATGGAACTTGCTGTATTTCACTTTGTACCCCTTACCCTTTTTTTTCTGTTGCTGTTCACCACAGAGAAAAGTTTGGTCCTATCCTCTTCAGATTCACCCTTCAGGTATTTGTACATGTTGATTAGATCCCCTCTCAATCTTCTCTTCTCCAGGCTAAATAGGTCTAGATCATTTAGTGTTTCCTCATAAGACAGATGCTCCAGTCCCTTAATCACCTTTGTTGCTCTGCACTGGACCTTCTCTAGAAGTTCTATGTCCCTTCTATATTGAGGAGCCCAGAAATTCACCCAGGTGCGGCCTTATCAGAGCTGAGTAGAGGGGTAGGATCCCCTCTCTCAACCTCCTGGCAATGCTCCTCCTAATGCAGACCTGGATTCCACTGGACTTCTTGGCCATGAGGGCACACTGCTGAATCATGTTTAACTTGTTGTCAGTCAGGATTACCAAATCCCTCTCCTGCTTTTCAGCAGGTCAACCTCTAATTTGTACTCATGTCTGAGTTTATTCCTGCCCAGATGAAGGACCTTGCAGTTGTCCTTGTTGAATCTCATGAAGTTCCTTTTTGACTAACTCTCCAACCTCTCTAGGCACTTCTGAATGGCGGCACAGCTCTCTGGAGTGTCAGACACTCCACCTAGTTTGGTATCGATCGCAAACTTGCTGAGGATGCTGTCTGTCCCATCATCCAAGTCACCAATGAAAAAATTGAACAGCGCTGGGACCATCACAGACCCATGAAGGATACCACTGGCCACAGGCCTCCAACTAGACTCAGTCCCATTTATCACCACCCTCTGACCTTTGCCATCCAGCCAGTTCTCAATCTACCTCATTGTCCACTCAACTAACCCATGCTTCTGGAGCTTTCGTATGAGGATGTTATGGGAGACTGTGTCAAAAGCCTTGCTGAAGTGAAGGCAGACAGCATCCTCTCTTCTCATCCACCCACCCTGTCATCGCATCATAGAAAGTTATCAGATTGGTCAAACATGACTTACCTTAGTGAATCCATGATGATTACTCCTGATTATCATCTTTTCCTTCACATGCCTAGAGATGGTCTCAAGGACAAGCTGCTCCATCACCTTTCCAGGAACGGAGGTGAGGCTGACCTGGCTCCTCCCTTTTGCCCTTTCTGAAGACTGGAGCGATGTTAGCTCCCTTCTAGTCCTCCAGCACCTCTCCCACTCTCCATGACCCCTCAAAGACAATGGAGAGAGGCAGAGCAATAACCCCCGCTAGTTCCCTCAGCACTCTTGGGTGTATCTCATCTAGGCCCATAGATTTAGGTTTGTCCAGTTTGCCTAAATAATTCCTAACCCAATCTTCCTCAACCAGCAGAAAGTCTTCTTCTCTCCCGTTTTTCTCTCTTGACTCCACGTTCTGTAGATCATGGGAACTAGCTTTAGCAGTAAAAACTTAAGGAAAGGAGGTATTTAGTAACTCTGTCTTCTCTGTATCCTTCAAATCCTCTGTATTCTCCTGCCTTCTTTGTTTCTTTCTGTTTCCTCTCCTTTCAAAAGCTGTCTGTGCTTTGCATAGCATTGTAGCTTTGTAATAATCCAAAGAATTTCTCAAGGCACTGAAGATACTTTGGCTGTATTCAGGGTTGCCTGAGTTATTGTGTCTGTGATATGGCTATTACCCATCCAATAATGTGATGCAATAGAATTAGTGAATGACATTTTTTTTCCAGATTAGAAATTTAGCTAAATTAGCTAAATATGTCAAGATAGTGCCTGGGCCTTGACTAAGATATTTTAAGAAAAAAATTAGTTGTTTTCTGTCAGGAACCAGAAAAACTGAATTTCATCATTATAGACCAGCAATTATATCTCACACTTACAGACAACATGTTTATTGAGAGCGGGAGATTTTGTTTGAAAAGGAAATAAAAAAAATGTTCTTTGCTTACAATTTCAGTCTTTATTTCAGACATGCACGTTGTTACCTTCTCCATCCTTTTTCTCCTCTGTGGCAACTGTAGCACCCACTCAGCTAAGAATCTGAGCTCAAAAGTATGTGTTAGTAAATGGTAATTATGAATTGGCCTAAAAAGCTGACCAGGACTTTTTTTAACCCATACAGAATAAAGATGAAGAAAAGTGACATTTGATGAACTGTTTCTTTCTGATTGTGAGTCTACTGTAAACCATGTTTGAGGTCACACAGAATATAAGATAATAAAATAAAAGCAATATTTCTCTAAGTGAGTTTTCCTTACGTGACATTTTTGATATTACAAGAGAAGCATATTGTTTTTTTAATAGCAGATAAAGATAGAATAAATAAAAAGAGATACTGCACTGTAGACACCATTTGGTCAGACTTAACTCCAATAATGGAATTTTTTTAAGTCTGGGTTAATTTTATTGCCAGAAACAATATTATTGGTTATTCATGTTGAGATAAAGGCAATAAAAATCTAATGATCCAATCTAATGATTGACAAAAAGATCAGGAAGGAATTTCCTCCTCTTACTTATATTTCACATTACATTAATGGTCAGATTTTGGAGGCTATATCCGAAACTCTGAGTCTGGTTTACTGCCAAGATACCAGACTGGCTGCATCAAGGATCTTGTCCACTGAAAAAAGTATTATATTTTCTTTTAAGAGATTGTCCATATGAACATTAATACTATGATCTGGTATGATTCTGTCTAACCATATATATCTTTTGTTGAGTTGAAGATTTCTTGGTTTGATAGTATCCACAAGATCACTCATGTCTTGTCCTGATTTGTCATAAATTGACTGAGACTGCCTTAGCTCATTTCAAGAGTGACCTTGTGCCTGAGATCTGAACAGGCCTTAACAAATTGGCCATTTTCTTTCAAGTTCTTCTTTTGTATGTTTTGTTTTCCTGCTTTCATTTCAGAATGCAATTGATTTCTTACATGTTTAATTTATTTTACCACCTGCAGGCAGAAATTTTCTTTTACTTCAATTTTATCGTCTGTATGGCTACTAGGACTTGTTTATAGTTTTAAGTAGACATGTCCTGTTTCCAATGGACATACATTTGGGCTCCAGCTATAGGCCAGGCAGTTACCCCTCCAAGTTGCTTATTCCTGACATGTTTTGTTGCCTAGAGTCATGCTTTAAATCTAGCATTTGGAAGAACATGAGCATCTAGCTGGGGTCCTTAGGCATTTCCCCTAGCATTTCTTTAGTGGGCTTCCTAGGGATAAAGAAGGGTTTGGCCAAGAAAATTCTAATTTCCCTATCCAGATCAGGTGGTTATAACACTATGCCCATTCTTTTTTCTTTCTTTTTTTTTTTTTAATTAATTACAGAAGCCCTAGGTTCTGCCATGTTTATACAAAAATACCCAGGAAGATATGTTTCATGTGCCATTGGAATCCACCTCTAAAAAATATACGTGTGAGTTTGTATGTGTATGCACACACATATATTTCCCATTTTCAGATTGATACTTTTCTTCCTAAAACCTCTGGCTTTACACTGAAAATGAAGCATGAGAATCCACAGGTGTTGGGGAACCGATTCAAGATGAAGAATGACATCCTAATCATCCTACAATATCTTAGACGTTTTCCTTGCAAAGAGGAAAGCATAAGTACTGTTTCAGCCAACATTTTTGACACTTGTAAAAGTGAGGAGCTGAAGTGGCAAAATTGTGTCTCCATGTCTTGCATGTCTTGTGTCTCCATGTATTGCAGATGCAAGTACATCTCTCATAGTACAGTTGCCATTTTTTCTGTAGCATTTTCTATGGTATGTCAGGTCCTAGAACCTGACATGTCCAGGGAATATCAGTTCTAGCATGTATGTATGTGCTGTGCTGTTCATCTCAGCCAGGCACAATCTTATCTTTCTTCCCAAACAGTTTTCTTGGTGGAAGAGAAGGGCATGTCAGGAGAAGTCTGGACATATGGTAAACTTAGCGCTCAGAGAATCTGTATCTCAGTGAGATCCATCAAAATCCAGAATTGGCTACATGTAGACTTTTTCACTCTCAGCATAAGACTAATGTTATTTTTTATCCATTGATGCAAATAACTGACTAAAATTTTGTCCATCACCATCATTATTTTTTCAAAAAAAAATTTTTCAGTGAAATCCCTAACCAATATATCTTGAATATTTGCACAAGCCAAATTATACATATATGCATCAGTACTGTGCTACAACCTCTCGATCCTTAGACTGAGAAAGTATTTTGCAATCATAGCCAATCTCAAAGGAAAAATGACCTCTTTAATTTGAAACAATTTACTGTGCGTGTTAAGAGGGAATGTTTATGTGGTGTAAGTTAATTAGGGAGAAGTAGAAGTCTCTAGATAATCCTCAGCTTCTTTTTGCCTTATAGAATGCATTATCCAAGGATGCTTTCCAAAAATTCACTATGGTTTTAATCCAAACCAGTCCTAGCAGAGCTAGACGTTTATTTGATGAATTATTGTTTGCATTAACTGACAAAGCAGAGTCATTCTTCAGGCAGTTGTTCAAACCTGCCTTTTCACAGAGCTGGAAAGTATTATCAATGCACACTTAATGTGAACCTAAAAGAACAGGATCCTGAGCAAATGTTGTTGTGATGGAACTTTCTTTTTTTAACAAGTACAAAGAAAGTAGCACTTCACACCTCCACTTTTTTATATTTGCACAGTAATCTAGTAGTCAGCTCACTTCTCAATGGATTTGAAAACCCAGGTTAAAGTTTCTTCTCTGCATTTGGGAATCTACATATTCTATGTTCCCAGAGAATATCAAACCACTAGAGTATTCTGGCTTGATGCCAGAATATGAAGATATTTTGAAGTTCTTACACTGTGCTGAAAATCAGTCTGAAGTAATTAGGGCAGGAATAAAAAGCACAAGTTGAAGCAGGACATCCTGGTTTAGTAATTAGAATAGCTTGCTTGGTAGATGGGAAAAAAAAATCATCCCTGATACCTTTCCTACGGACTCTTTAATGTGAAATATATAAACTTCTCCGAATATGAAGTGATTAATAGGATCCTTATATCAGAACTTCCTCTTTCTTATAAAAGGAAGTTGCTTCCAACATGGAACCTTTTTTTTTTCTTTAAGAAGAGTTATCCCTATGACATTTCTTCTAGGTCACTCTGTATTCTTCATGAAATGAAACAATGCACACTACTGCATAGTTCATAATTCCCCTCAGAAGAACCTAAAAAAAAACCCAAAAAAATCAAAACAAAACAAAACAAAAAACCCAAAAAAACCTAACCGTGACACGCTGTAGTATTCACTCAAGGCAGCAATTTTCAAAAGATAGAGTAGGTGTGTTTTTTAGGCTCCCTTCATTGCCAATTTTAGCAGATAGATAGATTCCTCCACAGAGTATTTCAGAGAAACAACTTGACTCTAGGGTTCCTGCCAGGAAAATCTTCTCTGCATAGATGGACTACTTGGGCTAATGATGTCTTTTTAGTATGTTCCATCAACATCCTGGTCCCTTTTTGTATTTAGTTTTTGCTCAGTTTTGCAGGGCTACCAACGTACAGAACCTTCTACCTTATGGGAGGTTATTCGAGAAGCAAGGGAGTAGAAATATCTTGCTTGGTTCAGCGTTAGACCACTCATTCAGGTTATTAAATCTCCTCACCACCTTAGCTTCTAATATTCCTATGCTTAGGAAACACCACAGCTGCATGTATAGATCAATCATTTACAGATTGATTAAGAAGGTGTCTGGGGCAAGGCAAAGCATGTCCCAGTGAAAATAGAAACACTTTTTTTTTTCCTGCACCACGCACACAATTGGAATGGGGATATAGGTTGTTTTCTTATTTCACTCTCAGTTCAAAAAAAGTTAAAACACTTAATTACAAAATGCTATGTGCAACTAGGGAAATTAATCTAAACCAGAGAGCTCTGATATTGCCAAGAAGAATGGAACGAGCCAGTCTAAATGTATATAAAGACCTCAGTTATTTTATAGTGTTGCTTTTCAACCCATGGGGCGTGCCTTTCTCAGTAAGGTGGATGGAAATACAAATGAAGCAAGTGCTGTAATGAGGCACAAAAGAGATCCTAACTGGTTGTGAGTGCAGCATACTGTATATTGGTTGTGACATACCATTTGGCTACGTTTAAATTCAGCTGAAGCTAAGCTCTTTCATTCTGCTGTGATCCTACAACACAGAATTATGTTTAATAATTGCATAAGAATATTATTTTTGATTATACCAAAATTACAATATCTTCAGGAAGATCTTCTTGTATAGTGCCATTCAAACAATTTTCAATGAATGTTCAATGAAATTGTCATTTTTGTACTGATAAACAAGGGGAGAAAAGTTTATAACAAGTATGAACTTTCAAGCAGCTTCACTTCAGGCACAAGTTTACGGTTTTGGTTCATACTTAGCTGCTTTAAACCTCCTTCTAAGATAGCTTTAAACTAAATAACCTGAAGAAAATGAACTACATGAACAAAATGAACAAAATCTGGACTCAGATTTTGAATTGGCAAATTTGGAAGAGTCTAGAGGTTCAGTGTTTATTTTGTTATAAAGTTAATAACTAAATCAAAGCACAAAGTCTGGGACAAGATCCAGGGAAATGTCCTGTTATATCATTTCTGTATGACCAGAAATAAATTTTAGAAGTTAGTATATCTATATTCTGCACTTTTCTTTTAGATTCCTGCTCAAACACGCAACAGCTATGTTCTCCTTTCTTTTACCCTTCGTTTGAAAGTGTAAATTGCATTACCTTTCAGTCGCAAACTGCGGATGTCAATAGTGATACATTAGAGGTATCTCACCAACATTTTCACTAATGCAAAGAAAACCTTCTGATCATCTATTTAGACAATCTTCAGATTTAACTAGTAATAGTTTCCCTAAAACAGGAAAACTGAGCTTACTAGCACATACTAAGCACATTTGCATTTCATTGGTGAAGTGAATAGTGATAATTTGTTATCTAAACTCTTCACAGATGAAAGTATAATAGTCTTCTCCAGTATTGCTTTGTAATTGCTAGAATAAGCAAAATGCTTCCAGATTTATGTGCTTTTTTTGTAACTCTTAACAATACTTATGAGCCCATATCCATTGTGTTCGAAACAGTGACATCATTTGAAGGAAGAAAGACCACACTAAAGCCACGTTAGTAGTAGCGGGTGGTACTCTAGTCTTGTGCGAAAAAGAAGCCCAAACAGGGCTCAGTGAAACTTTCTTCAGGAAAAAAACCAAAACTGCAGGAGTTCTTCTTCAGTGCCAAAGGCGAATTTCCTCTAAGGTGAATCCTTTTGCTTTTGAAAGCCACGTTCTGCCTGCTCGTCTCATACTATGGCACAGCTTACCAAGTACCCCCATAAAAGCTAGGGTGAGGTCTCACATTACATGTGAGTTGACAAGTTTTGCCACCAAACAGCAGCCCCAGTTTAACCCAAGGCTCCTGGCTGTTTGCCTGTTCTTCATCCTTCACACCAGCTCTGGACTCATCTCACCACATGGTGAGTAATCCATGAAACTAAGTTGGTATCCTCCCTTTCTTTCTTTATTCATTTTTGCTCAGTGAAATTTAACTACTTGAACAAGTTCACTCGTTATTATCTGGGAGGCAAAAGAATCACTTTGCCAGGAATGGAGAAGAAGAAGAAAGGGAAGAAGAAGGGGAGGTGGGATGGGCACCTCTCCTTAGAGCAGCTAATGCGAAATTCCAGCCTAAAAAAAGCAGAGTAAAAAAGAGCTCAGCATAATGAAAAGCAGAACTCATTTTGTTAAACTTAACAAAACAGGCTTCATGATGCTTTATAAATATAGCCTTTACCAGGGCTGTATTCAGGAATCCATAGGCTCTATGGGGATATACACATGGCTACACTATTTCCACATGATTTGTGCAAAGGGACTCTACTCAGAAAACTTGCAAAGCAGTGACTTTTTGCCTACACACACAGTTATTCAAGCTCTTCAGTCGTGCTGTGCATGTGCTGTCAATTTAACACAGCTAACCCGAGACTTACAATATGCTGGCTGTGTGCCTGCACCCAGAGTAGGGAGGGGGACTTGGGCTAAGAGGCTGAAATGTCTTTCACTTCCTGCTGCATGCAGTCACGTTTGTTGGATGGGAAAGGGCAAAGCACGCAGTTAAGATACTCTTTTATTTAATAGCAAGGGTCTTTATGTCACAGATTCCTTTTCACGATTTAATGGTCAAAATATTCCATCATATAACAATTTTCTTATTCTCAACTATTTGCAGATTTTATATTTCCATTATTAGCACAAAATAGGAGTTTGCATCCTTATTTACCAAACTTGGTTGTTTAAAAGGAGAATGAACACTGCTGAATATCACTGCATGGTACTGTCTGTTTTGGTATGCCCACCTCATACTTCTTGTTATTCTTTTTAATCTTCTTCTTGTTGAAGCACTTAAAGTTCCCAGTAAAAGTGATCATCCACTATGCTGGATGATATAAAACAAGCCAGTCCCTGTTCCTAAGGATTTCTTCTGTAATCTCTACTGTATCTCTGCCTCACTATTCATTTGCAGGCTTATTAAGTGTCAAGTCGGTGACCCTTCTTCTACTTTTGTATTAGAATATCAAGTATTGCTTGAATATTCACTCAGCATGATGTTTAATTATCTGTGTGGAAGATGCATTTTGCAATAATTTATGATTTCATGTATCAATATACTTCTTTATGAAGTTTATTATTTTATACCCTGCTTGAGGTCATGCCCAGGATACAGTGGTGAGAAAGCAGAAATACTATATAATCAGAAAAGGGAGTTACTTTGCCACATTCCTGGTGCAGACATATCAGGAAGCACAGGAGATTTTTCTAAAGAAAGCATACTGTTAGGCAGTTGTTGTCTTTGTGTCTAAAGCATATAGCTACTCACTAGTCCACAATTCTCAGCATAGCACCTATCAGAAAAGAAAGTTATTTTCTCAAATTGTTCCCTATATGTGAGAGAGTACAGAGAACTAGGTTCACAGAAAATCTACGAAAACAGCAAAGAGAGAATGAGTGAAACAGAAAGTATAATATTTTTCCATGAGCCAGCTACGAGTGACAAATATAAAATAACCTTACTGACTATCTGTATCTTGTAGGCATAGTTTTCTCTGATAAGCCCTGGTTTTTTCTTAGCTAAAATGCATTTTGAGAATTCACATACATATGACACAAGATAAAAGGCAAAAGAAAACCTTATCCAATACATTTTTTTAAAAACACTTCCTGAAGGAATGTTTTAAGTCCTACGTAATTCCATGATTTTATTTTTATTAACTTTTTTCACAAGGGTCAAACCAACATTTTGTTTTGTTAGCATGTGTTTTAAAGGATGTGTTATCCATTCAATAAACACTAAAATTAGCTTCAAAGTATAATTGGAATATTTTTTCACACATTTTCATAAATGTGTTAAACAGTCTAAAAGGATTAGCATTCATATAAATGCTTCTCTTCTATGTTATATTCGATAGGATTTTGTCCTCACTGTTGCTCGTATTGTACTTTCAGGGACGCCACAGAAACCGCAGCTTTCAATTACATTTGCTTTCAGACATGTAAAAGAAACACATGTTAAAGCAATTAATAAAATTATGACATTTACAGTTCCCTGAAAGTCAGCTCCTGCAGTTTCTCCATGCAAGACTCTAGGCTGACCAAAACAATAATCACAAGTCAAGCTGCTCACTTCTCACTCTGAAGAAAGGCCTATAAAAATGCCATAAAACAAGCTGCACATTTTTCTGAAGTAATTTTCATCTTCCACCCCCATCTCATTCTCACTCAATGTATTTCTCTATGGATGCTTGTATTCCAAGCTCTCTGATACGGAAAGAAGATTTCTAACTTGTTAGAGTTCTGAGTGGGTCTGGGCTGTTGTAAGGTGTGAACTAATAAAAACTGTGCTTTATTCTCCCCAGTGCCCTCTAAATAAAGTTCACAAAACTGTATAAAAAGCAACAGTTAGGAAAGCAAGTCTGTGCAGCCTGCTACTACTCGAAATTTCTACAAAAGTTTAGAATAGACTGGCCAGAGTTGAGACAGGATTTACCTCCTAGTGTGTGATGAGAGATGAGAATTCAATGCTTTGCTTTTCTTCCCCCTCCTTTTCCTTCTGCTGGGAGAAAAAAAAAAAAAAAAGTTCAAGGCTTTTCATTGAATGAATTACATTGTGAATGTGTGCTGGAGGATAAGGGGAGAGAGGGACTAGTCACAAGTATATACAGGCTTACAATCTTGAAATAAAAAAGATTACAGAAAGGGAATACCAAGAGATGGTTACTAACAAAAACAATACTTTGAGTAAAAAGATCATGTTTCAGACAAATTGAAACAAGATTTTAACAAATATTTCTTTTCTGAAGACCTAAAGCTTGCATTTTTAGCCATGTTCTTTGGAAAATGTTTAAGATACATTATTTCCTTGAAGTCCTTGAAGTGTTAGGCCTATTCCAAGAAGAAAAAAACTTAGTAACAAAATTCAGATAATTTCACACATGAACGAGGCCACTAGAGCATCCTGTGACTCATGAATTTTAAAATAGTCTTCAAACAAAAATGATCTATTTATTTTTCATGTGGTACCAGAAAATGGTCATTTTCATGTTATAAAGGTAAATGTACTTCCTTTTATTCACGAGGATAGTCCAAAAAGGTCAATTCTTTTCTGTGACACTAGGAAAGCTTTCTAAAGAGGAGCTGACATAAATCTGCCCTTTTAAAGAATTGATAGAATCAGTTGCCAGATATCTGTGTACTGAAACTGCACAACAACAAGTGAAGCTTTTGATAGACGTCTTCTTCAACCCTATGGCATGAGGATGCAATGACCGCAGCACTCAGGTTAGTTACTACTGTGTGACTAAAGTGTCAGTAGGGGTCTATTGCAAGTTAGAAGTCGAAGGCAGGCTCCTTCTAACCCTGCCACAAACTTATTTTGGGATTTTGATATGCCATTTGGTCTCCCCACTGGTCAGGCAGTTTTTACTGAAGCACCATGTCTTCAACATTAGATTTAGCCACCATATTTAGTCACTGAAGACATCCCAAACAGAAATGAATATGTGTACTTAGATAGCTCGTATACAACAAACCTCACACATGCAGGAAGAGCTGGGCCTCTTTGATCCAGGTAGCACTGGGAGTATGGTGGGCTTGCTGGAGGGTGTCAACAGTTGTGATACGTTGCAGAAGTATTGATGTCTTGTGTGCAGTTTCGGGGTTGAGCATAGCCTGTTTGATGCCTTCCCCAAAACAGGAGCAGTATCTCTTGAGCATTTTTTTCTCCCATGCTGATGCATCTCCCATGCCTGCACATCTGGTATTTCAACACCCTGGCAAACATTGCACACCTGGGCATGCAGAAATCATGGACCAATATGTCAGGAACGTCAAATTCCATCCTGACAATGCTCTGTAATGGAAAAAGGGGGCCTATCTGGGAATCCTAGATATAAGGATAACCTTAAACTGAATTGAGTACCTCAGAGAGATAAATGGAAGGTTATACAAAACAAATGAACCTGAGATGGGTAGAAGCTTGTGAAACAGACACATGATGAGATTAGAAGTTCTCACTACATCAAATGCTGCGAAAATTACCTTGGATTTTTTTTTAACATTTTAAGACAAAGAATATATAGTAGTTTTTTTTTTCTTTCATAGCTAAGAATTCATACGTTAGAATTCCCCAGTGATCACTGAAATTTTGGCAAGACAAGCTTTGAAAGAGGTGTTCCCCATCCAAGGGAATTTTTTTGTTTGCTTTTAACTGAAAGAAAAATAAAATTTCCAAAATACATCTGTATGTAATTTTCTTGATAAAGAGTAACTGACAAAAAGCATCTGCTGCTCTTTTTTTTTTTTCTAATCCAGGCATGTAAAGAAAAAGAAATTATTAGAAGAATGATGTTTACTTATTTTCTTATCTTCTAGAATAAAAAGATATTTTTTTCTGCCCACTCTCAGGATACGAAATAATATTTATACTTGAAAGTGCAATCACAGGAAATATTACTCAAGGATAAAGACTGTTACATTAACGAGAAAAATTACATAATTTTGTTTCTATCAGAGACATCAGAACAGCAGTCCCCAGGTTTTATGATCTATAGACTGGCACTATTGTTTACATCTCTGTACTTGTGCCCTTTATTATCTCCCAGTAATGTTGTCATCTTTTTTTTTTGTAGTTCCCTGAGCCAGTGGGAAATGTTCTCATGTGCTTTTGTACTGAGTACCTAAAGTATTGAAAGAAACAATGAAAAAAAAGTGATGAAGAATCAGGATAATAGTGGGACAAATAAAAATACCTTCTCTCATCCCTTTCAAAACATTTTCTCTACTCTCATTTATGCTGCTATATTATTTTCAAGGTGTCTTCTATATTATTCATGAAGACCTGCATTAGTCTAAAAATGGTTGTTGGCTGTTCGAGAGGAGACCACCGGCTGGCAGTAGCATAGTGGAATTCCATTTTCCTGCCACGGCACGAAGCTACAAAATGTTCCCCCCTCAGTGTGTTGGAGCATGCACTTATTATCATGAGATAATTATTCAAAGACTTGGCAAGATTCTGCGGGGTGACATCGTTGCTCTGAGACCACGGCTTTATGTCCCCACTGTCTTCACAGGGGCTTCAGTAAGTGCTTCTGATGTGTTTATATGTTTATCATCCCCCCAATTTTACAGATGAGGAGCTTCAGGACCTCTAAGTGGAATGAACTGACCAAATCAATTAGAGAACTGGTGCCAGACAAAAGAATTAAACCCAGATGAAACCAGGAGCCAATAAATCACAGATGATTTTGGCATGTAAAAAAGCTCCTTTCTTAAAAGCTGGGAATGCATTTGCTGTGGACCAAAAAAAAAAAAAAAAAGATGAGCCTTGATTCATTTGTAATCAAAGCCATAATGCCTAGGACGTGCTGGAATCAGAACACTGGGTACAAGAAAATGTTTAGAGAATCTCAGATTTCTCAGGAATTTATGTAATTACTCCAAGGACTGCTTGTCATTCTTAAACTTTCTACTGATGCAAATTTTCCCACCTTTTCTTTCCAACACAGTCAATCAATTGTAACTTGCTTATTTTATTTGTACAAATAAAGACAATTGGCTCAGGACAGCATAGCTCACAGATGGAAAACAGAAGATTAATTGATCATCCTCAGGTTTTCCCCAGTGCAGTAGGATGGTTCTTTCTTTCCTCCTTTCCCGCTTCCCCACCCCCTGCCTTCCTTCACTGCTGATTTTAATCAGAGAGAAAGGAAGTGACTATTTTCCATAGAGAATGCTGATATTTGGTGAAAAAATAAGAGAAGGGGGATTGAAAGGTACACAGAAAACCAGAAAAAGTAGTTTACTGATAAATTCCTTTTTATTTTTGCCAAATGCTCTTCAAGTGTGGGAATAGACTCAGCTGGCAGTCACTTTCACTAAGCCGGAAATATCATCTTTAATAAATTCTGTTAAAGGACTGGATGGACACATAAATCTCTTTGTATGTGTGTGACAGCAGTAGTTTAATGTCAAAGGAGATCTTAGAGCATTTTGCAGAGATCTGAGGTCAGCCTGTTTGCCATCTTTTTCCTTGTGCCGTTCTGACGCTCAATATAAAGCTGAAATATTTATCTTAAATGTCTATTGCTAATGCAGGATATTGAGGTCATCAGCATGAGAACAGAATGACAATATTCTATGTAAGAAAATTATACAAGCTTCTTCAAGATGTTTTATTTAATTGCACTGAGGCTCCCTTTGCCTTCATCCCACCTCCTACAGCCAACATTTAGTTATGTGTAATATACCCTTTAAGTGCCAAGCACCTCTAAATCTTAAATTTTCCCTGAATGGTTTATGGAAAGTTAGTGATTTGCAGAGCTCTGGCAGGTTTCTAGGAATTTTGAGCAATATTTTAGATTAACCAGATAAGAGTTATTGATACGGTAATATTTTTGTTATGTCTACACAGGCTACATACCCTGCAGCATCACCTTGTGGCTTCTGAATCGCTCCAGACACCTGACCATAATATTCCTATGATTTTCTCTCCTGGTTAGTATACACCTTAATATTGTTTCTCCATGGAAAGTGTTTATACACATGGTTTCGCCTGCACTCTTAAATCCTAAGTATTTTATTTCCAACAGTTATGCATGCCTTCATTTGTAGAACTTCAGCCTTGCCCTCCTAAGAACTATACACATATTTTAATCTCCTCTAGCAGGATTGTTTTGAACCCTTTCTTCAAAATTTTCCGTTCTGAGAGGTTCTCAAATCCCAGGTCTGTTAATTCTCTTTTCATAAATGCAAAGATGCCTGCTGGCCTTCTCCCGTATGTCTCCATATCTAACTAAAAGACATCTTTCTTTTTTAAAATCTTCCAATCAACCAGAGGCAGTCTTAAGTGTCTTGACATACTTTCACTTTATACACTTGACACTCCTTTGATTTAATATTCAAGTACTGATGTTTCAAAACTGTTACAATCATGATTGTCTTCATAGAATTTTTTATTTGGAAAACAACATGACCCTCCATCTCAACAATTCTAGTTCCTACCTTATCTCTCAGCTAAAGACAAAGTTCTTCCCTACTTTTTGTGAATTTCCTCTAATTTATTCCTTCTTCTGACTTTTTTTTTTTATTTCTACTCTAAAATAATTTGGGACACATTTTAAAATCACTCATTCGCTCAGTGTGGGAGGATAAAAAAGGACGAGTGTAAATAAGATTTGGAAAATTTTCTTAATGCAAAATTGCATCCTGCAAGCAGAATTCCTTGTGCTGAAATGATCACTCAGTTTATTGATGTAAATTGTACTGACTGTAAGTAACAAGTATTTTAAAATCTCTTAGGTAATATCCCTAAAATTTTAACAGAAGAATGATCATTCCGAATATTTTTTTTTTGAGTGAGCTGAAATCTCAGTGTTATACTCATTAAGTACAGTTACTTCACAGGCTTTCTAAAAGTATCCACTTGGTAATAATGACATGACATCTCGAGTAACAGAAAATGCCACAAAGTTGTGAGATAAAGCAATTAACTAAACATTATAGATTAACTAAATATGAAGTGCTATACAATTATTAATAATAGTGAATGTGACGCTATTCTCCCCTTTTGTGCCAAAACTCATCTAAAAATTGTAAGAACCAGTTAGTATTTTCAGTGAAAAATAAATCTTGAAAACAAATGGTTGTATTTTTAATGCTGTGACTGGATAGAAAGAGGTTGAAGAGATAGAGATGGGAAACTAAATTAGTTCTGCTTGCGAATTATATTCTTAGGTCTTTTCCAGCAGTGACTTCTTGGTTTTGTAGCAAATGCCTCTAATATTTTCCAACTCAGATTGCTCCCTCACTGTGAGCCTTCTTGCTATGAGGCCACCTGGGATCAAAGCTACTTTCCCCCTCCTGTGGTCTCCGCTAACTCTATTAACTCTAATTACAAACACTTCTGTTATACCAGTCAGATTTTATGGCTTCCAACAAGTGAGTTTCTTAGAGCAGGAGAAAGTCTGTGCAATATAAGTGCTAGTTTTATTTTAGCATTATACCTTGCCATACATTAACCTCATTCATAGCCAGCTCTGAGCCAGAATCACTTTTTTTTTAGTCTTTCATATTAAAAATATATGTTAATTGTGTCTTGAAGTATATGATACCAGAAATGAACTTGGCCAAGGTGAGAGATTTATAGGATTTTTTTTTAATGTATCACAAGGCTCGGAAAGGGTTGAAGTGTTTATTGACAATGTTGACATCATTTTCTTAACACACAATGCCATAAAGCAAAAGGGTGTATTTATTTATATATGGCACACAGAGAAGCATGCACCACTTGCTTTCAGATTGCTTCTCGATGTCAACACTCTCCAAAACCTTACCTTGAAGCTTTAGTAAAATAGAAACACCCGGTTTAATTTAAGAAGGGTTGTCCATGAAATCACAGAGATTTTGCAGATTCTACCTGAAAGAGGTTAAATAATTCAGTTGTGGATTTGCATGTTAACTGTCAAAGGTGAAAAGCATGTTCCAGAGACTGCTGAAAAGCAATCATATAGGTTTCTGGAGACACAGCACTAAGCACACTACTCTAAGGACTAAAATAGGTTTGTTGGTAATTAAATTTCCTGTGCACAACTGTCTTCAGAAACATTGTCATAATTTCTCCAGCATCCCGTACTCCTTTCTCATTCTTCATAAGGCAAGTCCTTCCTTCATCCTGTTCCATTCCTTTATGTTTGTGTAAAAAATCCCTGGAAGACAGCCAGAGACTTTCAGCTTAATTCTGTGCTGAGGAAATTCTGGGGACGTTTTTACCATCTTTGGCTGGCTGGCAGGACCAGCTGGAGAGAACATCCCACCACGGCTAAGTACAGGTCAAGCTGGACTCTTCACCTCAAAGTCTTTCAGATTCCTCTCTGTCATAGCCAGTCTGGCATTGAAAAACTTTTCACTGGTACCTTATGGAAGGAATTACTTATACAGCTGAGGGCTTTATTGCTTTGAGGAGGCTGGCAGACTGAAGAAACAGAAAGACTGACATTGAAAATGAAATTGAATAGCAAGATAACAAAAATGGAACTCTCCTAGTTTGAACCATCTAGAACCATCCAGTTCAACATCTAGATTTCGGGTCTAAATTAGTCAAGGCTCCTCAGTTAGTCAATAGGAAAATAAAGGCACTTCTGGAGAAGATCATCCCATCCATCTTAAACATCTATTTCAGAATGGAGTAAATTGCATTATAGATGCGTTTCTCTGCCTCTGAATGGACTAGTTTGAAAAATAAATGATTTTACAAAGAAGCAAATTGTAATTGCTTGAGAACATACAATTATTCATTAAAAAAACATTTTTTTTCACTATTTTAGCTATCAAGGTTCCTGTTATTTTATATAACTTGCATATATTAAATCTCAGAATAGTTAGGGAGTACAGGTGGTCCCAAAATTCCAGAATGAAAAGCTTTTGCCTCACAAATATATATCCTACAACATCATGGTTAACCGAGAGAAAAATAATCATTGTCATCCTTGTTTCAAGAAATTAGGAGGAAAGTTGCTAGTCATAAGTAGCCAAAATGGGAGATGGATTTTAATACTTATCTGTGGAATAAGGTTCCTAAAATCAAATCAACCACTAGAGCTTTTTAGCTCACTAAAGTTATACTAATGCACTTACAAAGTTAGAAATATGACCCTATGTTATGTGGTCTCTGAAATCCTATTTGCTACACAGAAGGAAGCCACCAGAAATTATTTTATTAGTAAAGTGCCTCAGAAGTAGCAAAATTTATTATCATTATCCTTTCAGGGAGAAAACAAAGCAAAATAAAACAAAACAAACAAAAAAAGAGTTATTTAATTTCAACTTAATCCTGCTTTTAAATCTAAGAATGTAAAATGTTTGATCTTAATTTGCTTTTTACTCAGCTAAATTCTTAATGCAGAAGTTTGAAGTTTATCTGAGAAAAGGCAGTGTTAAAACTTATTTCCAGATCATAACCTGGCTTGCAGCCATACAGGAAAATAGAGAGTCCTAAACTATCCTCTTACTCCCTAGGCATCTCAGGTTTAAGCTCAAGAGAAATAGTTTCCAGAGAGTAACTACTTCCTCTCTGTATATTTGCCAGGACCGAGACTGATGAGATTAATAATCCCATTCCCCTCCGAGTTCCTCCCAAACAGATTCAGCAAACATGTGTGGGCTGACTCAGCAAAGAAATATTCCAAATACAGAACTGGCATTAGGTATCTCCCCAATAAATGCTAAGAGGGCATTAAGAGGATGCCAGCTGGCCTCTAAGGTTTCTCTCAGAACAGTGCAACAGAGTGCATGCAGCCTAATTAAAATTCAGGTTTTAATTGTCTCATTTACTGCAGTTATTCCCTGTCTTCAGGTGTAGAAGTTTTACCCATTCCCATGCAGAGGATTTACCCTGACTTCAACTTTCAGCTTTTATCACATGTGCCTACATCAGAGGGTTAGCCTGTGAAGGACATAACACAAGATGTAAAAACAGGGCAGTCATGCTGAATTAGACCAAGATCTCTTCAGCCTGCTTTGGCAATAGACAGATATAGACACTGAGGGAAGAGCATAAATCCAGAACACGGACAGTTTTTATATTTTTCTTGGAATGTCCTCCCAGCTCCAGTAAATTGTGGTTTACAGACATTTTGAGCCAGAGACAGTAGTAAGCCTCATAAGTCACAGTCATTCTAAACTCATGCACTTGCTTGTCCACTTCACTTGTGAGTACGTATAAACACCTCGCAAACTTCCCCTCTGGCAGCAGGGAGTTCCACTCCTCCTTCCACACAGGGCGAGGAATCACCTTTTTGTCTGTGTTTTCAAATTACCAACAGATAGTTCAGTTATGTGATGATCACTAGCTTTTATCATAGAGAAGTCAAATAAAATTTAATCTCATTTCATCCCTTTCGTATTATCGCAGATTTCATAGGCCTCTGTTACATTCATGCCTCTGTCAGTTCTTCCCACGCTGAAGATTTAGGACTCTTATTTGCTCATTCCTTGAACATTGTTCACCCTTGATGGCCTTCTCTGAATTTCTTTAAGGGCCTTTCACAGAGAGTAATTTAGAACACTAAAATTAATCCTTCTTCTGAAGCATTCTCTGGGAAGATTTTCTCCCCTTTTCTCCATTGACTATATTAAAAGACTTTAGGATAGCAAAGCATCCTCTTATATACCAGAGCTAAACAGTATGAAAGCTCTTCCATATCCATATAAAATAAAACTCTCCATGAGTTTTATTTTATTTTTAATCATTTTTAATTGTGACAGGTAAAAAATAAGGTAGCAGTCTGTTTTTTTTTTTAAAAAATGAATGTGAAATAAAATAATAAGGTCCCATATGATATTTATGTTTCACAAAGAAAAAAAAAAGATGAAGAAGAATATAAGTGGAAAGTGTTTGTAGAACTTTCACATAAGATTTTTCCATTACTAAGTGTATCCAAAGGCTGTCTAGCTGGTGTATTCCTTCCAAACTGAAGTGAGTGGTAGGTGTATTTATTAACAGCAGTGCCTTTTTCCAAGTTCTGCTTACATAAAGTATTTTGAGCATTTAGTATTCAATTACTGGAAGTAAGCTTTTTTTTTTTTTTTAGTGTATCATAACTAAGTAAAATTCTTTGCACATTATTGAAATGTTCCCTGCATTAATATACAAATTTTCAATGTAGACTAATGAAAATGAAGTCTGGTAAAGAAATTAGAAGCTAAGTATACTAAGTATACCTTAAGTATACATGAAATCTTCCCTTTTATGCTCTAGTTCAATCATACTGTTCAGTAGGCTACAGTCCCAAAGGAAGCCTCCGAAATGTCTTGACAGTTGAAACACAGAAAAATAAGGTGAAAAAATACCCATACATATAAAATTGTAGTCTTAATTCTAAAGATGGATACTGATTAAATAACAACTCCATTCTATTTTCCCTATTCATGCAAAACTCTCCTGTTTGCAGTCACTGTGTAATCTGAGCTTTGACTTGATCTTCCTGCATGTGTGTGCTGGTGAGTATTAGTTTTCCTCCAAAGAAAGAGCTGCCATCATTTTTCATTTAGATAGGAAGAAGGAATATTCCATTTCGTAGCAATCATCTTGGTATGTTGTGTGTCTGTCTGAAATGTCTCCAGAAAGCACAGATAAATGGTGTGATATTTGAAAAGCGGGGCACTATATATTTTGGATAGTGTCTAGGAAAGTTCGCAGGATGTCCCAGACTGGCTAAGTCTGTGAGGTTGAGACAGTCTTTCTGACAGAGTAGATCTGTTACTTATCCAACAGGGACTCACTTTTTTCTCCCTCTCTTTTTGAAGGAAGAATTGAAACAATATGCCAGCAGCAACAGCAGCTCCAGACAAAACCAGGTTACCATGGGCCTGATTCAAGAAATTGCAGCAAGTGCTTTCCTTGAACAGGAGCATGAACAGCTCCATAACTAATGTTTATACGCCTTGCTGAGGGTATGGGCACTCTGCTAGCTAGTCAGGGTGTATTTTTGGGATTAGGAGCAATAGAAATACCCCTCTTCAAAATGGGCAAGAGGTTATCCAAACCAGTGCAAACTGATACGTGATTCCTTGACTCCTTCCTACTCTTCTATCCTGTAGCACAGGAGATGGCTCTTTATCTTCTCACCCTTTCCCCTCCCTTTTACAACTCTGTGGTGAGTCAGGCAGGATGTGTTTCACCCTGCAGTTTGTTTCATCTGTTCTTGATCTTACTGGAAGGGAAACAGCAAGGGTAACAGAAGAGCATAGTCATATTCTAGGATACTTTCATAGTCTTTTCTATATCTCTGATGCAAGGTTTTCTTTTGTCTTAAATGTAGAAGGAGATTTTCCTTAGGACCACAATTTATAAACTATTTTAATTTTCCTTCTATTTTGTGTGGTGTATATATTCATTTAAGCTGTTTATAGTTTTATAAACTATACACTACTTGGTAAGAATAGATAATTTGAAGGATCATGCATTACAGAGCTGTCCTTTTATATGTTCTCTCTCTCTCTTTTTGGTTTTTTTTTGTTGTTTTTTTTTTTTTTTTTTTTTTAAGAGAGAGAGGAAGGGAAAGAAATGTTCCCTGACAGTTTCAGGATACAAAGATAGTTTGATAGTAATTCTTCCACAATTTAATGAGTTTGTGGCCTCCAGTTTGAAATATACTATGGCCTTTTTGTCTCAGTTGAGTCTGGACATGAATAGGAAAATCTTCACTGACCATTGAGAGAGCATCTGTTCCTGAGGGGGACTAAACTCTTCACTTTCAGTTTTCTAAACATTATTAAGATGAAACCATTAGTGTTTTTGCAAGCTGTACATGGATAATAGCTGGTAACAATCTGGAAATATGTAATTTCTCTGAAAAAAAATGTCCATTATAATATAGCATGGCAATGGATTATGTTGTGTTGTGGTAAATAGCAGAAAACCAATGAGATCATCATGAAATTTACCACAACATTAAAGAAGTTGCTAGAAACATTTATAATTGTTTTCTATTTACCCAGTGAAATGTTTGGAAAGACCTCTATAGACCTCTGTAGTCTGTGAAGCAAAGACACAGCCCACCCGGCAGCTATCTCAAGAGATATGACTGTATTCAGTTTTCATCCAACTTCCCCAAATAAGCAAATATTTTTATCACTATTGCTCCTTGCTGAGATACCGGAAGGCAGAGAACCTGGTAGTGATTTTGCAATGCAGATAATTTCCAGTTTCTGTTATATACAGATTATCAAATATTGCCCATTCTGGCCTCACTGAATGTTTAGACAATGTCAACATGAATTATCAGCCAATTCTGGAGAAGTCACTTACTTTACTTAATTCTACTCTAAATATACAGTTACTCCTATCTTTCTTGTGGACTCATCCAAATCAGCAGCTGGTTGAAGAGCAGCTGGATAAGACTTGTCCAAACTAAACTAGCAGAACAACAGCAGGCTGGGTAAGCTTGCCTCTTCTGCAGTCTCCTCTGCTGTGAAAAGTCTTTGCTCTCAGACTATTGAAATGATCATCAGCATCTATACCTTTTTTATACATTTTATTTTGTTGCAGCCTCTGGATGTTCAAGTAGCATTACAGGAAAACAAGCAAACCAGTACCATCAACTCATAAACATTTCAGTCGTGTAGGTATCTCAGCATTCAGAATTGGTTGTCTTGGTTATAAGAGGTTAATTCATCCCCCATCCACATACACAGACGCACACAAGATCTTTTTTTTTTCCTTTTTTTGAGGTCCATGATGTCGCCATGAACTTTTTTATGTGCTTTGAACCTTCTTGTTCTAAGACATAGAAGAATCTAAAAATGTTAACACTTTTCTGATTCGAATTAAGAGACATTTTCTTCAACCTTGATGCTCATCAATAAAGGGTTCACAAGAAACAACAAATACCCAAACTACATATCAATCAAGCTGCTTCTCCTGGGACCAATTTTGTTGCAAAATAAAAAGCAAAAGTTTGAATTCTGCTATTAGCATGCTGGAAGCCATGTAAGAAAGTAAAAAGATATTTGTGTAGTTGAATGTGATTGCTTTTAGTGGTATCCTCAGTATCCTGCATCTTACAAATGTTATCATTTAGCTTTCTAATATTTGCCTAATTTTATGATACTATATACAACTGGATTTACATGACTCCCACTAGCTTCCCAGCACTTTCATCTGTAAATAAAAAGTCTCAGGCATTACAAGGCACACATTTTGGAGGAAGGCAAATCTCCATAGTGACATATTATTTTTCTATTGATGATCCAGGAGAAAGTACATATAGAGAAAAGCCATTTTCTCCTCTTTAACATTGTTCTTTTGTAGCATTCAAAGAGTTTGAATAAATTAGAGATTCTTTCCACTCTATTTATTACCTTTTGTGAATAGACAATAATATTTTCCTGAAGGTGAGAATACACTTATAAAACTAAAATTGACATCTGTCATTAAAATAGATGTTTTCAACTATGGATATACTTTCTATTTTGAGTTAATAGGTTTGATCATTTCTATATTTTTTTAACAATATCGTAATGGAATTTCGAACTGCGTGGGAAAATTAAAGAGACAATCTATATCTTTGCAGAATCACTCAGGAACATCTCCAATAAACATTCTGATCCTGAGCTCCTGGCATACTTTCTATATTTCTTGCTAGGGGGACATATTTTTTATGTCATCACATCACAGGGTGCCATTGGTCCCCCACTCCACAGACATTTGACTGCACAAAGGAAGAACTGAGATTGAGGCCTCTGCCATCCCTTTCTATCTTGAAGCACTGAGTGCTTTTTTAAGAGTGTGGAGAGAGCTGTCTATCACACCAAATAAATTCAGGCACATTATTTCCTGGTCCTTATGTTATCTGCTGTTGGGTGTTTTTACACTTTTTCCTCTAACTTTAATTTTCAGGCATATGTAGTTCTTTCTTTGAAATTGTTAGTCTATTCTGAAGCAAAAGGATTCATCATGTAGCTTTTACCCTTTGGTAGTGAATTTTGTCCAGACATTTTCAAACAGAATAAAATCATTTCTATCTGTAAGATCAATTTTCAAAGAAAATAACATGACAAGGTCCTGAACAGCCAAATGCGACTTCAAGTTTTGCTTTATTTGAGAATGGGTTAGAAAAGATGACATCCCAAGGTCTTCTCCAATGTCATCCCGTGATTCTATGAGTCAACATATTTGTATAAAGCAAGAAATTAGAGTGTTCAGATTTGGTAATAGGATAAAATAGAAAAGCTTCTGTGAGACTTTTTAAGGAATTGTTCTTTACCTAGGAATGTTTGAGATAAAGAAGGGAAAATGACAGGTAGAGAGCACACGCAGGCCAAATCTAAAGAGTACGGTCTACTAATTAGGATGTACTTTTTGCTCTCTCTGAAGTCGAATTTCACAGTACAGCTTGCATCTATATACATAAGTTGTTTTCTCAAAAAAAAAAAAAAAAAAAAAGGCTGACCACCTCCAAAATGTCCCCTTGATAAAGCCCCAGGTCACTGCTTGAGTAAACATCCCGGCCTTTTCTAGGTAGTTCATACAGACCTGAATAAAGAGTTACGGGAGCATGGGAAACAAAATGAGAGGTATGATGGCAGCACACAGGAGCTTTGCTAGGAAGGGAGAAGAAACCTCTTTTACCTGTGTACAACACAGTCAGCCTACAAACTGTGACTTTCTACTTGATGGTTTGAAAGGGAGGGAAGGTGAAGTATAAATGTATATATATTTAATTTAGGGAGGTTATAAAACATCAAGTAGGTTATATGAAATATGATTTTTTCCCATATGACTAAATAAAGCTCATACTTGTTATAAACATATCATTTATAGCTTAAAACAGCAAGTGTAGGCATTTGGTGCGTGGAGGCTGGCTGAGGAGCAAAACAGGAATTAACAAGTTGTTTTATTTTTAAAGTTCTTTGGAATTTTTGTTACACAGATTCACTGTGGCTTAACAGGTATGTGTGGCAGCTGGATTAGCACAAGAGATTGGAGACAATAAAGGTCTATAAATTCAAAACCAGCAAGAACTAATAAAGATTTACTCAGGTGGAAAATTTCACTACAGTTATAAACTAATACATAAATAATTCAAATACAGAAAGTTTGATCCTGCACCAGATTGTGTATTTACTTAAAAGACTGTAAGTGGTTATAAAAATTAAATTTCATATATACCAATAACAAAGAAATTGTTACAGAAAAAAATGTATTCACTAGAAAATAATACACTTTAAAAAACACATATATACCATTTTATCAGAAAAAGTAGTTGTAAAAAAGGATTCTTGTCTCTTGGGCAGAATGGAAGTGTTTGCTTCATAATGTCTATTTTTCCCTAAAGTAAGTAAACTATAAGGAAATTTATGTTTAAATAACATTAGCTTTGTGATGCAAGCTGATAGAAAGCCACAAAATTCAACAATTGATGCTGATACTGTCTTCATTTCATGCTGTGATATCTATTTCCCCTTTTGTTCCCTAAGCCATGAGCGAGACATGAGGTGTCAGAGCAATGATGTTAAATCTTGTGGTTTTTGTCAGTTCATGTCACAGCCTAAAAATTATTTAAACACGGGGGATTTTTAGGGACTTTCTAAAAAAAAAAGTGGGTTTTTTTTGGTTTTTTTTTTTTATACTTAATAATAATGTAGGATTACATTAGACACTTTACCCACCCTATCCCTTCCTTGCCTCCCTCTTATTGCTTAGCAGGCTGTTTTATGGCTCTGGTATGTTTGGCTAGGAATGCAAATGTCCTGTCTGGTCATATTATCCTTAAGGTCTCCAAAAGAAATAATTCAAGCATTCCTCATCTCTGTGCATATATAAATCTTTGATCAGTGATATGTCTGGAAGCACTGAGACTAATACACATTCTCCTCACAAAAAAAAAAGAAAAGGAAAAAGAAAGATCAAGACAGCTGTAAAATTCTTACATAGAATTCAGCCATAAATTTCTGGCTTATAAATGGGATGAGCATGTATAAAGCACAAATACGTATCTTTCTTTTTTCTTTTTTTAAGATTTATGATGAGTTATTTCTCTGTGAGGCTTACAACACATTTTTAAATTATTTTGACCTTTTTCTATAAGTGTTCCTCACAAAAGTGGAGATAACATACACTAAGTTTAACTAACTAACATTCCTTGAGTTGGTATCTATCAGCTTTGGATTGCGTTTATTCTGCTTGTCTTGTTTATTCCAAGAGAAGAAAAAAAAAACTTTAAATACTTACTTGTTTTTGCTTGTTTACAACTACAGCAGCAGTAGAATTTATAGATCAACAGGAATACTAACTAAAGAATGAAGAGACTTTAATTATAGAGGTGCCTGCTGGCACAGCTTTATTTAAATTTGGATGTATTTTCAGGATCAGCCTCCTTTCCAGAAATGCTTGACTCAGCAAGAACTGGTTAGTCTCTGAACTCCAGTACAGCTTTGCTGTATACCTGTAAATATATTTTAATGATGTTTCTAGCTCCTAATACGAATAAGCCTTCTCAAGAAATTTTGCTAAGAATAAAAATTATTCTGAATAACATTCTCTATTTTAATACCAGATGATGTTGTACAGTCTGCCAGCTATCTTCTACTAGCATATTGTTAAAGTACTCTAAATTACAGTATAAACCTGACTCAAAAACCCAAAGGAAGGCAACTCTCTGACACCAAACATCACATCAAGTATAAACAGCTTTGAAATATCTCACATTTGCAGTAACGTCAGAATAAAATAATGCACCAAAAAAAGAATTGTTCAGTTTTTGAGTTAATACAGAAATAGGCATTTTAACAACATATTTAAATAATTGAATATCAAGCCTTGATAGACTGAGGCTACTAGGCTGAGTTGTGATGAAGTAAAAGCAGTAAAGTATTGATGCAAAAGAGCTTTGATGAGCAAAATCCTGACTCTCTTTCTCTGAAGATTTGAACAGATGTTTTGTGGTCAATATTCTAAGAGTATTCTGCTTAGGATTTATTCATCCTGGCTGGTGCTCTCCACTGGATGGTGTTATAGTGGCATGAAATATTAAATAATATTAAATTAATATTAAATATTTGTTCTTTTGTTTTCTGGTGTTTTTAAAATATATATAATATTTTATTCCAGAAAGTATCGGTGCCATTTTCCACAAGGAGAAACTTTTCCTACAGCCTCTTAGCTGGTCCGGGTCCATTAACATCTTCCATTTCCACACTCCTCCTCCTTCTTTCAGACTTCTTTTTCATCCTGACCATGATACTTCAGTACTTCACTTTTACATGTAAATCTTGTTTCTGCCAGATTTCTGGTTTTCATTTACATATAAAATGTTTCTGCCTGTTTAGTGAACGACAGAGAGAGCAGGAAAAGATCATGAGGAACTTTGTGTGTTAGAAATTACATGGAGAAGGCTAAAATGTGGCAATGGAGAGTGATGGTATCTCAAGAGATAGCTGAAAGATAGTTCATAGTGAAGGAATGCTACTAAAGGTAAAGAATGGAAATGGATGTAACATGCAGTGGAAAGGGAATGAACATACTGAGCATAGAGGAGGACTTCACGTGGTAAGTAGGAGCTTAAATGTTGAGAGAAGAGAAATTTTTCTTAGCCTTAAAAAAAGGAAAAATAAGCTAAGATATTCCCAAAGCCCCAAAAGTCTTCATTTACAGTTAGGTTGCTCAAGTACACTTCCCATCAGTAAAAATCATTTCAAATCAAGAAAACCACTAGTGGAGCCAGCATTAACCAACTAGTTGGTGAATGGTTAACCAAACAGTTTACACATCTTACCACCTAAACATTACAGTACCCATAGCTATTTTCAGCACCCTCAGTTTGATATTAAAATCCCTTTAATTTCAGCCTAAAACTCCATGAAAGATGCATATCCAGTTCTTTAAAGAAAAAGGGATAAAAAAAGTAGTCTTTGTTCTGACCCCATGTTTATCTTTCTGGTGGCTAAGTTATTAGCTGTCTTCACTTGGCAAGGGAAAACTTCAAAGTGGCTGTCTTTGGACAGCATTTTGAGAAATCTGAGGAACTACATAGGTATTTTATGTTAGAGATGAAAGGATGTTTCTTAGTAGAGCAGACAAGCCTATGAGTGTGTATGTACATTACAAAGTTTATTTAACAGTCTGCTACTATTTTCTACCCGTATTCCAGTATATTAAAAATCCTTTATCATCATGGACTTTTCATAAATAATTTAGATTAATGCCACTAGAGTATGAGCAGTATTATACAGCAAAGTTATGCATTATCCTTATTTATTTATGTCATCCCTTTCTTCGTTATTCTTTATAATACTAATTTTCCAAACTTTCTATACTTTTTTAAAAAAATCAACTATTCTGCTGTTGCTAGGCTTAAAATATATTTTATTTATCTCTTTCTTCCTTATACCACTTGACCTAGAGTTTAAAGTGGAATAAAATTTCATGTTTTCTCATGACTCTGTTATCTATATATCATGCCAAAATGATATACACTGATGAAGATAATACAGTAAATGTTATAAAGTGAAGGTGCCACCACTGAATTAGAAGTCCAAGTATGTCTAACTAATGCTGTATACACATACTAATGGAAAGACATGTTTGTATATTAGTATTTATATGCACAAGGAAATTAATAAGTAGCAAGTCTAACTATTTTTTGCCAAGAGAAAGAAAAAGACATTTAGAAAAAAAGAATGTTAAATGTATTATTTACTTATGGATATCACTGGTATTTGACTCCAAAATGTCAAAACATTTTCCTGGTTCAACGAGAAACAGGGAGCTGACATTAAAGAAGGTGCACCTTATACACTGTATTGATAAGGCTGGTAGATTAGTTAGTCATTTTTAAGGGCTTTGAAGTAACACAAACTGAGCCAAAAAGAGCAGTATGGTTCTTTTATTTTATCATCCATCTAAACTATAGGACTTCTCATGCAAGGCATTTTTTTGTTTGTTTCTTTCTTTCTCCTGCTCTGATTATGTATTTTCCTCTTTCCTTTTGAGATATACAATGACATACTATTAATTTCCATAATAGCTTTGTCATTACAATGTCTGAAAAGAAATTCAATGTACTTAACCCACTACAGGCAGATATCTACTCATTCAGATGTATGAAAATTGGCTAAACAAATTTCTAAGACCTCCCAGCTCACAGATGTGTAAAAAGAAGATTCTACAAAAGCAAGAAAATTGTGAAAGTATTATATATATATATGTGTGTGTGTGTATATATATATATATATATATATATATATAGTTGATTACCCTTTACATGAACATACCTACCTAGACATAAGACAACCTGACCTACTAGGACTCTGTCATCTTTGACAATCTCTCATTTCCATTCCACATTCACACAGAATTGGTGAATTTGGGCTGGCAGGCACCTCTGGACATCTTAGTCAACCACCCTGCTTGAGCAGGGTCAGCTACAGCAGGTTGATCAGTGTTTGGACAAGAATATTTTCAAGGATGGAGACTCCCTTGCCTCTCTAGGCAACCTATGCCTGCACTTGGTTACTCTCATAGTAAAAAGGAGTTTTTCTTATTTTTGAATTGAATTTTCTGTATTTCAGTTTGTGTCTCCTGTCTCTCCTCCTTTCACTAGATATCCCTAAGAGTCTAGCTCTATCTTTAGTCCTTTCTGACAGATTTTTGAACACATTGACCAAATCCCTCCGGAGCCTTCTCTTATCCAGACGGAGATCTCTCAGCTTCCCCTTCTGTGAAAGAAGATACTCTAGTCCCTTCAGGATCTTTGTGGCCCCGTCACAGGACTTGCTCCATCAGTCCCATATCTCTCTCATACTGGGGAGACCAGCACTGGACCCGGCAGTCCTGATGCAGTCTCACCAGGACTGAGCAGAGTGGAAGGATCATCTCCTTCGAGGCGCTGACAACACTCTTCCTAATCCTGTCTGGAAGGCCGCTGGTCTTCATGCCACAAAGACACATTGCTGGCACGTGTTCACCTTTTTGGCCACCAGATGCCTCTGGGTCTAACTCTACAAAGCTGCCTTACAGCTGAAAAATACATGCGGAAACTGCACCTTCTTTATTGCTTTATAGTGCAATTCACATTGTCAGCTCTGTTAAATAATAAATAAATAGATAAATAAATAAATAAATAAATAAATAAATGTTTTGCTATAGCCTAACCTCATAATTCCATCTATATTCCTAGTATGGCTAGGATAGCTTATTCAGTACATCTACCTCAAAAATAAAACAACATTCAAAAATTTCCTTATTAATTCTTCACTGGGTCATAGTCACACATCATACGTTAAAAAATTATATATTTGAAAGGATACATATCCTTCCAATCAACTTAGACCCAGTACTAAATTTATGAGAAAGCTATTGGTAATGTAAAGAATAAGGTAATTTAAACAGCAAGTTAGAGAGAAAAATGTCTGCAATTTACCACATGTCATTATAGGAAACAGCAAAGCATATGTTTAAGTGCGTTGTTGCATTGTGACCTGTTATACAGTATAACCAGTGCCATGTCAGCCTATACTCTTATTTCACAATATCTCGCTGAATCTTCTTGGTAATTTTTATTTCTGTTAGCAGATGGAGTTTTTCTAGATGGTTTATTTTTGTGTCTTTATTAGCTGATCTTTTGGATAATTTGTATTTTTTGCTTCTATATATCTCATCTTTCTCCTGAAAGGTTTTTTTTTAATATCTTTCTGTATAGTTAATGTGCTATTCATCATGTCCTGTTTTTGATAACACTTCTTGAAGTAACTCTTTAGGTAGAGAGTAAGGAGCTGAGAGCACTTCATTGTCATTAGAAATTAATTCCTCTTATGGAAAGTTGTTTTTTTCTTCATAAAAAACCTCAAACTCTTATACATTAAACCTTTTCTGCCTAGAAGGTAAAGTCATTCTATCCCTGCCATGGCTAAGGATGTAGGAGCTTCCTGTTACTTGGTATTACAAGTCCTGCTCTGCAGAAAGGATCCTACTGCTGTTACTCCACACTGTTCTGGATTTGGTCTTTCTAATATGCCTAAATGCAGATTCCTGCTAGTTAACATGGGGTACATCCGTTGCTAACTAGAATATATAAAAACTATGGAGGGAGGGGGATGTCTATTCGACATAAATATGTTTGAGTTAACATCCCAGAAATTGGGATGCATTGTGGAAACTGCATTGTGGAAAACTCAGATAGTACAGGTCTGACTAGAAGTAGCAGTGTCTTATTTTATGTGTTTGGACATACAACATCAAAATAGATTAATTCTCTACCTTAAAAAAAAAAAAAAAAAAAAAAAAAGGTTGTGTCAAAGTAGCAGAGAAATAAAGTTGAATTGTTTTCGCGAGCCTGGAACTTAAGGATGCCTTGGAGAAAGAGAAATTGATGTATGGATTTGTGTGGAAAAGAGTTAGTTTGCCAATGATCAGTCATCAGCCTCTTCGAATCCCAATAAAGATTACAGGAAAGTAGGATCCTTTTTAAAGTGCTCTATGCAATACTGGTAGATTAGGTTGGCTCTTTTCTTGGAAATGTAAATCTAGATTAATTATGAGTCTGCTTTTCTCTACATTCTCATAGACATGCAAGTAATTAATGACTATTAAGGAACTGCAGAATCAGGTCTCCATTAAACAATGTGTTCCTTTCCTTCTTTAGATAAGATGGACATGGAGAATAGCTAAATACAGATGGCATATGACAAATGCAGTCATCAAGTTTCCCACTGCTTTACTCATGATGCGGGGCTTCTCAAGTCAATTCTCAGTAGTTTCCATTTCAGTTCTTTTCCTCATTACACAAAGCAAAACAAAACCTTAATGCATAATTTTCACAGTAGAGAAGAGGATTTTTTTTTTTTTTAAAAAAAAAAAAGGAAATAAAAATGCAAGGAATTTCCCCTTTGTCTCTGAAAGTCATCTTCATACAATGAATAATCGAGTAAGAACTTCTGAGGATTTCTAGATTTTAAAACTTCATCTGGTTCAGGGACTCATTAGAAACAAATTACCTTATTAATGAGCCTTTTGTAGAGGTTGGCAAATCAGCCATGTGCGAATTCCAAGCTGTCAAATGCTTGCAAAGGGTTGACTTGGAGCATTTGCAGATCACTCTTCATGACCTGAAAAGAGTTCCAGAAGCCACATAGCATGCATCCCAAACACTACTTTGGCCAACCAGAGCACCTAAAATACCTAAATGAGTGAATGCAAGCCTTTCCCACTAAAGTGTATAATCTTTTCATAATTTATCGACATAAAAAAATAAACCTGTCTTTTATTGCATGTTTGCAGCAGAAATCATGATCCAAACAGAGGGTTGATATAATCACATTTCAGTATTTATTTCTTTAGCCTTTATTTTCTGTCCCTCACCTTAAAAGGAGATCAAATTCTAGACATTATTTCCTGTGTAGACCACTGATAATTCTACCTAATTTGGAGAAATATCTGTCAACCTTTTGCTCTTGACTTTTAACACTCAGGTAGTAAAAATAAAAGTGACCTTCACAGAACTAGCATGATATCTGAAAGCTGTTTTACCTTGCAGTGTGTGTATATATTTACATGTGTATATATATATCTATAGATGGATATAAAAGGTTTTCAGCAAAGTTCAGGACTCTGTTTTGTTATCACCTCTTTTAACAAAATTTCAGTACTATGAGCAGGATCACTTTAGTTTAATACCAGCAATACATACATTTTTTGAGAAATTATTTGTATAGAATGCCCTGACATACTAAGCAAAAAAAAATAGGGTAAATTATACTATGAATGAAAACAATCTGCAAAATTTGAGAGCATGTGAAAGTAGAGCTTTGTTTTTGATACCAGAGTTGCTTTAATTTTACAAAGATTTCCATCTTTGTGTGCATATGAAAATCTGAGAGGATCAATGCAACTTATTGGGGAGAAAAAAAAAAAAAGACTTTTTTCCATGGTGAGCATTTTCAAGATCAGGTCCAAGTCATTATCCTGGCAAGGCAAATTTTACCCAGTGTTTCTCCTGCACGTACAGAATTCCCTAAAGTTATTTAAAAAAAAAGGCAAAAAAACTTTCGGCCATTTTCTCTTCTCTGTGAATTTGACTTGACTCTAAGATAACACACTTTGCGAACTTTAAACAATTACAACTTTTCTGACTTTTGTTTATTGATTGAGTAGTGACATGTCAGATACTTCCTCCATCAATTTTCCTCCCCCCCATGCTTATTGAATATGCAGTGGAAAGCTATCTGGCAGAGAGCCATTCTGGCAAGCTGTGTAATGTGTTCAGCAGTTTGTTTGATTTATACTGTTGGAAGTTGCCAAACTTTTTGTCATTTGGTTTAATATAGTGTTGGGTCTTTAACAATTTTTTCTTCCATAACGGATTTTTATTTTGCTCAGTAGGATTATAATTTGAAGGTATAATTAGCATCTTGTTAATTGTTGATAATTACATATGTCATTCAAAGAGCTCTTGCAAAGGGCATGTGATTCATTTAAAAGAATTTCCTCAAGCTGGTGTTCATAGGTCCCTAATGAACAAAGAATAGAGCAGGAATGGATATAATAATATAAATTAAAAATATGAACACATATAAGCAATCTAAATTTAAATTCAAAATGGGTGTGAATAAGCCTCCATGCTATTAAAATACATGCAAAACTATATTAGCAACCTCCATGCTCCAAAAGTTTCAGACAGAAAAGATATGCACTCTTATATTGCTAAATTTTTGATTAAAATTTTCAGAAGCCTTTGAGTAATTTTGATGTAACATGTAAAATATTATAGCTAATGTAATGATGAAAATTAATAACTACTTATACTGCAAAGTTATTTACCTCTGCCATGTTATTCTATGCTATGCAGCTATGTCAGAGTTTGATCTTTTCTGTTCATACTACAGTGACTGTAAGGCTCTCATTTAGGATAGCAAGCTCCATTGAGAGAAATCAAGAGTATTTCTATAGCAAAGCTTTGGCAGTCTTACGCACTTATAACCTGTTTCATATCAAAACAGCATAATGGTGCTGATCCCTGTGAAAGAATAACTGGAGTTTCTCATTCTTTGGCAGGTAAAACTCTCAATGGATCTATGAGCTAAAGGAAATTTTATCCTCTAGTTCAGCCCCATCAGTCTGGGGCCCATAGAGATGGGATCAAACCATTACTTGGAGGATTTTGTAGTTTATGCTAACTCTGACCTGGCCAGCTCAAGTGAAGCCTCCACTTGAACTTTTTGTGCCTGCCACAGCTCACCAAGGGGAAACATCATGGAGCTACCACTCTCCTCTCCACCCAGACTGCAGTGTTTTATTGTCACCAGGTGTCTAACATGATCTAATTGTCCTCGTTGCCACCATCAGCTTCTGAGAGCCAAGGAGCAGAGCTCTGCTGTGAAAGAGGGGGTATACTTATGTTCAGAGGGGCAGCTGGAATCATCTGATTGTAGAAAATGTTAACTTCTGGTTTCAGTTTGTCCCAGAAGGCAGTATGAAAAAGCTGTGGGATCTGATCTCAGAGAGCTCCAGGTGCTGAAGGAGAGGATGGGATCACAGAGCCAGATAAAGATCAAAGCAGTGCAGGACAAAACTTTGCAGCTCTCCTTTCCGCGCTGAATTGTGCTCTTCTCATATGCAGGCCACAGCCGGGGCTGATGCGTTGAAGAGTTACCATAACCTTCACTTGAACTTTCCTGTTTTGCCCCACCTCACCAAGAGGACTCATTCCCCCTTCTCCTCAGGAGAGCCCAGCTGACTCCAGCTGCATTAGCCTGAACAAGGTTGTTTGTTAGAAAATCGCTTGCTCCCAATATTTCCATTTGAATGCAGTTCATTTTCCCCACCCATCTGGATGGCTTCAGACATTTCCTTATTAGGTCCCCTCTTTGTTGTTACACGACTACAGTAGAGTTTTCCTTTAACCATCTGTCTTTCTGAGAAGCTCTTTGAATATCGTCAGGTGTTTGCTCTAGCAAGACCTTCTCCGCGTATTCCTCAGAGCCATCCCAAGCAGTTCCTTTCACAGCTGACATGAAGCTGCAGCAGCTGGTTGCCAGAGCACTCCGTCACCTTTGTTAATAATCAGATTTTACTGCCTCAGTAAAGTATGGACAAGAATGAGGATTTAAAAGAGATTAACATTTGACTGAATTAGAAGGCACTACAAATATCTTTGTTTTATGTGAGAGATTCACTTTTTTTTTTTTTTTTTCCCCATCTTGGGAGTATTTACGTTTTCCTTTAATGACTTTATTGAACAAACATTTTTTGAATTCTTCTACCATCTTCCTCTCATTTTTCTTTAATCGCTGGAACACTGTTACACAGAGTCATCATCAAAAATTGTTTGGTACAACTAGTGTTTGACCATAAGTTCTTGGTATTTTCATTAGGATTTTTTTTTCTTTTTTAGGTTGTCATCTCACAAAAAAAAAGATAGCAAAAATAAAGAGAAGTCACAGATCAGCAAATACTATCAGGAGAGGAATACCTACTAATATATTAATTATATGGTTGTCTGAGTGAAATGTCACTGATGTCATTGTTCTCTGAACTAACATGTTCTCCCAGACCCCACCAACTTTAGAATTAAAATTTTCATTGTGTCAAGTCAGCTAATGAAGTGCCTCCATCTGCTCCTGAGAGCTGACTTCAAGTGGCAAATCATTGACTTATTTATTTACATTGCCTTTTTCTCTCTCTTGTTAGATTAAAATAAATTAAAGATGTAGATATGAATTACATGCAAAGCAAAGGGAAAATTGAACTAGATTTCTGATGAGAGCTAAATAAATAAATAAATAAATGAAATAAATAAATAAATGAATGAAAAGACAAAAACTAGTAATAACAGGCACTATACCATCAGATCTGTGTTATAGAGACAGTTCCTTTTGCATTTAACTCATCAAGAGAAGTGCTGGTGAAGATGGAAATACACCTTTGTCTTTCCAGGCTTAAAATCCCAAACTTGCTATGGCTTCCCCTTGCTGTAAGTATCCCAGAAAATCCTTGCATGAGCTACAGAGTAAGAAGATGACACCACCATGAAAGATGCTCATGGTGAGGAAAAAAAAAAAAAAAAAGAATCCTTTCTCTATTTGTCAAAAGGCACTCACATCTAGCACAGGACTTGCAGCTGTGAATCTGTGTCACGCTGATGCCTAACTACATACAGTATGCTGCCAGAGACTGCACAGTTACTTTAGAATCCATCTTGAGAGAAAATTAGGCACAAAGCAGAAGGAGTACAGCAGAGTTTACGGTCTTCCAGTAAATGATGGAGTATTTCCTGATGGATTACCAAGATTTGAGGCTTGCAATATAAGAGGAAAAATCTAAAAGACAATGTAAGGTTTGTTTCAGATTTTATCACTTTTCCTAATCCTACCTGTGTCTGAGATGATCAGGCATCTCAGCTCAAGAACACAATTAGTTTCTAAGTAATTTTTCAGAGATCTATCAGTCATTACAACTGTTATGAACTGTGTGCTTCATATTCTCACTAAAATTGAAGAGAAGAGAGTAGATAGTATTATACAGCTCAATACCGCCAAGACATGAAATGGTATATATGGGCACACAGGGAGAGTTTTAGCTAAATTTGTTTTTTCCTTCATAGTACCTCATAGACCAATCAATGAAATTGCATATTTTACTGGCCCAGACCAGTGCCAAGTAATTCTCTACTACTTTTTTCTTTGCAATCTTTACCTCATTTTGTAAAGATTTCTCAAGTGTTCTGTTCATATTAAAGTCTGATAGTATATTCTTTTCTTAAATCTTTTTACAAATAACATCTATAAAATAAAAAAATCTAATGAAACAATTGAATAATGCAGACAATACATTTAGAGAGCAACTTTTAATCTCTTTAAAGTAAAGAATACAAATAAGAGTGTGGATAGTCTTGTGTTTTATCTGTGCATGTCTTAACAAACCTTGCCTTTATTTCCTCCTCCTTTATTTCAGAGTGGCTCACAATGACCAGTTGTGGTTTTGATTTTGTTCTCAATTCATTTAATCAGATTCTATTTGGAACAATAGTCAGCAAATGATTGTTAACCAGATCAATGCGGATTTCTGATTTTTTCTTCTCTCCATGTGCCACTGACAAACTTAATCCAGGTTATTTTCTTGTGTTTTAAAAGTACAAATGAACAAGGATATATGAAATATTCAGCAGGAACATAAAAATAAACTGAATAATACCTCAGTTGTTTGTGTAAGAGATTGTGAGAGGAGTAGAAGAGTTAAAAATGAAACAATTTTGTAAATGCAGTAAGAAAGGAAATAATACAGCAAGGGAGCAGACACCACAGAAATCTAATGAAAGAAATGAACAAATGCATCAGCAGACACCATGTAATCTATCTGGGGAAAGAGAAAGGCACTAACATTGGCTCTTTTGCACCTGGATACATTTGGAAGCAAAATGCAGATATTCAGGGTATTTATTTGGAGATCTGATAAGCCCTCTATTTAGGTCACACACATTCTTTAGAATATCGTTTTCTCACCACGTTGTTACCAGTCGTTGAAGTTTGTCACACATGCCACTATATTTATATTCTTCTTAAACTTGATCTTCTGTGATTGTGTGTTGGGGACAGGAAGAAAAATCTTCAGGGATAATGACAGGGGGAAAGGAAAAGTCACTAGTGACTAAAAAGTCACTAGTTCTTGTAATGGCAAAGCAGGTCTTGAAAACACTGTGAAGTTTAGATGCTTCAGAACCAAATGTATGTATATATCCAAACTGAATCTCTCTCCTCTCTTCACTCTTTTTTTTTTCCTCTTTTTTTTTCCTCTCCAAGCCTTTTATAATATTTTTGAACACATGGCTTTGACAATACTGCCTGGGCAAAACATCCAGCTGACAAGAGAAAAAAGATTTGCCGCCTTAAGTTCTCTAGAGAGAGCCACAGCTGTTACAACAGTTTTCTGAGTGCAGGACCTTCTACCCCAAGTACAGCTCTCTCTCTTCCAGAGAGCCCGATACCAACTGGCGCCGCAACAGGGACAACAATGTAGCCCACACTGCAGATAGGTGCTTAGTGTGTGCTGATCTCCTTCATGACTTTCTGTCATGGTGAAAGAGGAAGTAGTTTATAATAATATAATACTATTGGTTATTTTACTTTTTTGCATCTCTGACTAAGAGAAGTAGTATTTCTTTAAAAAAAAAAGTTGCTGTTGTTTAAGCTGTCAGACTAGATACGAAAAATACATATTTAGAAAATGAAAGGATTATATTTTATAAATCAGATATCTGAAAGTTGTTCCCACTTATTTATATATACCTCAGATGAGACTTCAGTGCAGCATAATACATATTACATCTTCCCCGATTCCTGGTGGAGAGAAGCTTCCAGGGAAAATTCAAGCTACAAGACTCTAACACGGATGTCTTGCTCCTACAGCAGCAAAATAGGGAAGTTTTTCCAGGTAGCGAAAATGTGTTTTCTATTGAACAGAATTAAGACCAACCCTGTTAGAACTATTGTCCCCATCAAGCATACCTCATATGATCAAAAAGAATGAAAAATCTTATCCTTTATACCCTTCACACCTAGCCACTGTGCAAGCTGGGAGCCCTTTTTCACTATACGACTCCCCAAGGATAAGGCTGACCTACAACCCCCCTATTTTCAATCCAAGTGCAAATACCAACACTGACTGCTTCATTTCTGAGTAAAGCATGATCTCAAGATTTTTCACTTCTTTATCTCCTTCTTTAGATATTACCATAGGATTAATGTTCTAGAATTTTTTTTCTTTGGAAACTTTCAAGAGAAAAATATTGTTCAGACTTTTGTGGCATAGCTGGCCAGACTATGACTTGCATACCATTTCTGTTGTATTAGCTCCACATAGACTTTACACTCAATTGTTCTGATTTTGGTACCTTTTACTTCTAATACACAATAATTTATCCTTGGTGTAGTAATCAATGAGGGAAAAGAGTTGTTAAACATCACTAAAATTCAGTTAGATGGAGGTCAGGATATTAGGAAACGTACTTATTTTGTATCTTTTCTAACATATTTGTGGGATGGAACAATCATGTGCTATTTGTAATCTCCCAGTTCCAGCAACACCATTGTCCCAACAGCTAGGAACCTCGAGTTAAGTTAAGTTTTGGCAGGTCTGAACTGGCTACAGTGTTTATCAAGCCCCACCTAGTGCATTTTAATATCTCCATTTATTTCAAGGAAGTCAAGGACAAGTTTAAGCAAGATGCATAACCAAGAGTGGTGCATATCCTTTGCTGCGGATAGGACATCGTCTCTATCAGAGGACACAGGCCTCATCAGGACTGCTTCTCACGGGAAATACCAATGCAAATCTCTCATCAGGATTTTTTAACACTATTGTCTGAGCCTGATGACAAAGGATTCCTGCACAACACTAAGCTGGCCAGACTTGTGATCATCACGCCAGTTTCTTATGGGACCATCAACGCAAAAGTAATTCCAAGTCTCAAGAATCCCATATTGCTGACCTATATTCTGCATTGCTGCTGTATTTGGTAAAAGAGATATAAGAGATACAAGGCCATAATCTGGCCAATATCAGGATTAAAGAGTGATTAAAAAATAATACATCATTTCCTCTGCTCTTCTTTTCCTTCCTCTACGTCTGGCTTTGTACCCGCACTAAGTAGAGGAAGGAAGGAATAATTTAATCCCACCTATAGCGACTTAAAATCATACTTGCCTCCAAACAGTGAATAATATTAATGTTTTAAATCATATATGTACTTGTGTCTCTTGCAACAATCAATAGTTTTAATCAGGTATCTCTGTAGATATATAGGTATCGTTTAGAATGTGAATATAGTTTTCTGAGATGCATTTCATACTAGCCAGCATTTTCTTGCCTCTCTGAAAACATGAGTGAAAACGATGCTGATAAGATAAAGAAAGATGTAATTCCTGAAAAACTGGATTTAGTACTTCTAGTAAATTGTTTGCGTCACTATATATGTTCATATGAAAGTTATTCCTGTACATGACAGATAGTTAGATAGGCAGTTTTACCTAGCTAGCTCACTACTGAAACAGTGTATACTGAACAGAATCAGCATCAGTTCTCAAATGGATAAAGCAGAGTTTTAATCTGCTCAAATATCTGATAGCGGATTTAAAAAGGTATCAGAAGCTCAGTTTCTACTAAAGTAGACTCAACACCACATAATATTGTCCCAAATGTTATCAAGCTCCATCTCTTTCTTATCACCAGTGAACTCTTGGAAGACTATTTCACAAGATTTTTAGTCCTTTGTTTACTAGAATCTTCTTAATTTCTGAGGTAAAATTTTTAACAGGAAGTTTATATATAAAAATTTATTATTTAAATATTTCCTGACCCTTTTGTTCTACTATAGAGTTATGAAGCATCCATTTAACCTTTATGAATCTTTGTAGACTTATTTAGTAAGAACAGTATAAGTGGTTTCCTTGTATAATCCAACCACAGAACAAGTAAGTAATGCCATATTATGTATATATTTTACAGTTTTTTGAGGCAGGCAGTGAGAATCTGGAAAGGGATTTGGAATCATTGAACACTTCAATACACCTCATGAGTATCAGTGACACTAGAGACTCATATTTCTCATTTGTTAAAGAAAAGGTGATGCCTTTCCAAAAGCAATAAAAAAATTGACACCACTAATATTCATCAGTGCTAATCTGTGTTGGTGGTATTTGTGGGTGATGTTAGTCTAACTAAATGCAGATATCCTTTGTATAGTTACACATATATGCACTGCTCACTCTAATTTTCCATCACAAGAACCTTTGAGAAATAAATACTTTTTGTTATAAGTCACCTATCTATTTCGTAGGTCTGTTCAAGGTGGAATTTTTTTTCCCTAGAAGGACTTATTTTTCTTTATTCCTTATAATGATAAGACTATAATCAATAAGATTATTGATTATAATGGTATAATGGTTAGAAGGAAGGTTGTCTTAATTTAACTGAATTGAATATTCTCCTATGTTTCTTCATACTGACTTCCATCCAGGTAATGTGATCTAGACCTAGATTTTACTATTCAGTCTGGTATTCACAATCACTTTAGGCTCCCAATCTCACAAATGGGAGCAAATGGCATTTCTGGAGAGCTACAATTGCCCATAAGACCTGAATCAACCTCTGGCATGGCAAATAACTCAGTTAATGAAAATACCAAAAATGGCTATGCTTCTCACCTGGCAGCCTCAGGTCACTGTTTACATTTATGAAAGCTAAAAAAAAAGAAAAAAAAAAATCTTTTCATAAAGACAAAATACAAACGTGTATGTATTGTTCATAACTCATCTCATCACCATACAGAAATAATCTTTAAAATTACTTACTATATTTGTTGGGTAAATTCATAATACAGATTATTCACAATGAATAATTCAGCTAGTTCTTTTCTACAACACACTTCCACCAGCTGTTTTTTGTTGAAGAACTTCAAAATATTTCAATATGAACTGATGTAGAATCCACACTACACCGATCTGGGTATTAGAAGGAATTGTTTTTCTCCAAAATAGAATGACATTTGAGCAATGAAGTTTTGTACTACTTCTCTTGACAAGTCCATGAGAAAGTTTGTCTGAAAAATAGGGCATTTTTATTGATCTCAGATGCAGAAATGTTTTCATAGTGATTTTCCTTTACAATGAAAGTGCATATTAACTCACAGAATTGCCCGTATTTCCATTATCAGAGTGTCACGTTGGATCACCAAAATCTATCACTTTTGTTTGTAGTGTCCAGATTTGGACATATCACAGCCAGTGAAAAATGTTATGCATGAGGAAAGTTCAGCAACAGCAGTCTTATTTCCCTGATCGCTGAAATTTCTTGCTAAGAAAAGGACATTTTTATTCTATTATTATTATTATTATTATTATTATTATTATTATTATTATTATTATTATTATTATTATTATTTTCCCTGGACACTAAATTCTGTAAGCAATTGGAGCTAAATACTGGAGCTAAATACTAGCAGCTGAGTTTCAGAGTGATGTATAAACAGAGTTCAAAGACAGAATAAAATTTACATATGCATTGCTAGCATAGTTTCTTTTACCACTGCAGTATTCTGTACAATAATTTGGGCGGTGGAAAACTCCTCTGTACGTGGCCTGTATTTTAAAACAAACCAAGAAGAAATAATTTCTCAGGCCACATATGGGACTTTGTGGAGACAGCATGCATTAGGATTGAGGGCCTGGAAATTACTTCTTATTTCTTCCCTTATTTATATGTCTTATTTATTCATCCTGTGGTTGAAGGTCTAGTGATGTTTTTTTTCTCTTTTGTCAAAGCTGAAAGCAACTGAGACTCTTTTTTGTGTGTGTGTGTGTGTATCTCAGTGAGCGCCTAACTGTACTTGGAAAACGCAATATTACCTTTGTGAGAAAAATATGCCTCATCCTCACTCTTGTGAATCATTATCTAGCCAGAATTATCGTCTTCGTCTTGGTGACAAACAGTGTTATCCTTTCATTTGGATAAATATATCTCATTTCCATGCGAAAACAAAGGATATAGGGGATAATGGTAACTGACTGAAATACATCAAATGTTTATTTTGCTTCAGATCATGACTTGAAAGTTTAGATACACGTGTGGAATGTGCAGAAACAAAATCTTTACAAATGTGATATTGCAATGGGAACTCCTAAACTGCAAAGTAGGACGGAAATATTTGTTATTTGGAGGATGGATAGATAGATAGATAGATAGATAGATAGATAGATAGATAGATAGATAGATAGATAGATAGATAGATTTCCCCTAGTTCTATCACTAGCCACCACTGAGGAGGAGGGGGCTGGCCTCTTCTCAGTGGTGGCTAGTGAYAGAACTAGGGGAAATGGCCAAAAATTGAGGCACCAAAAGTTCCACAGGAACTTGAGGAAGAATTTCTTAACGGTAAGGGTGACAGAGCCCTGGAACAGGCTGCCCAGAGAGGTGGTGGAGTCTCCTTCTCTGGAGATCTTCAAAATCCGCCTGGACATCACCCTGTGCCACATGCTCTAGGGGACCCTGCGTGTGCAGGGGGGTTGGACTAGATGACCTCTACAGGTCCCTTCCAACCCTAGCCATTCTATGATTCTATAGATAGATAGATAGATAGATAGATAGATAGATAGATAGATAGATAGATTGATTGAGGAAATATAAATGAATATAATATTTTCAGAATGGAAGTGAAAATTTTGAACCTCAAAGGAGTTTATGGCGAAGGTACATATATTGCATTCTCCTGAAATTTTTGTCATTTGTTCCTGAAGATGATACTACAAAAAAAAAGTGCAGTAGAATCAATTTCTTCAATTTCTGGTTGTGGAATGTCCTTGCTCCTGGTCACATCGATATCGGAATTGCCTCTTCAGGTAAAGAGATTCCTCATCAAATATATTTTATCTTGAAAACTTCCTAAATATGGTAAGTCTAAATACAAGGAGGCAAAGACTTCCGCGTAGAGGAAGGTTCCTTATAGCCTGTCACAGTAAATGCAGATTCTTCTGGTGCCAGCACAATTCCCAAGCTGCACACATGTAGTGCTGAAAGGGAAGGAGAGCTCTGTTGAGCAACTCCTTCAAGTGCAAAGGATAGGGAGCATGACCATAGCAATACTATGAGTTTGCTGTGCAAGCTTACCTCTGTCTCTGCTCCCTCCTCATGCAAAACCTCATTAGTCAGATTGTGCACAGTTCCTACTCAGGTCCATGGTCCATTTTAGAAAGATATTTTAATGAAAGATCAAGAATACAGCAAGCTACCAGCAATAGTCTAATGCAAGCTCTAGATGCATTTAGTAGATTTTCTCTGTCCACATGTGATTTCTATGCGCTTTTTTTGTATGCACCTGCTCCAGCATGACTTAGAAAAGGATTGAGAAAAGAGAAACTTCCCCATGCCCATGCTTCAGAAGACCATGGAAATAGTCCAATGGAAAAACTAGCCCTAGTGGAAAAAATCTCTTTCAATAGAAGAAAGATTGCAACTCTTTTGAGATTTGTGACTCAGATTTAGATACCTGTAAAATCTGCAGTTACACTTGCAAACCACAGGCTGCTTCTAATTGTTAAATGACTTTAAACAATGAAGATCCAGTTTTCTTAGGGACTTTTGCTGATGAAAAATCAAATCAGCTGAAGATAAAGATTCATTCATATATTTCTAACATTTTCTAACAAGTAAGATTTTCTAACAGATATTTTTGGTTTTTTTCCAGATCTATCTTCTTTACTGCTTGTTACCTTTTCCATAAATGTCTGATGTCTCCTAATTCAAGAGGAAGAGCTTTTACACCTTTGTGTGAGTCTCTTCATTAGCTTTTAATTTCCTGTTAGCTATCAGAGACAAAAACAGAATATGCATCCCACTGGGAAAAAAAAAAAAAAAAAAAAAAAGTTGATATTTTTCCCACGGCAATTTCTTCTTCTAAACTACAAGATACCAGACTTCAAGTTATTTGAGGCCATGTCTTCAATCATTCAGAAGTGGAGTGACATTTCTAAATGTCTACCTTTACAATCAGGAGAAATTATTTGTGAAAATTATTATTTGTGAAATAATATTTCACAAATTCCCTACAACATTACTATGAAAAGAGAGAGCTGTTTGAGTTCAAAGGAAAGGAGGAGAGAAAAAATATAACGTATTTGACTTGCACACAGAACACATTCTAGGAACCTCTAGGAACCTCTTGCTGATGATCCAGGAAGGGCTGGTCTTTATTTGTCTAAAAGGAAAGAACAGTGATTCTTTTGCCATTGACCAAAACTCATGTGAATATAATTTTCACAGCAGAGCAGGTGAAGTCATCTTTCATATTTATTGGAGATTTCAACCTCTTTTTTAAAGAGCATCTGCTTTTTATTGCCTTCTATATTAACTCATTCCATTTAATAGTTCTGAATTAATATCAAGAGAACAAGCTCCAATGAGGAGACCATACATATATTTCAGAGGAGACTAGTTAAGAGAGGAAGTAAGAAATAATGTTTTGAATTTGTTATGAGGGTGCTTCCTTCTATAAATAATACTGTTACCTGGATATAAATCAGAAGTACCATCATTCTGATAAGACCCCAAGAGAACCCCGAAGCACTCTGCTCATGACAGATTAGTTTCAATTAACTCCAGTGCCTTCTGAATAAGTTGCATGGTCTTCAGTCACAGAGATAGGCTGACTGCTGAAGGTTGATTGCCTCTCAGAAATGAAAGTAATTAGTAATTGTTGCTAAAACACTATCTAAAGTCTAGTCTTACCCTTTCAGCCTGAACACGAGAGGACATAACAGTGTTCATCTATATTTATTCAAACTTTTTCTCAACAAATATTTCTTTTCTTTTTAATTCAATGTTTAGCTTTTTAACCAAATAAAGTCATGAGATAATGGTAAAAGAGTGTATTTTAATTTGTAAGAATTTAGAAAATAAATCTTTTTAACCTGGACTTTCAGCTTTTGACAAATCCACTCAGCTACTTTTGATTTTTTTAGGAACAATAGACTGTCATCTAAGGAAATACTTAGCAATTTATTTTATTGAGGATAAATCATTGTTCTGTAATCTCCTTCCTCTTATTTTACTTTTTCTAAACATAGGTGGAAATTACTTTTTTTTTTTTTTAAAGAAATATTTCCAGATAACAAATAAAATGCTATTATATCTTCCCTGAGTTCTTTCATAAAAGGCTATGATTCCTGGAAGGTATTTTAATGCTTTGCCAAAGGATAGAAGTAGATCCATATAGTGGATAACAGTCTTTTCACTAAAAAGGGAAAAAGGGAAAGTTGGGAGTTTGCTTACTTCAAAGCAGGTTACATTGTAAAATGGATTCAAAAATCATAGTGCAGAAATTATCAGATTCTCTCTATTCTCAAACACAAAACAAAACAAAATTTCTATNAAAAAAAAAAAAAAAAAAAAGAGGAAGCAAAATAAGACAGGAAACTGGCAGTTAATGTTTCAGAAGTAGAATGTTTAATGAATGAAGAAAGTCATGTTGTCAAATAAGAGAAGAAACTGCAGTAATCAGTCTTGCATTTAGTACTCTGAATACAGAGTTTTACAAGCATAAAGGCTGTTTTGTTCTAAGGAAAAAGACCCAATTCTAGATATCTGTTGGCGATGCCGGAGGGTGGGATCTTTCCATTAACTGGAACCACTGTTCAAAGCAAAGAAATGAAAAAGGGAACAGCAGAGGAGTTTCTCTCCAAGTTGCCTACTAATGCAGTTTCAGGTTTAAATTTTGTGTCTGTTTCGCAATCCCTTGATAGTCAAAACCAGCTGACACAACACATGTGAGATAGGCCAGTGCCGGTCCTGGGTATTTCGGGTTGCTGGAACCAGCACAAAGATCTGTGTTGACAAAAAATTTACAGATGTGCCAGATTTTTTTTTAACATTTTTATTCTGAGTGAGAACCAGAGGGCCCTAGAATAGGGAGCGCTGCCCTGCTAGCGATGCAGCTCTTAGCAGTGCCGTGCCCAGGGTCACCAAAGCACTGGCCGAGGACTTCTCAGCAATTAGCAGTCAATGTGCTTTGTCCAGCTGGAGCGAATGAAAGAGGAGTCACAAGAATAAGCTGACTTACTAAGAGCGTTATGTGGCCTCACAAGTGTTCACAACAAATAGAAGACTCCCAATTGCCTGAATATGATTTAGAATAGAAAATTATTATTTCTTGTTTTAATCACAATGGGAAGTTTTCACACTTGCCTCTGCTGCAGGCAGATTTAAGACGCTCTCAAACTTTATTCTGAATGAGGAATCATTTGATTTTCATTGGGAATCACTCTAAAACTTAACCTTGAAAATATAAAAGACTAAAACACATTTTTTTTTAAAAAATTATTTTTCTAAGCTACTTGCCAAATATTATGTTACAAAACACCTCAGATATTAAGAGATCTGTGACAGTATTACAGGAGTTAGCAACAAAATGCAAGTGCATATAACAAATGGAATTTGTAGGCCAGGATCTGAGGGGGGAGAAGAAGAATCTATGGAAGAGCTGAGGCAATATATTGTGACTTCCAAATATCGCAGTTTCTTTCTAGAGAGTGAAAATGAGAGGAGAGCAGTTATGCTGCACCTCAATATATGCTGTATACCTAAAGGTAAGATTTTGTACGGGTTTTAACTTGTCAATATTAGTCAGCTTTTTAAGTTGTGGAAAGAATGTCCAGATGCAACTGAATTATATTTTTCTTATTGAATATAAATATCTGGGCAATTTAATCTAGGTAATGTGTTTGTGAACTTTGAAATGGAAAGATTGGATCTCTTTTCTACTGAAATGATTTTATAGCTCTACAATGTAAGGAGGAGAATCAAGATGAAGTACTGTTGGAGTACAGTCAAGTATTTTAGGCTCTATTATTGTCCTTAGATTTTGCCCACAGAGGCAAAGACACTGCTAATGTATTAAAAATCTTTATCAAAGTTTGTGGAAAAAGATGACTGAAATATACATATATACACACACACATAAATATATATTTATATAAAACCTTGTCTTGAGGCCTTCTGGATTGATTTTTTTGAACTATACTTAACAATACATCTTGTAAACACATTAGCTAGGAAACTGTTCTTTATTTTGCAAAACTCAAAATACGTGACTGTTTTTGTTCTAAATTGCAATTGCAGGATGCCTTGTTTAGAAGGAATAAAGTAACTTAATCTCATAGAAAAGAAACCAAATTCATGAGCAAGAATGCAACCAACAAACAGTAAATCTTTCACAAAATTTCTTTAAAACTGTTTTGTCTTGAAGTCTTTACAAAGAACAATATAAAATAGCTGGAATATTCAAATAATAAAGCTTCTATAGATACCTACAATAAAATGGCATCCAAATCTGTCTTTAATTTTTAGTACCTTTGCTGTATTGACAACAGTGACGTCCTTAGACATTCCAGGAGCATGAGGGCTGCAAAACCCAAAGGAAATTACTTACAGGCCAGAGCAAAGGTTATTTGTTAGCATTAGTGTTAGCAGACACGTTTTTCTTTTTTTTTTTCCCTATCTTTTGGTCTTTGCATGTAGGCTTAGCAGCTAAAGATATCTCCAGCAAATACAGAAAACAAATTCCCAAGCCCTTCAGAAATATGTGCAGAGTTAGGTGACAAGTAACCAACAAAACCCAGCCCTGAAGGTAGTCTGTTTGTCACAATCAACGTCATCATGAAGTGTTCTTTTGGCCCACTCCTTCCAAAAACATTTATTTTGATTCGGATTGTGTTCTGAAAAAAAATAGCAATCTTCTGAAGTGCATCTCTAAATCCAAGTGCCAAAGTACATGCTTTGAAGTTAGTGTTCTTACAGATTAAAGTACATAAAAGGCTTGTAGAATGGATGCTGTTATTGTACATATGAAGACATTGCTATAGATCCTAATATGCATCTGCTGCAATGGTGAAAAATGTCAGAAAGAAAACACTCCTCTCTGATGTAGAGGACCCTTCCACAGAGATCTGGCACAAGTAGGAAGTCACAGAATGAAACTCTCTCAGCTGCATTGCTATTAAAGCCGGAAGTAAACACAGTTTTTGCCCCACTGGTGAGGTAGACGTCTATACAGGTTGCATCAACATAGCTGCAAGTACATGGAATCTCATGTTTTCAGCATAAATTGCAATTTGTATGCAATTTTCTTGAACACATCTTGTATTTTTTGTAAAAACGAATAAATGTTATTTTAAAAACCTTTGAATCAAATGTAAATATCATTGCTCCGCAACTCTTTATCTTCTGGTGTTGCCTTCATAAAAGTTTAAATTGTGTGGTCCTAGAAGTTAGACTTTGTTTCCTCTTTACAAGTGCACACACACCTTTGCAAACACATCATGAAATGAGCGATCCATTAGAAGACTGTTGAAGTAGCAAGTGTTGGACTCATACGATAGCTGAAATTATCTGGAAATATCAGATGAAAGACTGGGTGTTTGAAGATATATTTGTCACACTCATCAGAGACTGAAGGTTCTATTTTCAAATTTTGATCAATTAAAAAAAAAGACTTTTAAGACTCCTTAAGAGTCTCTTTATAAAGGTCGATCATTAAAAAAGGAATTAATGAAGTACATTAGCTGGTTGGAAAAAGAAATATCAGAACAAACAGATCTCCAGTTTGTAATGGTAAAAGCAATAAGAAAAAAGGTCTACATTTGCAACACTGGTTGAATCAGGCTGGCAAGCTCTGGAGAGAAAGATAAACGGTATTAAAAGGATATCCAGATGCATAGTTCTCCAGTGTTAAATTGCTATTGAAGTTGTGAAGTAAGAAAACCTAAGTACAATTGCAATCCTCTTTTAGCCACCTGATGTGTTTTTCCCTCATTTTCTTTAGCCCGGCATGTGAAAGTAACAGTCTTGTTACCTATTTACAGGTATTCTCAAAAAAAAAAAGCATATCTTAAAATAATGTTCTACTTTTGCTGTGCCAAAGAACTCTTATACGAATAATGAGATGCATGTTACTAAAACTGAGCTACTAAAATTGGCACCAATTCTTTAATTCTAAAGTGATCAAATCTCAGACATCTTGATTACCTGGTGCTATTTTTTAGATCAATTTCTATTCAGGAACTGCTCCAACTGTCACACTGTAAATTGCAATTTGTTTCTGTGAATTCAAGTGGTGTGGATTAGGGGAAAATATGAGGTAAATTCCATAAGTTTTGATTTTTTTTTCTTGTGTCTAAATGCCCTCTTGAGAATATTGATTGAGATAAATTTAAAGATTCTCGTTACCATTTGAAAGACCTTCAGTTATTTTACAGGCTTATGCCTGTATAATTGGTATAAATCAAATGAGATTCCTCAACAGCTGACTCATTATAAATGGAAAACAAATGCAGAGTATCTAAATTTAAAAGTGCCACTGCTGTTGTTTCCAGACAACTTGAAAAAGTAGTAAAAACGTCCTTGACATGACATCAGAGAATATTTTAGTATCACTTTTTAATGCTATTTCTGACACACAGAAACAGAAAACAGGTCACTAACTTTGCAGGTGATCATCTTCACTAAACTTAGCATAAATTATTTCAGCATTGCTGGTCTAATTTTATTTTCCTTGCTCATCCTAATGTCTATATTTCAGACACTGGATCTGCTCTATTCATAAAAGACCTAATTAAGCACCACTTAACAAATAGACATTAATATTATAGGATAAAGGCAAACAGTGCTATTCACTGTATATCATGCTCATAATGTGATGGGTGATGTAAAGAATTCAGAAAAGTAAACTTAAAAACATATTTGCAAAATATTGCAGTGTTGGAAAAATGGAGTCATTGCTCCTTACTGGTACGAAACAGAATATGTCTCAGTAACAGTTCTGACTTGCAGTTCTAAGAAAAGAAACTATTGTATGACATAAATAATGATTGCGTTACCATCCTGCACTAGCCGGTTAAATAATTCTGAAGAGTTCTTGTGTCTATTCAGAGAGCAAGTTTGACTAGGAAACAGGAGATCGGTGGTTTTGCACTGTCTCTTGAACTGGTCAGCAGAAGTGGTATCAGAAAAAAAAGCATCTCTTTTATTTTTGGCTACCATTCATAATTAAGGTGGCAATATCTACCTAGAGTCAAATCACTTAGACTTACAATGAAAATAGGAACTTTGAGGGTATAATTCATCATCTTTCATTGCCCTCAGTGAGACTTCATTGCCTCATACAATGCAAGCGGTGTGGTCTGGAAGGGGTAGAGCTCTAGAGTGAAGCTGTTGCTGAAAGCCCAACGTCAATGCTAAAGGTAGTTGGGGATTTACTTCAGACTGGCTCTTGGCTGACCTCATGGGCCGCTTCATTGCCTGTCAGAGCACAATAGGGAAGCACATATTTATGTTTATCTTCATCCAAACGTAATTAATTACTGCACTCGAAGTCAGGGCCATGGTGAGAACCAAAGAACAGTAGGTGAATATTTTCTTCGAAAGTTCACTTTTTCTCTGAGATAAAGTATTAATATAGATGTGTCTGCTGTCTCTTGCTATCTGAATATGAACAGCACAAAACAGGGTCAAGATTTGGATTTATTTAATAATATTGCAATGCCAGCAAGTAATAATGCTGTTGAATTTCCTCACACATCTTCTTTCCAGCAAGGGCTGGATTCTTTTAAGGCATCTGATACTAATGAATTTATTCCCTTCCTATAATAAAATATGCTATCAATATGCATTCTATCCATAAACTCTTTCTGACTAATGGGCTTTCTCAAAGGTGGGGTGAGAGGCAAGTATTTGAAGATCATTCTCAAAATGACTCACACTATCCCATGACTTTCTCTACTCTGATTATTTTGGTCAGAATCAGCATGTAAAGTCCTCTGCTTACAGCAGTAAAAAGGACATGAACTTGGTCTTTTTATCATCTATCACTCAACAGTGCTTGATATGCTTGTGTGGGATTCAGCTGTATTTCAGTCACAGTTTTATTTTGTAACTTTTTTTTTTACTTACATTTTTCCACCCAAGCTCCATCTGGGAATATTTTTCATTCCTTTATAACCTTATATGTGTTTTTTTTTCCCCCCCTCTGTAATCTGTTATGGGTCAAGTGACTTTTTTTTTTTCCCCCCTTAGGCCCACAATTCCGAAAGCAACTGAAGAGTATTGACTGTTTGTGCATTCGGTGTAGCTCTGTGTAAACAGGTATACATAAATAGAAAATTGAAAAATCAAAGCACAGTTTTCAAAACAGGCTAATTAAGCTCTTTTTTCCCAGTGAGGACTCAGTCAGCTACAGACACCTGCATGACTTTTGCTGCAGATGATCCATTCGTAAACAGCTAAAGCCATGAAATTGCTGAATTCCTAAAGTTGTTTGGATTGTTTTTTGATACCATCAACATTTCAAGGTTAATCAGCAAACTCTAGATTCAAGTCCTGGCAGGAATTGTCAAGAAGGATTGATTTCTATGTGCGTGCATTTTTAGGGGCGTTTTTCTTGTTTTGCTTTGTTTCGTCAAAAGTCCTCTCCAAGTCTGCACGTAGCCGGAGCTGCAAGAGCTGCTGCCTAGGGCTGTGTCAGTGAGGCAATCAGCACCTTATCTGGGTAGCTTTCATTTCCTGTAGAAAAAGGTTGCTGAGGTATGCACCAAATCCACATCTCCTGCTCCACAAAATAACTCCATGCTCGTTTCTATCTCTCTTGTGATCTTCCTTCCCACAGCGGAGGAGGAAGGCTGGGCCTTCTGGAGCTCAGGCAAGTGCCTTCCTCTCCAGTTTCTGCTGCTTTGATTCGGTGGCAGCGTGAGACAGGGTGGAGGGATTGCATCCTGGACCTCTCCCAGCAGCTCAAGGATCACCAGCTTCGCTGGAACCAGGATATGGCCCTTCAGCACACAAAGCAGCACAAGAATTTTTATGATTTTCTTCCCCCTTTTATTAGAAATTTCAGTTCCTGTTTTCAGGGAAATGAGTTGAACTGCCTGTTGTAGTCCCCAGAAATCCATAGCGTGCCATAATGAAACCAGCAATGTGTGATGCAGACAGATGAGGTGAAAGTAGCTGTAGAGGGAACTCTAACTGCATTCTTAATAAAACAAGATAAGTAAACAGTATTTGCCAGTTATAAACTTGTAATCTGCCATTTTCAATCTTTCTTCCTTCTGTTTGCTAATGAGATTAAATGGCAGCTTTAATGAGAGGAAGGTTATTTTTAAACTGTAGATTATAGGGTCTGATCTAAAGTCAGGCTTACATATATTTAGAAAAGTCTTATAGTAGGTTAAAGGCCTCTACATGGTCTTTCAGACATCTGTACTTGCTGTCTTGCACTTTCCTCTCTCCACTTTTGATAAAAACATACTCAATTTGTCTGGCCTAATAAAAATTAATTCAGCATATTAAACTTGCAGCAAAATCAACAAAACTATTTTATTTAAGTCACTTAGAAGGCTTGAGTGGATTCGGTAACCAGCTGCCACTCAAGTATGACCCGAAAGCAACAGAATCAAAAATCCAAGCTTAAATTCACCGTTAATGATATCATCAAGATCGTGTTATATTTCAGTATGAGTGAGATACATGCCAATAAAACTGAAATAACAAATTGTCTAACTTTCAGTAATGCAGGATAGGAAACAAAAATGAGAAAGTTTTCTTTTTGTCTAATCTTCCACCTCTCTTAACAAAAACCAAGTATCAAACTCTCTGGAATGCAAGTAAGAAAATACTGTGCCAGTGAAAAGGACACAGATAGCATCCAAATGTAGTGAGAAAATCATAATGTTCACTGTGAGGTCTAACCTCCTTCAGTGAGCCTCAGTAGCTCAGTTTGCACAGGAAAGCAAAATTTCATCTCAGAGATGGAAACAACAGGATATTTTACCTTACATTACAGAACGAGTTAAAGTCCTTCTGCACCCTTGCTCACAGCTCCTGCTCCAATGTTGTGGCTGTGGACGGACTTTACAAGCAATTATTTAATTTCCAGGTAATATTGCTATTATTGCAGCTGAAACTATAGAGTTCTCTGGACATGGCACATTGCTAGCCTATTGCTGACTCAGATTGTAGCCTGCACAAAGATATAAATATTTCCCACTGGCATCAATTTTAGCAGAAGTTATGCAGGAGGCTTGCATGCCAGTGTATAGTACTCCTATGTGGAGCTAAGGTTTTCAGGAGGAGTTCCTCACTACTTTTGCCTTCTTGCATGAATGCTTTTACAGAAATTATTCACAATTATCATTAATTCACAGACTGCAGCTGAACAGACCCAGAGGGCACAGGGGACCATTTTGTTCGCGCAGCCTGCTTAATACAGGCCACAGAGCCTCCCCTAGTAACCCCTGACTCACATCCAGACCGTCTCGTTTACTAAAGGAACATAGTCAACAGACAGCTCTTTGTCGCCACACTCTTTGTGAAGCAGGTCATTTACAAAGTGCTAATTTTTCTGCTTAAATTTGTTCTGACTGGTAGCACAGAAGTCGTGCTTATAGCTCGTTTGCATGGAAATCTGAGTCAGGTAAGCAACCAATAAAGGAAAATATGCAAAATACAATTTAATACTAGAATACGATCTTCAGCTGATCACTGAAATTATTTTCAAATCAATTACTGAAATTATATTCAAATAAATCATGACACGGTGAATATCACCTGAGCATCTGCTCCCCACAATGCAAATTTCCTGAAATGATGGATAGTTGTGTGACATCTTCAGGCAGCAAACACAGATGATATAACATGACTTTCAGGATGGTAATCATGAAGGACATGAAATAGAGTTGTTTGTAACATTCACGAATTCACTTTTGAATAAACCCAGCTGAAAGAGTTCATTAAAATTTGAAAAGTAGAATGAAGGACACCAGTATATTCAGAGAATTTAAATATCAAAGAGCTAAATGTAGGTAAAATAAAATTCACTTTGAATTTAAACATTATGGAGAGTGAGATGGTGATAAGGAGACATTATACCCAGACACCCAATTTCACTGCAATTTTAATTTTGTTTAATGTACAAGTAAAAAACAATCTTATGTATCTTTGGCAGAAAATTGCCTTGCTGTCAAAGCATCTTATGAAGCAAGGTTTGCTAGTAACACTGTGCTCTACTTTTGATGCCCAGATTAAGAGCAGCCTGATGCACAAGTGAGTCCAACATAAAATTTAAATAAATAAATAAATAAATTAACAAACAAACAAACAAAGTGGAGTTTATCTTGATTTCAATTAAGATTTGAAAATTTCTACTTTGGTATTTTCCTACAGTCTGTAGCACTATGACTAATTCCTTGTATAACTTTAGGCAATCCACATCCCTTTTCTCCTTCTAAAAAAGGCGGCACTGTATATAGCTGGATCACTTGATCACCGTTTCCCTGGTAGAGGAGCACTATATCTTTATTAGCATCACCTTATTGAGCACTAATTTAACCAAGAAGGAAGGTCCAGACAGAAGACCTCAAATAAAATCATTTGTAACTTCACAGAGTATCTATCTAGTAAGGAAAGAAAAACTGTTTACTTATCTGAATTTATTTGAATGAAGAGCTCTTTGAGGTAGCAACAATCTACAGGCACTGTTTGCACTGAACCTGTATAACGGGCAGAACTCTTAGTAAATCCCTGCGCATTATAATAATGACAAAAATTATACGACACATTTTCACCCAATCATAATCTTATTAATAACATTAATGCTTTACTGTTTGCTCTCCTATGTGATATTGTGGCTGTTATTGCTGTGATTAGAGCTGCAGGCACATAAAATGTAACCACTCCTCACCCCAAGCTCAAGTTACAGACATATTATGACTGAATTAAAGAGTTTAGTAATACATACTGTCACCTACATATACCACCCTCCAGAGATTTCTCTTCCAATATGCTAATCTTTTAGCTTTGCCTCTCTCAGAGTAATATTTTTCCACATGATTTCAATAGTTTATTGCAAGATGTCATATGTTAGTGATGGAACTAACAATATAATATCCTCTAATTTCTGTTAATGATAGGTTTCTGCAAAAGTACTTTCTTGTTCCTTACTTATGCATTTTGGTGGCTCAGGCTTCAATCTGTCCTTTTTTTGGCAAATAATAATTAACTTCAGTTAAAACTGAAAAATATAAATAAAAAGGTATTTATGTCATATATTCAAAACAAATTCCTTACCCACAAACTTCCAATGCTTTGTACAAGCTGTTTTGAGACTGATTTTTGAATTAATGAGAAAATAAATGTTCAAATGTTAGCAAACCCATTTACAAGAGTCCTGCTATTCCCCAGAGATCAGTAATTTCTTACTTGTTGAGTTCTCGTCTTGTCTCTTTCTAAATATGTTTGTCATGTAAACAGTTTACTTTTACTTAGAGCTTAACATTCTCAGAGATTGATATAATGATAACAATAAAATTCATCTTTCTGCTTTCTCCCTATTCATTATAATGCATTCTTTGTCTTATTGAGACTTCTGTAACCTACTTTTGAACCTCTTCCTAAAATACAGGTAACTGTCATCGTCCATAATTCAGCAGATTTAACAAATTAATTCTCAGCACTCTCACAGCAATAGGAATATTGGTTTTCCATAGAGCACAGCAGGCTGCACTAAACAGCCTTGTCATTTTTTTGGTTGGATATACCAGGTGCTCTCCTTTTAATATGTGCAGTTAACGCTGTTCAGCTACCTGACGTTTCATATTTACTTCACCACTGGGTGTTAAAAGGCTGAAATAACTTAGACTTAAGTGATTTTCTCTTGCATTGCTCAAGTCTTGGGGAGAATATTACCTATTCTCTCTATTCTGGCTATGCAGTCTGCCTCTGCGTCCCCAGATTTCAACTGAGTTTTACTAACAATCCTCTCATTCACGACAAAATTGTGTAGGATACACGTGAGCACTTGTGCATATGCCCAATACCTGAGCTAAACATGCATTCAGGGTAGGACAGAAATAGGGACTGTAGCTGCCATAAGGCAACTTCACTACATCTTATTCATTGTGAGCTGGTATGTGCCCTAAAAAACTTGTTTTCCACTAAACAGAGAGGCTCTGCCCCAGGCTGCGCTGTCCTGACTGAATGCAAAATAAAAGGAGGGATGAAAAAACGTAAATAAGAGAATGATCTCAAGAAATGTTTGCACACTTATGCCACAACTACCCAACCATTTGAGCAGTAAAACCTCGTTTTTCCTAAGGCAGCTCTTTCCAGCATGCTACTGACAAGAACTTTTTAAAGAAGGTAGCTGGCCTTGGGAGCGTTGTGCTAAGTAAACCCTGCACAGCCTGCATTGACATTTTCAGTGGAGATGGAAAATGAACGAGGAAATCAATTCAAGCTGTCTCAGCTTATGTTACGTGAGAGAAAAACAGTAGTTGGTATAAATGAGTGAGAAATATTTTTTTTTCTTACAAAATGCAAGATATCTGACTATAAAAGGTGTAATACGCTGAAACAGAAATGTTTTTTTCCAGGTTATTTTTTAAAAGGAATTTAATAGACAAGTGAAACAGTAACAAAAATATTTCCTTCCAAAGTGATGTGTTGTGTGTCCTCACTGAACTGAAGCAAAGTAATAGTTATTACAATCTTTAAAAATTTATTTTACTTTATTTCCTTCTCTTTTTCCTCCCATTACTATGGCAAGCCTGTTTAACCTGAAGGTTCTTGAGAGCTATTAAAAGAAATAGTATTATTTTTCTGCTTCAGCTTAAACTAGCTATCAAGATATTTTGGCATTAAATATGATAACACAATCTCTATCACATAAAAATATAGTAGGATTCTTTTTATTTTTAAAAGAAAATAGTAAAAAGAAACTTGGTCCAATCCCCCAATATTTTAATATAATAATATAAGTAAATAATATATAACAATATGATATATATTATCTAATACAAATAATATAATAAACTAAGTATTTTTCTTTCAGTTTTGAAGAAAAAAATGAGTTTTCATTATCTTGTGCGTGTGATCAAACATCTTTTATGAAATATATTCTTAAATGTAAATAAGAAGTATTGATGATTTTTTATTGATGAAAGTGGTCATGTTATTAAGTCAGCTTTTTGTAAGACATTCACAAGTATTACGATGTTTGTAGGGTTTGGACTTTTTTTTTAATTGGAATTTGAAATGCCCAATAATTAACTTCAGTTCTCTTCTGAGAAAGTATCATTGTGCCATACCTGTTTTATTCCCTTGAGTAATGGGAGATAATTTATTATAAATGTTAGATTTTGATTTTGTTCATCTTCAAATCTTAAAAAAAAATAAGTTTCTTTCAAAGCTGTGAAGATTTTTATCTCTTCCCAAACTCACCCTTCCTCTTCCTCGTCATCACCTCTTTCTTCATTGACATTTATCCTGGCCTTGCTAGCTTGTCAGTAGGTTTTTTCCCATTGATTTTATTGTGATAGGAGTTACCAGATTTATCAAAGACCGTGCTGTCAATGAAATCCATAACATAACACAAGGCTCTTGTGATCAGATTTCTAGAACTCTGAACCTAATGAGTTGATTGGTAGCATAGGGGGGAATTTCTCCAGTGTCTTGGATATTTCATTGAGTTTATGCAACTGTAGTTTAAGGTGTTTAAGGCAGCATTTGTAAAAGTTTATGTTGTTCACCTAAATCTCTTTTCCATGACTGGCACAAGGCACAACCTTTACTCAGGCAATCCTGTGATGCAATGGCTGCAGAGCCTAAAATATCATAGTTTTTTTTTTTTTTTTACAGTTTTGCAACAGGATAGGTCCTTGAGATACTCTATCTCCATGCCACGGCTGTCCTGGGGAGCAGCCAAAGCAATCAAACAGTTGCTACTTTCCTGTAGCTTACTAACAAAGACCTTCCACAAAGCCACAGAAGTCATGCACGAGATGTTCCTGAGGTGTGCACAGAGCCTGCCTCACCCAGCAATGTGTTTGTCCTAAGAAAGAGAAGTTGAAACTAGAAAAATCTGTGACTGTGCTCGCTTATTCATCCTTCTAATGTGCTTTTCATGTAGCACCTCAGGTAGGGGAAAATATATGAGATTAATAAGAGAGTGATTTGAAAGAATCCAACTTCTATGAGCATCCCTACAAAAACTAGACCAACATGAGAGGACAGTCCTCACTAAGAGGTCCCCACAGGTCATATCTGCATATGATCACTGATGGCCTGTGCACTTGCTGGTCTTCTCATTCCAGGAGAGATGCCACTGAGTTGGCTTTCTCCCCCTTGCAAGGGACTCCAGAGGCTTGATCTTTCTATCACAAACGACTCAGGGTTGTCCTAAGAAATTCCATGGCTCCCGTCACTCCACCTTGCCCACACACATGCAGCCCTGGCACACCACGTTGTTTCTCCAAGGAGGAGGTCCTGCGCCAGGCACTCCCACCAGTGTCAGCAGGGCAGGAGGTCCTCGTACTTGTCATGCTCAGGAGGGTTTCTTTGCTTTTCTGAAAAGCAGCTTTATTTTTAATTTACAGAAACCACTGCTAAAGTTCATGTAAGAGTGGAGGGCAATAACCTAGACTGGAATGATGCACACAGTAGGAACACAGCTAAAATGGGTGTTCACAGCTCTGTCCAAGTGCAGCAATCGTCTTGACTCAAAACATCTCAGCTATGCCAGTTCTGTGAGTCCCCTAATCGGAGCTGCCAACTGGGCTAAATCACATGGTGACTTTGTGAGACTGACAAATGTGGGTTAAAATGCACCGGCCAAGCTCATTTCCATTTGGATTTTACCCAGAGTCTCAGATAAAGGGCCCGAACAATAATTTGAGGTGCTAATTAACTAATTTAAAAAAATGTTATTTTTAGGTGCTTAAAGTTTTGCTGTGTTTGAGAGATAAAAGAATTTTATTGAGATGCCTTTTTTATTTAAGAATACACAATTGAGCTCTTTCAGATTCCTGAAAATAACTGGGAGAGGTTTTGTGAATTCTTTGAATTAGTAAAATAGACTTTAAGTGATCAAGCATCTAAGAAGTAGGGCTAACATGCTATGGAGGACAACAATTGGTTAATTTGACCACTGCATTTTAACTTCAATTATTTGATAATATATTTTTTAAGTTGTCAGTTAATGCATGACCTGGTACAATGAATACATAATGCATATTTTATTAAAAAAAAAAGCCTGCAATGAAAGAATATGACAAATGAAAAATAAAGAAGATAAAATTTTTAAATAATAAAAAAGTTTACCTGTCTAAATTTAATTTCTTTCTGCTAATATATTTTTCAGAGCATCAAAATACTATAATTTTTTAGAAATACTGGTTTTTGGTACTCATTTCATGTGTAGTCTCACAGCCTGTTTACTGCACAGTGCCCAAGTCTGCACTGAATACTGAATTGTTAATTCTGAATAATTAATATTGTTACAGGATAGTACCCAAAGTTTTCTGGAATAATTGCCTAGAGTTGGGTTTCCAGGTCCTTATCAGTTAATTGAAAATACTGAACTAACAAATCCTACTGGAATCACTGGAGACATAAGACTTTTGAAACTCCAATTACTTACTTAGCTGTCTGTGTTAGGTCTGCAGTTCAAGAAAAATGTGCTGGTCCACTCAGGCTGATGTCTGGTCCTTCTCAGTTTGAATTGAGGATATATCCTTTCAAGCCCCCAGGATTTAGCTCGGATCAGTGTACATTTTTTATTTTCTTGAAGTGTCATTCATTCTTCTCCCCACTCCCCCTCACTGAGTTGCAAAAGTATAAAATTGCCTGCCAGCAAAGCTAACATGCCTTAGAAAGCATGCTAATATGGGCTTAATGCTGCTACAGGGACACAAGGCCATGCAGTGAGCAGCAAACACGTGCACTGCCCTTAATTTTCAAAAGCACAAAGAAACACAAATTCAGAAAACACTGCTGGTAGTTATATCTGTGTTATAGCAAGCCACAAGTTCAGGGGTGGACTGGGTTTGCTTTTCCCTCACACCCAGGTAAACAAATAGTTCAGCTTCATTCAACTCAGATTGTTGACAAAGCAGAATATGTGAAGGGAGACTCAAAAGAGTAAAGGAAAAAAAATCATGAATTTTTTGACTATCACTAGCATTGGCCGTATTTGTTCATCTGAACATTATCCAATATTTCATAGTTTTGTTTGTAGTGTTTTTTGTACTAGTAGCAATTATCCTTTTCCAGCCTCAACTTTTAAGTGCACTGGGAACTCTGTTTAGTCTTTTGCCTCCAGGGAAATCAGTAGAAATTTCAGTCACACCTTCATATAAGTTCATGCTGATCATGACAGAGACGTTGACAGAGTCACTAGGTGTTTACTCTGTTTATTCCTGCTTTATCGTGTCTCTGGCTCCACCCTGCTCCTTTTATCTCTAGAAAGGTGAAAAATATAAGACCAGTACTTTCCTCTTCCGTGACACCACTGATTATGGGAAAACAGGGGAAGACACAAGAAAGGGAGTGCAGCAACTGCATCTTCACTGTCCTGACTGCATCCAAACTAACTGGAGAAGCCCCTTTTCCAGACTTTGAGAAGCACAGAAAACACACAGAAAGGCAGACAAAAGGAAAAAAAAAAAAGAATAAAAGAAAGGAAATGTCCATTGCTCCATTGCTTTCTTATTTCATTATCCTTTTCTATAAACACAGTGAGACAAGGCTGTAGTCCAGTCCTGTGCTTTATGTGTAAATCCTCCTGAGTGCATGGAGTGGAGCTCTGCTCATTGCTGCTGCTTGTGTGACTGAAGCACCCACAGACTACCCATGGGAAAAGAGCTCTGATGTGCAGGTAAAAATCTGGAGAAAAAGTTTGCACACAAGCTGGCTGGGAAAATTAGACAGGAGACACACTCTGCTACAGAAGCAGAAGGCAAAGAGGTAAAATACTTTTTCAGAGTTACTGAGCAGAGCAATAACAGAGCCAGGAGTCAACTCCAGGTACTTAAATGCTCAGATCATTGCCCAGCCCACTCCGCAAAGCAGCCTGACCAGCTAAAACAAATACCTTGTATGTTTGTTTGTTTGCTTTGTCTATTTCACTCTTCAATTCTTTTCTTAAAAAGAAAAGAAAACAAAAATAATACATCTTTTTCCTACTGCTCACTGTGGCTCTGTTAAATACTCTACGTTTTTATGATGTTGGACAAATTTATTTGGATGGCAAAAAAACTCACTGCTTTCTCTCTGAAGATGGTCTCTGGAAATGGAGCACAATTGTCTCTCTAATGCTCTTTTGGTATGAACATCAACTAGCCATGCACACCAAATAATTGATCCTAACAACTGGATCCTAAGAACTGTATCCTAACAACTAACCTCAAAAGATTTCTATATCAAATGAAAAGTTTGCTTGAAAAGTAAGAATCGTTCTCAGATAATATACCGGCAATACCAAATGAGTTTATTGAAGCAATTACCTTCTGACATTCACTGACGAGTTTTACACCAGCTGTAAATTTTGTTGCAAAACTTCCTCATCTTAAGTCCTGTCAGCAAGACTCTGTTTCAGCTCCAAGTCAGCACAGCAGAAAAATACTTCCTTGTACTTGACCGAAACAGAAATAAAAAAGAACTGAGTTGGCATGGAGGGTTTTTTTCATGTCACTCCACTGCCTTTAATCGACTTTGCCATTGAATGCTGATTTGTGACTATAAACTCCTTTCAGTGTTTACATTAGGATTTCTGAAAGAAATGCATATCTCAGGCCAGCAGATCAAATACATCACTGCCTACAGGAACTGAAGTGAGGCAAATATGTGTTGTACCCAAATGAGGCGTGCAGGAATCCAAGAAAAGCAGAGTTTAATAAGTTACACCCTAAAAAAAAAAAAAAAAAAAAAAAAAACTGCACACAAAGATGACAGTGCAGACAAAGGGAAAAAAGGGAGGTTTTTCTGTTTTTTTTCTTTTTTTTCTTTTTTTCCCACATAGGAATAAATGCAGCCTGCTTATATGTCTGCCTTTATAAAAGTAAACTCTTGCTTCAGATCAAGAATGAAAAATGAAAAGCCTTTTTTTTTTCTTTTCCTTTTTATTAATATCTAGAGTGAGCAAGTTAAGCTCCACGCCTTACTTCAGAATCACATGAGTTAGAGCAGGAGCTGAAACAAGATTTTCATGACAGAAGAGGGCTTGAGGTTGTTCCTGCTTTCAGTATGAGGGACCCCAGTCCGTTCCTGAAAGCCAAAAATCAAGCCCTGTGCCCGTCCCCAATGCTAGTTACAGGGCAGAACGGCAGAGAGGTAGCGAGGCAAGTTTCTTTCCCAGTTCTGCCCCCTACGCCACGTAGCTGTGCAGTACGTGTGTCCCAGCAGCTGGATTTTATGTTTCAACATGTGAAAAGACTTTTCCAACAGTCAGACCTCAGGCTTTACTCCCCCTTTGGCTTGTTTCTGTCGTGCCTCTTGCCTAAATAGCTTCCTGCTTCCACCACCAAATGACACTCATTCCACTGCAAATGGGCCCTTTGAAGTTGCAAAGGAGGGGCCTGGATTTTATCCATAGCACAGAATCCTAACATAACTTTAGAGTTGTTTTATTTTTTTTTTTTCCAGATGGGGGGATGCAGAGAGGTGGGGAGAAAAGCAGATAGCAAAAGCAAAAGAAAGAAAAAAAAAAAGCAAAGATCAAATTTGAAATTTTGCTAATCCACAGTCATCAGTTAACACCTTCATAACTTGCTCTCCATGAAAAAAAAAAAAAAAGGCTACAGCATTTAGCATCTACCCATCCTAGATACTAGTAAGCAATTGTCTCGCTGACTTGAGAAGATTTCCGCAGCGATGTCACCTTTTCATCAAAGTCTCTTGCTTTCAAGGTCAATTAGCCCATGGTCATGTCACAGAGAGCTCCGAAGCAACCCCTCTGGTTTGACACCCACATTTCATGCCTACCCATGTGGAGGAAGGGGAAGCGAAACTGCTAATTGGTTGTCAAGCTGGATGAAAACATCATTCTTTTGGCTCACTAGTTGTTCTCATTTTGTTTTCACTTTTTAATTTAGCCAATTTCACCCCCACACACGCCACCACTCCAAATAAAATATCATGGGTAATTCCTTGGAGTCAAGAAAATTGGGGCCGTATGATTTTGAGGTACTTTTTCTCTTTAGAGGCCATAAATAAAGTTAAAAGTTTTGCTGAAACAAGAAATCATTTCAACTCTCAAATGACAACATATCATTCTAAAAATATGCCAGTCACAGGGAATTTTTGGAATGTTTACATTTGTTCAGGAAAGATTTGGCAAAACACATTCTTGAAATGTTTTAGTTTCACTAAATCTGCCTCTTTACACACACACACACACACACAAAAGATCAGTGAAAGAAACTTTCACGAAGCTCTCCTCAAATAAGAGGGCTCTTGGGTTACACACCTTATGTTAAATGAATAAAAGTCCTTAAACTGTAGCTCAGGTCACTATTTAGCCTAGTATGTGTCCTTTTAGCTTCATCTGTCTTTCTGAGACTGGTAAGAGTGGACTCTTCCATTCAATATGTGCAGTTCTTAGGAGCTGGTTTCTGAATACAAACCTCAATTATAATATATTTTCCTCTAGCATGTTTCTGTTAATATACACCAAGTGATTCTTTTTGATTAAAGATGAAATCTTCACGAAGAAGACTGTGCACAGCCTATAAAACCATAATTAATATAATCAAAATCTTGACATTAGGAAGACTTATGTAATCTTTTAAGAACAGAGAGATTTCTGCAAAGAAATCTGCAAAAATTAAATGGGCAGAGTAGCAAAGAAAGCACAAAGACTAGAGCAATACAATCTATATAGGTGATAAACTATAGCAGCAGAAACTTGCTTTTCAATTCATGAGAAAACCAAATAAAATACAGTACAGAAGCCTCCTTAAGCAAACACATTATGTACATTCAAATTGTTTAGCTCAAGCTAAAAGCTTCATAAAAAAAGCTCTCCCCAGTGTGCTACACACTTAAGACCCTTGGGATTTCCCCCTATATTTTTATGCAATTTATTTTGTGTAAACTAATCTCCTACTTCCTCTTCCAGCATGGAAAGATGTTTTATTGCTATGCTGTTTGGTTTAACAATGGCAACATGCCATAGACAACACTATAGCAAGCATATAAAGCAAATTTAACATTTTAGTGGCCAAAGTATGAAACTGCACTGCGATGCACACCCCCTCTTTTTCTTTTTTCAAATGCACTCATGATCTTGGAGTTCATTCTCCTTTAAAAACTCTATTTGGTCAGTCATGATCAATTATTTTTGCAGTGTATTTATTATGCACTTATACTCTATGCACTGATAGGATTCTTATCTACATGGCCAAAGTAAACTATTCCAAACATGTCAAAGGATCATTGAGAAGTTAGCGACAATGTTAACTATTTTTTGTGGGCTCCAGCTCTTTGGATTAACTTGGAATGCCAATCTCCTTGCCAGTGGATGCTGCACACGTCAGAGCTCCAACAAATGTAGTGACAGGGAGCAGAGTACCAAACTGAAAGTGTTTATTTGCTTAAACAGTAAAACAAAGACCACCACAAAGAAGGGGACAGAAAATTTTCCCCTTCAAAATTTCGTTTGAGAAACATGGATAAGGTTCAGACTGCAGACTAACTTAATGGTACCTATAGCCATAAAAGTATATTGCCTCAGTGATATTATTTCAGGACTTTTAAATCGTGAGTTCAGGTACAATAGTAGTATTAGAACACTCTCAAGTGCATATTCATTGGTCAAGGCAAACACAAAATTCTTACTGTAGAGAACTGTAATGTGAATCAGAAAACAGAGCATAACATAGACATTTGAGTATTCTTGTTTCTGTAAGAATTCATAGGGTTCAAGAATAAAATATTTTAAACAGCTAAAAAGAGGTGAGAAACTTTATTATTTTGAATTAAACTGCTTACCGGGATGTTCATCTTTCAGACATGACAGTGAGCATGCAATTCAGGAATGTAAATATTGGTTTATATTCTAATGTGCCAGTCCATACAATATAACGTAGGAATTTATTTCAGAGTCAGTGACTTGAATATGGAGGTCATTTTTCTCTGCATTTTAGAGTAAATCAGTATAATTTACTCCCCTGTTTAACATTTTAACACCTTTTCAACTATAAACCTAAAATCAGCTTAATTCAGTGTCTTGACTGCTGCTTTGTTAGATGGTAAATTCTACTGTATAATTTCTAGTATAAATCTTAAGATCTTTAATTCAGAAGATTCTTGTTCTGTTGATAATTTCTGACCAGCATGATTGTATATAATAATAATTATTGCAATTTTCTACAGACTTTTTTTTCTGTTCCACTTTGAAAAGAAATTATTGATTGAAAAGTGAAAAAAAAAACCCTCATTCCAGTTAGTGACCATGTATTTTTTAAAGTGTGTTTTTGATTTATTGATCTGGCATCAGGCCCTCCTTTTTATTTTCTTCTCATTGTTTTGATTAAACAATCCATTTTGGGACACAGGAATTTGAAGAAATCTTAGCAACAGGTAGAACTCAAGTGAAATTAAAAGTGTTGTTTCAGTTTGCACAAGTATTCACTTTTTTTAAAATTAAAAAAACAGGATAGATTTATCTAAAGAGAATGAAATGTCTGCCTAAGCTCCTATTTTGTCAGAGCTAATGATCTATTCCCTGCAAATCAGTAGTGATGGCCTCTAATCCCACTGGCAGAATGTTTGTTTACAGAAAGGCTATTTGCTGGATTTAGTATAATTGGCCACAATAATTACAGTGAGGTAGAATTTATGTTTCATTTAGAATACTCCTGGCAGCACAGGTAATTTAAGTCTTTAATCTACAAAAAGCATGCTTTAACCAGGCTAACTTAGAAATTGTGGGTGTTAAGAGCCTTCGTGATTGTTTACACATTGCAGATCCGTGAAGTTCTTTGCATGAGTTTCCATATGCCTGGGGAGGTGTCAGACTGACCACAGAGGAGGCTGCAAAAGAATTGCCCAGCACAGAGGGAGGGTTTGTTTACCATCCCTCAGCCACCTATGTGTTGTGTCTCAGCCCCTTAGAGATCAGACCTCTAGCTACTGGCATAACTCAGGTTGCCAGTACAGCCAGCAGTGAAAGTAGTATTTCTGTTTGTGGTTTTGGACAGTATAATTCATTTCCACAGTGTACTGGGGTGTACCTTTCCATGCAAACGTAGGCCAGTAGGCTCGTTTCCTCTAGTACCTGAGCCCTTCAAAGCCTCAAATTCTCAATTGCACCTTTCAGCTGAGGGGATTAGACAAGAGGTCAAGAAAGCAAAACTACTGTAGTTTGCTCAACAGAAGGACTACTTAGATGTACACAATATGTAATTTTTTTTCTCTACTGTTCTTCAGGCTTGCATTACAACTGAGAGCTTGAATAATGGAGTTGATTTCTCTTTTTACTCATTACTTCTATGGCAAAATTCTTAGGTTTGTGATGAGATGTTTAGTATGTCTTCACCATAATTTAAGATTTAGTTTACTTGCTGTCTCTTACATTGTGTGCTAAAATCATAAAATTAAAATCTGAAAAATATGTCTAAGGCTGAAGGGCTCAACCAATGTTTGAATGTGCATAGTTAGGAATAACTGTACATATACATATATATTCAAATTTTTCTATCCTTAATTTTATATTTTGTCTGCAGATAATGAAAAAATATACTTGCTAAATTGAACAATTACTATGTATATCCTTTAACAAAATACAAGGCAAATGAAATTTGTGACATTCTTCTAAAAACTGAGGTGCATCCGCTTGAGATTTCAAAATAAGCAGTCAGCCAGTACAAATTATATTATGCAAATGGGTCCTCTAAGAACAGTCTTCTCATCCCTTTTGCTTCTGCACCAGAAGGAAAATACTTCATACCTCGCCAGGCTGGAATATCAGGTGTTTCTTGTACCTCCAAATTTTCTTTAGGGCTTTCAATAAATTCACTCACATTAGACTTCATGTTTAGGGATATTTTGGCTCAGAAAACCTAAGCCACTTCCAGAAATCTTCAAAGGTAAGTTTTAGAATGGGATGGTAGTTTTTCATAGTATAAAACGTATGAGCTTTAAATTTGTCCTGTCTCAAATAGCAACAAATATAATATGTATTGTGATTTTTCTTTTTCAGAAATTTTCAGATTTTTCTTTCTCAGAACTGCTAGCAAAGTAGAAGGTCATTGAATGCTATTTTATGGTTTCCTCTTTATTAAAATGTTGACAGCATCCTGGTATATTATTGTGAAGCTGAAATGCAGCTTTCAAGGTGTCCAATGAAGAGCAGGTAGCCTTCAGGTCCTACCACACTTAGAGTCAAAGATCTGCTCTACCCCAAATTCTTCCACTCTTCAATACGAATTTCCTAAATGCAAGTATGAGACCTCAGTGCAATACCTTTTCATTGCAAGGTGAGTTAAATAAATAGGAGAAGGGTTTGGCATAATTCACTGTCATAATTTTGTTTTGATTTATTTGTCCATCTGAGCAATGTGATACTTTTTAAAGAGGAAATATATTCCTTTAGGGCCTTGTATCAAAAAGAATAGATGTTTGCATCTGTTCTGTCTGATCATGAGGAGATAGACAGTAGAGCACTAAGGCATAGGGTTTGGTTTTGTGCATTTGTATGCACATCCCACTCCCTACTCCAGAAAGGGTCTTCCCACAGCATGAGCACTTCTGAGCAGGACTGGGGTAAAGTTTAATAGAGAGCAGATAAAGCAGCTCATGTTTTCTGGGTCTCAGACAAGATGTAAACAAGATTAACACTCACTGATTAAGACTGATTTTAAGTGTCAGTAACTGGGATTGCTGTGAGAGGCAGAAATTTGATTTTATATTTGAAGAAATAGAATCTGCGCTGTTTTAGAGTGAGAATATTTCATTTTAAAATAAATGAATTAGAATAGATTAAAAAAGAAGGTGAAATGTGCTTTCTCAAAAAATAAATAGAGCAGTAAGGATGTGACATGAAGTTACTTTTCCTAATGCAGTATCATTTTGACTCCAAATGACAAATCTGACTTGCCAGATGACAAAGGTTAGCTCTGTCATTAAATACTCTAGCTATTTTGGTTAATGTTAAATATATGTGCTGCATAAAATAAACAAAATATCACGAGTCAAAAAGCATTGAGAGTATACTCAAGTTTATCTTTTCATTTTTGTAGGTACTAAAACACCAGCAAGCATTCTACTGTGACATGAAAACTACTCTTCAATTTGTGTGTTAGCATTAAAACCTTGGGAGGGTTTATAAGTCTTGTGATTCTTGATCAGATTGAGCATTTGTTTTATGAGAAAACAAAATGCACCTTTGCCATGGAGAGTCTTAAGAAATATCATAATAGTTCTGCCAAACAGTTATCAAATAAAATGAGTCACTACAAGTACACCCATGACCAGTTCCTGCAGAACAAAAGCAGAGCTGTGACATTTTCGTCAAGTTTTACTTCTTCTTTGGGCTGATTACAGAAGAGATTTGTGTCTAGGCATGTATTTTTTTAAAAAAACGTAACTCGAAGCAATATAAATTACCATTGTTTACATCAAACTTGCACTGTTTTGAACAGGGGCTTTTCTTGGTTTGTCCGGCAAAGACCCCACAGTTAAACCAAAAAAACTCATTCCCTGAGCCACACTGACATCATCCTGGGTAAAAAAAAACAAGGAAGTAAGCTAATCGGAGATCTCCTGATTTATATTCTGTAATGAATACAAAGGGGCAGAAAGCAAGGTCTTTTAAATGGAAGCTGTCAGCAAAAAAGAAAACAGAAGAGAATTATTTTGGGTGTTGTCCAGGAAAGTGCAAAAGGGTCATGGGGCAAAAGGGGATTCTAGAAAATAGGGGAATGGGAAAACAGGAGATAACACATACTACTACAATATTGCCCCACCTGGAAGTTATGCAAGAAATTTTCACAATAGCATACCAGTCAGACTTTGTGAAACGACTAGTGAAAAAGTCTGCATTAGAAACTAAATTTGAGAATGTATTCCATGCAGAGTTCTGCAAGGAACTGCTTTAGTTCACCAAATCAAAATAAACAAGCAAATAAATAAATGTTGCAATTTGAGAAAGACCATTTCAATTATTGGGCAGCTTCTATTTCAAAACCTGTAGGTACATTTATAAACCATTTCATTTTCATTTCAAAAGGTCAGAATCCCTTGTGCTTTTGAAACTTTTTATCACTTTTTTTTTTTTTTTCAGGAAAGCAGTTCAGTTCTGTCACCTTGAATTTGCAAAGCATTCACGTTCTCAGTCATTAAAGGTAGAATTTCTTAAAATGAAATTTGAAATTCTTTGTTTTCTAATGCAGTTTGAAATTCTCAGTCGGACACTAAGCACATTGTAACTGGCCCTGCATCAAGTACAGGGATGCAGCCCTGGAGTCCTCCCCATTGCTGCAGTGCTGGGGCCAGCCACACTGGATTTACTTTCAGGGAAGTAAGTGCTTGTGCTGGTAGCTACATCCCTCAGCTGGGATCCTGTTGGGACGTTACCCAGGCCTATTCAAGCGAAAATTCTTTTGACTCACTGTCCCACTGCAGCTGAAATTCCCCAGAGAAGGGTGGAAAACTTTCTTTTCCCAAAGATTTCAGAGATGCTGGAGACAACAACAATTTAATAGCTGCAGTGATTAAGCAGTCATAAAGTCATAACCTGGCCTTATTCACACTTGTGTTACATAATGTTTGCAAAGTCTTCTCTAATCACATCGTTCCGAGAGGTGGGAATTTAAGAAATTATTTTAACTTGATAAAATAAAGAGAACTAGTGTCACTTGAACCTGATTCTTGTTTCAGAGTTTGTTTTCTGAGGCAGATCCTGAACTGCACTAGCTGGCATACTGTGAAGGTACAGTCTCTCTCTTCTTTCCTCTCCATTTTATTCATTGCCCATTTGTCTCTGATGAACCAGGGAATAGCATCTCTGCAGCACCTATTCTTTCATACTTTCCGAGATGAAAACAGTGGATCAAACATCATACTTTCCTTTGTAGGCAATTGGTATGGGTCACTGACTGGCCCTTCCGCTAGACTTTTTCTTTGTTATATTACCCTTGCCACGACACAGGAAGAGCAAAAGAAATCTGTGAACCTGAGAAAATGTATCCTCACGGTAAAAAACAGTTTTAATAATACTGAGATCAATTCTGTAATTGTGCCAATACATGAATTAAGTCACTGGAGGAAGACTGGCATAAACAGGGGTACAGACCATTAAACATTGCTCCTGTGGCATAGTTGTAAGGATTACGTTTTTTGGCATAATCAGCAGTTCATGTTGCAATATAAAAGGAAGAATGGGTCATAAACCCACTTAAACACAGCACATATATTTTTGGCATCAAATCTGAGAATTCAAGTCCTAGAGGGACTGCTAGTAAAGGAGTAGAAAGCAGAATTAGACTTTCAAAGGAAAAGTTAAAGGAAGGAAAATGCAGGCTAATGAGCTGTGGGAAGACACAAAACAGAAATATCAGTCCAAGAAAAATAAATTTTAAAAAGTCACACAACTACCTTTAAGCCAAAAAACAGTGGCATCAGTTATAAGTATTCATCCATAGTGGAAATAAGGTATTAAAGGAAATCTGCTGATCCTGTGTAGGGCCGTAAAACAGCTATGGTAGGATTTTAAAAATACATTCTGCTTTGGCCTGAGATCAATAATCATTCAGGAGAGAAGGTAAGTTCTCATCTGGCTCATTCCAACAATCACATTCATAGTGCAGCTCCACACGCAGTTGTAGTAGCTGAAGGAGGGAGAAGATTACAACAGGCTCTAAAAGATATAGAAGGACCCATGATCATAGCAGTCTTCTAAAAGTAATTTGCATCCCAAATATCTCCTCTGTTGGGACTTTAGCATTTCTCTGATAATACAGAGGTGGACTCTGTAAATTTCCAGTTGACTTAAGAATAATCAGGAATGGGTTTCCAGTGTCTTCAAAATATACTTAATTTTTTTGCTTTTACTTTAAGGGAAATTTTTAAAACTTGTTATAAAATGAAATTGTCCTTTGTCAGTCTATGAGAGAAACTCCAGATCCAGCTGCATGTTCCTCAACAGAGATCTCAGTGAAGTCTTCGTCACATACAAAGCCACCTTTTTGAACAATCATACATTTCCCTTGCGCATGAGGTAACTTTGCAAGCGTTATATCTCTAATCAGTCCCTCTGGGCAAAGTAGGCCTGTGCTAAGCAAGCCATGACTTAGTACAGAAGAGCAAAGTTTGGCTTTATTTGCACTAGAGAGAGGTAACTAGACCTAGGGCACACATCCACATTACCTCAGGCTCCATCCACCTATAGTGCTACAAACAGAAAGACAGCCAAAGGCTGTGGGTCTTCAATGTCATGCCCAAATGAAAATTCAGTGCAGCTTTAGCTTACTGCTATTTCTGTCCAAATCAACAATAACAGATGATGGGAATGGGGAAACTGACCAGAAGACAAAGCTGAATGTTGAAGTAGTACCAGCATAGCTAAACAGAAAAGTTTTTGGTGTATTCACAGTCATTGTTTTGGGTGTTTTAAATGACTCATTTTTGTAATAGTTCCATTTGCAGGAGTTACTATCTTGAAGCTCATGATATTAATTCTCTTTACATTTGCACTACTTGGCAGTGAATGTGGAGGCACACTCCAGGAAATGCAGTCACTGCTAAGATACTCATGCATTATCTGCCAGAAGATATGTGACCAGGCTTCCAAAATCACACGTTCAGCGTACTGATTTATCTTCCTTACAGTGTATCTCTTGTAAGCCATGGTATGTTCAAATACAATTATTATTTTCATTATGTTTTCTAAAGTATTTGCTGGTTTTATTGATGGATATATTTGTTTAGATTTTACTGTCTTACAGTCTTCAGGTCGTATTCCCTGGCATTTTCCAGCCTTTTATATGATGTATACGTCTCTTCTAGTGTCATTTAAAATAAAATCTCAGACTCAACTGCTTTCAATGACTTGGAAAAAAAAATCATCTCACAGCTCTGCATTTCTTGAAAACCACAGGCCAGCCAAACCACTATCAATACTGACTCATTTTGATTGTTCAAATGTGCCTTGAAAGAATTAGTTTCCTGATTTTTTTCTCTATCACAAAGAAGACAGAAACAAAACCACTTAACATTTTTAAGTCAAAATTTTACTTGATGATTAAACGATTCACCTTACAAAGTCCTTCTCATTATTTGTTTATTAGTCACCAGCAAAAATTCCTTATGGTGAAAAACTTTGCTCAGACAAAGACTATCTGCCTTCCTACAAAGTTGCCTTAAGCCATGTGTCAAGAAGTAACAGAAATAGTATTCAGAAGTTTACAAATATATTTCCGTTTCCTTGTCATCTTCGTTGCCTCCAAATCTGTTGAGTCCTTTAATCTGCAGGTACTGTTGTGTTAGACATGTGCACACTCCAGACATATACAGAAAGGTTTTTTTATGTGCTATTGCTCACACACTGAGTGTCCTGCTTTAGGGGGGTTTGTACATGGAGGGCTTTTGGCTCAGCTCATATTTAAAGGCTCTGTCATCTATGATACAATCCCTTTGCACTAAACTGAGTCAAGTTATACCAGCCTAATTTAAAGGTGTGGATTTTTTTGTCTTTTTACTTACAGAAAAGACTATTAAGAATGCCAAAGAAAAATGCAGAACTGAAGAAAGCAACAGGCTATCTAATAAATAACATCTGGATAGTGCTACATTATGGAATTCCAATATTGAAATGAGCACTGTTTACAGCATGTCTTGAATGACGTCAGTAAGCTCCCTCTCATCAATCTTCTGCAAACTAAAACAAAGCTAAGAGTCATAAAGTAACATCTTGGAATAGTTACAACATTGCTCATGTGCAGCTGATGGAAGTTCTATGTACAACATCAAATCAGCCAATGAACTCAGAAAGTCAGCTTGCAAGGTTATTTTATTATATATGGCAACCCTTGACTCTGGGTTTGTCAGAAGGATATACATGGATTTCAATAAAGTTTGCTAAACTTCCATGTGGCCAAAATAATTTTTTTAATGAATTGGATGGGTATGACAATAAACAGACACAAAGTCATCTTTACTTTTCTGATCCCACGAATCAGCCTCATCTTTATTTCTGAATCTATATTCTCCATGCTTGATCTCAATCAGCTTGATATTTTGTTCTGGTTAGTTTGACATTTTATTCTACATTGAAAACTAATAGTGATCTCTTCTTTCACTGTCTCATTTTGCTGTCGCATCGTCAGATCCTAAGCTTTATGGTCTATCCAAATGTCTTCAAGACATGCAACACTTAAAACTTCCAAACATGCAGACTTTACCTTTTCTTTGTCAAGCTGAAATTGCATATGTTCTTGATTTGTATATAAAATAAAAATGCTTTTAAACAGATCATTCTTCCAAAGGTGTTTCTTGGAAAAATGGTTGTATTTACAATCACTGTGTATTATTTCCTTTCCTGTTTGGGATAAATAGGGTAACTACTTTTTTAACCCAAATGACTGGTACCTTAGTTGTTTCAACACCTCTTTTGTGTGTCTCAGAAAATATGAACTTTTTACTTTTCCATGATTTCCTTTTACTTTTTAAGTATTTTTTTAGTATAGCCACCATATTTCTGTTATTCTTATTTAACATTGTGACTTGCAACAACCTTCAGTGTTTTTGTCTTCAGATGAGTACCTTGAAACTTCACCTTTATTTTTTTGGCTAGACCTGGGATAAGAACGACATAGGATAACTTATCTGCTTTAGATCTTAGCATACTGCTTGGCAGCCAGGTAGACTGCCCTTATTCATTCTGCTTTTTCTTTTAGAACTCTTGTTTGTTTCTTTGTTTGTTTCCTGTTCACACAAACCTAATACATAGGTGATTATTTTTAAGAGTCATATAATACACTTATCTCAGCAGGAAGCAGTGGCATTTGAGTAACTCCTTGCAGTTTTGCCTGACTTGACAGGGATATGACTGGCAGAGAAGTCATTTGGTTGCTAGATAAATAAATTGTTAGATAAGTAAAAGAAGAGAAGATGGATTCTTTTAGGTCTAGAAATAGAGATCTCTGTAGTCTTGTCAAAACCCATCCTGCAAGCAACAATGCGTGCTTATCTTATCTTGAATGATCAAGATCTGCTGTTTGGCTAGTGCGTGTCAGTCTTACATCACTGCAATGCAACTCTAAAAAACGTTCCCTCATCTTTGTCTCACATCTTATCACTCATATCAGTCCTGAGATGTGAAAGATTCCTGCTAGAAGCATTCTTAATACACAGGTTTCCCTTCTCCCACTAACAATTTATGACTGTTTTTTTTTTCTTTGCATTTAACTCTCATTAATTTTAATTAGACTCATGCTAAGCCCAAGCCCTTTAGCACAATTTATAAGAAAAGAGAAAAAGAAAAGAAACATAGCATGCCTGCCAGATGAATTTTCCCAGAACTCTCACAGCTCTAATTTACACTACAGTCACATCAGGATGTGGTTGGAAGAAGTCTTGTGTTTCCTGCTTGTGCATGCTTTGGATGCATGACCTCAAGATGTCAAAAAGTCAGTGGGTCATGGGGACAAGTCCAGCTTTGTGGGTTATGTTTTCAGGCTTCAGTTATGAAACATGTAAACAACTTTTGAAGATACAGGATTTAGTTTTCACAGTTTGAGAGAAGTCATTGGGTTAACTTTCTGAAAGAGATATACATATTTCAGCTTAAGCTCCTGGATTGCTTCAGCCTTTCATTACACACATTTATCAAGGGGGAAAGTTTATCTTGAAATCATACACAAAAATCCAGAAAAAATTAGCAATATATTTTTTTAATATGCCTAACTTGTGAATACCATTATGTTAGCTATTAACTGCCTTTTAGTTTTGTTCTTCCTATTCGTTTACTATCATGTACAACTCACTTCTGTTCTGCTTGCAAAATATATGGAGCCCTGCATCAGTAAGGATCTTTGGATCAAATTTAACTTTGGTGACGTGCCATCTGGAATAGAAAAAGTCATCCTAATGGGATGCAGGTGCAGCTGAACTATACCATTGATGTGTTGGATGAGACCCTCAGGAGACCCCAAGATTTCTTTATGAAGACATCACTATCATATTAAAGGACTGAGATGATTTCCATACCTTTTCCAGTGTCTAGAGACAACATCCCATTGGGATTTATCATAATGTTTCTGGGGACCAAGGTCCTTCATGCTTTTTAATAACTTCACAAAATATCTAGCAAACATTTTCCCCAAAATTGTTGGAAATGTTCCTTAGAATCATGACATTTTTGTCCCTTCCTGGTTTGATTTATAATTTATATTGTGCTGGAATATACTTAGAAATAACCCACTAACCAGGTTGCATGTATTTTGACATATAGCGTCTAAGAAGATTGGGTCACATGGCCTCCTAGGCATAGTTTCAAGAAGGCCATTTTTTCACTTAAAAAAAAATCTCTCCTATGCTTTCTGTGTTTACTATACCACTCTTTTAGTCTTGAAACATAAAATAGAAAATTTCTAAGATGCGTTTTTTAAAAAATAATGACATTATGTTTCTTACTGTAATCTGAGATTGACTTTGCACCCCTTTCTTAGTAACTGGGATATAAACATATGGAATTTCCAAGAGATTTGGGCCTGCTAAACTTCAAGCCATTTCTCTTTTAGTTATTTGTATTAGTTGCTACAGCCAAGGATGGGAACAAAAACCTGAAAAATATACTGAGAACTTGATCAATGCAATTATGTTCTTTCATACAAAAATCCATTTTAGACATGCTTGACATGCACTTTGGCTAGGTAAGTGTTTATTCTGCTAAATGCATTTGCCCCAAAAGATGAATACTGCATCCATACTCCATTGCTTTTGGTCCCGGGTCCCTCTTGGTCCTCAAGCCATAAGGCAGTACTATTTTTTCCCATGTATTTTATTCAGTTAAAAAGGTCTGAAATAGTGTCATGACTGTGTTGGAGCACATAAGCTTGATGATTTACATCAAGAAACAAAATGGATGCTCGGCAGGCCCTTGAGATGGTAGAGAGTACAGTCTCCTGGAGAACTGTGCAAGTGCAGTCTGAAACACTGTGCTTATTTGTAGGTCTCTGGAGTGAGCTGTCCCCCAGAACTGTACCTCAGTTCTAGTTTAAAAGAGGTGAGATTGGTTCACTCCAAATAAGAGCCCAAGAGTGAAAAAAGATTTCCGCAGTGTGGGTGGTCAAGTGACCAAGCCCAAGGAGTGAATTGGAGACCTCAGCACTACCTGACAATTACACACACATTATAGCTCTGACATTGGCTAGGCTTTTTAACACTCATCCAAACTATTTGTTGTTCCTTCTGTTGAGTGTTAATCAAAAACTTACAAAAGAAAGCATTAGGAAGCATTGGAAAAAATCCCTGCTCCTCCAAGACTGCAGGGCTACTGGAAGGCTGTGCTGTGCTTGCTTTTCTGTGAACAACACTCTCATTGACTTGAATGCAAAGCTTAAGCTCAAGCCAATCTGTGAAAAAAAAAAAAAAAAAAAAAAAAAAAAAAAAAAAAAAAAAAAACCTTTTCCTCATAGACAGGCTATTCAATAATTAATTTCTGATCACAGAGATAGAAGCTTCTCACACTGCTTTTAGCTAATACTGTGAGTATCAGTACTTGCATGCACTGTAGGATAAATAAAAAATATAAACAGTGAATAACATCACCTCATCCAGGGTGATCTTTTATCTTTTTTTATATTGTTATTGTTAAATAAAAAAAAAGCAGCTGTTTAAATGACTGCACTGAATATTTTTGAAAATAATCATCATCTTTTGATTTTAAAAGAAGAATCAGAACAAGTTGGCTATTCATTTATTTATCCTTCTAAATGGCTCCTGGCAGGAACAATTGTGTGCAGGAATGGTATTCTCATACACAGATTCCACCTCCAGCTGTGGTCCAGTGTTTAGATTCCCTGGGAGTGTAGTCCTTTTATTTCTTTATACTGAAGTCAACCATCAGGAGCCATCCACAGGATGGATGATGTCAGTCAGAATCAGGTAATGGGACTATTCAGAGTTAGCTTTTCCCTCTTCAAAGTACATGAAGCACACTCCTCACCATTGCTTGGGTCTTCTCTCTGCTGAGGTATCCGGGAGTTTTGTCACTGAGATCAGCAAAAAGAATAAGATCCAATAAAAACTGTCTGTTTTAAAAGACCATTTGCTGTATTAACTTGCAACACTGGCACAGTGGTAATAACAGTCTTTAACTGTCTTGTAACTTGCTTTAGGGCTGCTCACATCAATGCTGCATCAAAGCCTAACTGTTTAGACCATGTCAATGCTACATATGGTTCCATAAAGAGTCACATACTATTTATAAAATAGCCTGGCAAAGTGTTCATAGATTTGATACCGTTTTTATTTTTAACCTACTTTTTTCTCTAGTTTAGGTCAGCTTCTTTCAAGCTGAAGTGGTCTGTGATGTGGTAGCCAAGCTGACTGCCAAAATCAGAGCATGGGATCTCATCCAAAATTTGCTGTGGTCAAGAAGAAGCTTGCCACTAATGCAGTAAGGATTTGTATTGGGCACTCTTGAATCTTTTCTCTCCTACTTCAATTTTTCATCTCCTTTGGCTTCTCTGGAAGGCATCCTGCTCTGCAAGAGGGAAAACAGAAAAACGATTCCTTTTGTATTTATTTTCTTTAAACCTTTTCTTTTACATTGTTTCAAGTGATTTTGATTTATAGATCAGCACACACCCAAAACCAGTCCCTGAAAGTGACAAGGATTTGGAGGCTTGTTTGCACAGCTTTAAACCCAAGTCTGCTTAACTGTGAAAAATAACATTTTTGTAGGCTGTTATTTCTTAAAGAGCTGCTGATGCCTTCTGGAAATTTTTTCAGGAACAGTTTGTTTGTGAGTGACTCTGCTTAGGACAATATACAATTTTATTTTTATGGTCTCTATCTGTCAGAAGTATCACACAAGGCATCCAGAAAATATATTCAAAATTGTAATTACAGAAGCATAAAGAAAAAAAATCATATTTAATAAATAATTAAAATCCAATCATGGACTAGAGCCAGACTCTTACAAATAATTTAGACTTAATGATCTGTGTTTAGAGAGAAGCCAAATCTCCAAAACTTTTCAGCTCAAGTGGAGAGTCATTCAGAGTTCTTTTTCTATGCAAAGAAACAACATTTTATGCATATGTAAATACTAGTATAAACAGGGAGAAGCAAATGACACAGACCACCAGAAAAACTGACAAGGGGGCAGTGTATGTTCTAACGCTACTCTCCTTGGGAAAATGAGACTTTGCGTTACCCATAACCAAAAGTAAAATATAACAAGGACATAATGGGAAATAATTCTGTGAGCCAGCTAAGCATTTCCACATGCAAAGAGCCACTGCTTGATGTGAAGTGATGCAGTCAGAGCCTTCACTGCTACTCGGCACTTCTCTGGGGTCTGCTAGAGACAGACGCCAACTTCCTAGGCAGACCTCTGCTCAGTCTTTAAACTTCAGGGAAGCCTGACATTTCTTGTTTTTGTTTGTTTGTTCGTTTGTTTAATATTTTTTATTATTCTTATGCTAAGCTCATCTCAGTATGAGATGGCCTCAGAAAGAGGCCAGTATTCCTAGTGGTGGAATTTTTGTTTCTATTCCACATACAGCCTAATGAAGTTAAAACACAGTCATCGCTAGCTTTTCCTGGTTTCCTCCTTCAAACCCAATTGTTTATCCACAGATTACATCAACAAGATGAACACAGTCCTGGGAATCATGCTGGTTAGCCAGTTTCTTGTTCCTCTGCCACCTGCCTCGCTCTGGACACTGTCCGAGTACTGCAAGTTTTACAAATTTCCTGTCAGTAGTTTAAGTTAACACGATTCTGCAATTATAACCAGATGTCCAAAAGTTATGCAAATAAACCATATCTTATTTAGCAAATTAAAGGTAAGCGAGCTAAGTGTGTCTATGTCACTATGTAACATAGTAATGATATAACAGCTTTCAGCTTTGCATTTTATAAAGTTAATGACCTCCAGTATCCTAAGCTCTGAGGATGTGGGAGAAGTCAGTATCTTTGCTAGATCCTGATATTTCTGCTTAGTTTAAGCCAACTTCAGACAAACAAAACTCTTGTTAAAGTCGAGCATTTCACTCAAGAAACAATTGAATAAAGACAGAGAACCATATTCAACGCTCATTTGATTTAATGTCTTTTGGCACAATAACAGCAGGATTTGGCCTTGAGCAAGGGCTGCAGGACTGGACCAACTTTCTTATTCCACAGAAGGCAAAATAAAAAAAAAAAAAAAAAAAAAGAAAAATAACAAAGCAGAATTCATAAATTTGCTATATTAATTTCACAATGTATTTCTTTCTGACCTTATTTCCTATGAGAAAATTTGCAGTCAGCCCTCTGCTTGAGAAGGAACACTGTACAAAGTCACATTTATCTATGAATGTTCCTTTTTTTTTTCCCTTAGACACTGAAAATTAAGCTGTGAGAGAGAACAGCTTTGTAAAAGCTTTCTATCATTTTTATCTGCTTCCAGAATCACCCCTCAGAATGCAGTCTTGCTTGACTGTGTCAACCTGGCCTATTTGTCGAATTTCAACATTAACATCAATATGCTACTGTACGGCAAATCTTTAAATTGATCACTGCCTTCAGGCCCAGCTTAGCCTTCAAATTATGTTAATACTTCCTATTCAAAGCCTGTCTTTATTTCCCTGAGAAAAGCCCAAGGTAACAGTCGTGATGCCTAATCTGTCCTTTGCATGTAGATGTGAGCAACAACAACAAAAATAACCCCAAGGAAAAAAATATTCAACTGTAGGCTTGTTTACCTTAAAATAAGTTTGCCATTTTTGCTTCTTCAACATGAGTATGTTTGTCTGCTTGACAGGAGACAGTTAACTGAAACATGGAGCCCTCTCCCAGCATTTTTCAGATGAGCAAAGCTCGTACCAAAGTCCATATGGTATTCACCCATAAACACAGACACACGACAGGAAAAATGCAGTTTAAGTCTGTGCGCTGTGTGTCTTGGAAGGAGTTTGTCAAACAATTATGAAAAGAATTCAGCTTCCTCATAGCACCCTGGGAATGGCTCAGACTCTGGATCAGTTCTCATCTGGCTTCAAAGACCACACTTGAATAGGTCCCATTTTTACAGCATAGTGTTTATAATGTAATTTTACTTCTCGTTAGGGATCTCTTTCTTTGCCAATGTTACTTTTAAATAGGACGATTAATATTTAAAGCCACTTAATTATCACATGTTAACCCACTTCCAGAACTAGTTATAGCTACTCTTTGATGTATAAAAGAAACCAAACTCACCACTGCAGCTTTCTCATGAACTGAAGATGTCGAAAATATGAAAAGGCAAATATTCTCTTACTCTCCTCTTTTTTGGACAACCAACTTCAACTCCCATTGTTAATCTTGTTAGATTAGATATCTAAGCTTCTCTTCTCCAATAGACCATTTCATTTTGCCCAAGCTCTGTACTTATTTTTTTTCCCCAACACAGTGTCAGTTATGTTAAACATTTGAATCTGTCATGTTAGGAATTTCCATATGCAGTGTACAATATTGTGCAGAGGCTGCTTGCCACTTGCCAAGCTAAACCTTCAGTTGTTTGCAATAGTCATGTTATATAATCCTTCCCACTATTAACATTAAAAAATGCACTGTGCAAAGAGGTGTATTTCTCCTCCTGGTTTCACACCTAGCTCCCAAAAGCATTAGTGTATGGGTGAGAAGGTGTCAAATGCAAAGACTTGTTAGGAGAAGGGAAGCTGTGCAAAGGCCCTGTTAGCGAATCAGCAGATTCATCTCAGCTCTTCTTCATCTCTCTGGGATTGATTCGATTGAGCTCTGGGTGATGTACTGCAAAACACAACCTTAAAAACTGGTTCCCCTGTGAGCAAAGTTTGGTCTTTGGCTCCCACACCCATACTGACCTTTTTGGGAATGGTTACAAAGAGCCAGTCCCAATCTTCGCCTCCTACTGCATCTCACTGGAGGATCAGGAAAAAATGTTGTGAAGCAAGCTTCAAATATCACTGCCCCACAGAACCTTTGGTGTTGGAGTGGGCAGATGTGGATTGGAAGGTATTTCAGAAGCCTGCAAACTACGTCTGAAAAAAAAAAAAAACCCAAAAAGCTAATTGGCTTAATGACAGGGTTGGAAGAATCTACAATCAGGGAGGGAAGAGATAAAAAGAATGGAACAAAGTTCCCTGAGAAATGAAATACCTGAGGTGTTGGTAGCCATATCTACAAACATAGGGGAGATAGAGCTGGGAGATACCACAAGGATGAGAGTGCACCAATATCAGATAGCTTGAATTTTCATTGCTCAAAGTATACCTATTCTGCAGAGAAACAGGAAGCTACGGTTTGCTGAGCTTCTCCGGCTTGTTCAACTCACACATCTACAAAAGACAAACATGATAGCCGCATGAGTGTGACTAGCATGAAGTGCTTTAGTGCCTGTGTATGGGAATGTCACTGAGATAGCATTCTTGAAAACATTCTTTGCACTGTTGAAAGAGCTAAGTTTGAAGAGTGGTCCAACACAATCTGCCTAAACTTTATCAGCTGAGCTACCAGTGCTCATTGCTAATATTAATGTGCTTTCACTGTGTCAAATATTTAAAAGATTTAAATATTTTAAAGAGTGGGTGTACTGAATATTATGATACATAAACCAAGAAATCACAATACTGAGGAACTGTCTTTCAAAGTCCTTGAAATATGTGGTCTCTGACATCACCGTCAAGAACTATTTAGTTATCATTTTAAGTTGAGATTCAGACCCTATCCCCGCTTCTGCATGCTGTCACAGGCTTAACCACCAAACCACAACATCATCTTATAGTTTAGCTGGGAGAGATGCTAAACTGCACAGACTAGCTAGAGTTCTTGGAGACAGTGCCCAAATAGAGAAAAGGAGATAGTGCCCAAGGAGAAAGCAAATATCAGTTACCAGTATGGCATGCCAGTTTGGCTCCTTCTCTGCTACACGCACATGGCCCAGGATTGAGTGCTACATAGTGCAAACAGCATTTAGTCTGTATGCAGTGGTACAGATCCATGCTCAGCTCTAGGTCCCCCAGGGCAGAAAGGGTGTGCGGCAGGGCAGGCATCTAGATAGTTAGGTCAGATAATGAAACAGTATTTCTTGGCATGCAAATTAACCAAACCTGCGGAACATAAAGGCGTTTTTCCTCACCTCATAGCAATTGAAGGAGGATTAGGCAGGTAGTTTGGATCATTCCATTTTATTTAAGTGCCCACATTTTATTTAACCTGAGGTTTGCTTGTCTATGTGTTATTCTGAATTCGTCTTGGAGTTCTCTTACACTGAATGATTGAAGGTGTAGTTGAGAAATACTCAGAAGGTAAAAAGGTCAGTGAATATAAGCTACATTATAATAAAATGCTTTTATTGCAATGGTAATGCTAAAAGCTAAAGACTATTTTTGCAAAGCTTTATCCACTGAATGCATTTTGCCATTGCAGAATGCTCATAATGAATTGCTATAAGTAAAAAACCTCTCTCACACAATTCATTAGGTAGTCAATATCCTGAATTATTGCATGTTTTCCTCCTTTCATGTAAAAGTAATACAGAAAAGGGGTGGAGGGTACAAATGTTCTTATGTCTGGATTATAACTTCACTGACACTTGTCAAAATGGAAAGGTGAAAGAGGTTTTTGTCAAATAAAATATTCCAAAAATACAGAGTTGGAGTCTGTTCCCCTTCCTGTCATTCTTTCTGTAACTCATGAATTAAAAAAAAATTTAAAAATAAAGCCTAACTTTGGATCATACAATAAGCAAAACAAAACAACTATAACATTCCTAAACTAGCATGAGTGTAAAGGAATTGTACATGTCACACTACTTCAACATTTGCTCAATCCAGCCAGCCAAGCACATGGGCAAGGCTCAGACGCAGTTGAAAAATACTATACGTAGACATAGGTAGTGAGATTAATAGGCCTCTTTGTTTACATAATGACTTTTAAATCTATCACTAGGCACATCTACTTATACTGACAGTAAAGCAAGGATGTTTTCTTAACCTCCTTCAGTCAAAATCAACTACGTTAGAGAAGACCTGCTTTCTGTACTTTTGAAAGCTGTGGTACACTGAGATGGTAAATCAAGTATGAAAGCACCTAGCACTTGTTTTAAGGCATCTATAAAACTAGCATCTAGTACAAAACTGCATCGCTGCATAGTGCAGAGCATTAGAATAGGAGAAATTCACTCTGCCACTTCAAATTGGTTCAGACAACACTGAGTAGGTAATTTTGTCCTAGCAGACCTGATGTTGCCTCAGGTCTTGTCTGTCTATGCTGCTCTAGTTTTATGCTGGGTCAGGAATCTTCTGTTCTCCTGCAGCCAGCAGAAACCAGCCTAAAAGAATCAAGCCAGCATGTATATCACATTTTCCAGCTAACTTTACAGAGTTGAGGTCATGTGTCCCTGCCTGATCCAGATTAAATCTGCACAATCTGGTGAGCTGTATGGATTGTGGGATGGATTGTTTAATTTGACTGAAAACATTATAGAGAGCTCACAAAGGCAGTGGGGAAGAGCTGATGAGTAATATATTGTTTTCCCACTTGTCTACACCTGAAATGCTCTTAAATCCATCTGCTTCTTTCTGTTTTTTGAAATTTGATGTGCTTGGTAGAGCCAGTCAAGATTTGGCGTAGCTCTGAAACCTCGTATCCCTGCTTGTCAATATCTCCTTTGCTCATGTGTTCCCACCTTCATTATGGGTAGAGCTCAGGCACTTGTGAGTACCAGAAGCACACATGGATATATTTGTGGTTCATTAATCAGTGGATACCAGAAGATATTTCAAATCTGCAGTCAGAGAGGGGTACTTGAAATTAGAGAATGGCAAAGAGTTATGCAAACTTATGCACAGTTTTACAGATGTCTCATTTTAATCTGGTTGTGTTTATGGATCAGATCTCTTGGAAATTCAACTGTGTATTTATTTCAGGCCACAATTTCTAACATGTGTTCCAGAGCAAGCCAATCAAGGTTGAAACACCCCTTCTTTAAAGATGACTTTTTTTTTCTTTCAACTATTTTTTTCCCTTATTACATTCCACATTATTGCAAAGCCTACATATTCATTCCAGCTAGTTACTATTGTCCTCTACCCATTTATAGAAATAACACCGAGCAAGGATTACAAGGAAGAATGAAGGACTGCAGAGAGCGATCAGGAAGGTCAGAATCTGAGGTATGTCTTCATGTCTATAGGGATCTCTGTGACTTACAGATCTCTGTGATTCTTTCTTCGATGTTAACCCGGACAGGAATGGGAATAGAAGTTACCTCTGTATGGCAGTGTAGGTGGGGAAGCTTTTCTGTCCTCCCACCACACACACATACTTTTTTTTCCTCCTTTAACCCTTAGCCCTTATGCAGGTTTGGGTGCTTTAAGGTTCTTGCTATCTTCCTTCAATGAGCCAGAATCTTCACCTTTTAAAACAGGTAAAAAAAAATTGAAAGTAATAAAAGTTGTAAGCCTATGGTGAAAGCAATCCCTACATGTAATGAAAGGGACAGGTGTGGAAGTGCAGGAGAAAGTGCAGGAGCCAGCAGAACAGTCCAGGAACGTGTCAAGTGGGAAAAGTGGCTATGGTTTATGCAACAGATAGAGTCCTTACCAACTGGGAGTAACTGGAGTGTCGATCTTAGTTTGATTTAAGGGAAAGTGTGCAGGGCTCCTGTAGTTGATTGTCATAAAGGTTTTTAGAGAAGGAGACATAAAAGAATAATCCTTATATACAGCGGTTTGTTGGGATGAGATTGGAGCTGAAAAGCATACGGTGAAAGTACAGTATATATAGTATGGAGATGGGAAATGTAAAGACATAAATACAGAGTGAAATGCTCCCCTTCTCAAAAGTGTCAAGATACTGTAAATACCAATAGCTAGCAATACATTTATTTATCTAACAACCAATACTTTATCCAACCCCTTGTACTTAGCAGTAGATTTATTTATCCAACAATAGACAACAGTAATTTTGGAGAGACAGTCTATTTCTTATTTACCTTGTAAGCCACTACATAATCCAAGCAGTTTGTAGAATAACCAGAACCTGCCCCCCATGAGAATATCAGATGTGGGTCAGTAGATGATCACTTCCTCCTTTAGGAAAAAATTATTTCAAGCAACTACAGAATTACCTCCCACACAGATAAACAGGAGAAAAAGAAGCCTCAAACTCAATTGTGCAAAGGTAAAATTGCTGTGGCTCTTCCAGAAAGTAACAACTGAAATGTCTAACAACACAAACACAACCTTAAATGTGCCTTCTTTTCCTGCAGTGAATTCTGTGTGCTCACAATACATATATCTTCACTCTGCCTGCAAACTACACTGAACAGATGGTCCTTATGTCCACCCAAAAGTTAAACCTGCAGCTTAATCCCTAGAAAGAATTTGAGATGTCACAGCTCAGTTCTGACTGAGGTTGTTCTTAGAAAGGAGAAACCACAGATGCAGACGCACTTACAAAAATATCCACAACCAGAAGAAGACATTGTCCAAATCTTCCTTGCTAAAGTTTGCTTTTTTTCCCGCTCAGTCCTTTTTTTTACAGGCCCTTTGCCATTTGCACATGATATCATCTCTCACTATCCTTCCATTTGCTTATTATTAAACCAGCAGATCACACTCATCTTCACCTTGCCGCTGACAGCCCTGAAGATACATCACACCTTTAAAATTAGGCTTGCTGAAGAGACATATCCTCCTCTGCTTCAAAATACCTACAAGCTCTCACCAAAATAGCAGGCAGATGGACATATCTTACTTAGAAGGCCTCATTCACAACCAGTGCTCTAGCAATCTGCTAAAACTAACCTGTTCTCTGCAGCTATGGATAAGACAGGTGATGCAGCTGGACTACTGGCAGATGTTCCTTCACTAGCATTGCGAGGTGCAGGTAAGCAAGGTTAAAGTAACTTGGGGGCAGCAGTGGTGAGGAGGAGGTCAAAAATACTTGTTTCTCTCTTCTTCAGTGAATGCTGGATTAAGCTCATGAGTCTTTTAAATTTGAAAAAAAAAATCTGTTACTTGCTGTCAGATTATTTTCATAGGTTGAAAGCAAGCTTTGATTTGCTTTTGTTGATAGTTTAAAATTGAAGTGTATTGAGATGAGATGATAGAGTAAGAGAATCTTTAGACTGCTGAAGGATGGGGGAAAAAAAAAAAAAAAAAAAGCTGAGGCATTAACCAAGGTATTTTTAGACTTTAAGCTCTCCAGGGCAGTGATTGTCTGCTGTTGAGTATTGTACAAAGCTGAGCATATTGCAAGCTCTAAACAAGCTCAACAACAACATCTCTGCTGTTGACACTCTTCACATCAGATAAAAGGAAAAAAATACAGATTCAGGAAATATGAAGAGAGAAATATCTTAGTAAGGGAGAATATCTGTAAATCAAATTATGCAAAATGATTCCCATTTCAAAATTGTGGAATAAAAAGGCAGTTTCATCATGTATGTCCAAAATAATCAGGCTATTAAATGTATTGCTTGCATACTGTAGACCAAAGCAAGCAACTAAACTACTGAAAAAGTATATGGGCTAAAAGTTATGATTCCTAATGTTTCTGACTCAAAACAGTCTACTTTAAATTTCATTAGCTAGATAATAATATAATTGAAGCAAAAAAATTTTTTTTTTTAAATCACAGAATTCTTAATCAGGAGCATGATTTTTCTTTGCAGCCTAAGCTATCAACATGATTATGAAAAATGGGCAAAACAGAAGATAGTACAATTAGACAAGATCATCCTCTACTCATTTACATTAAAATTCCATTTTTCACTTACCATACACAAATAAAGAACAACTCCACAAGATATAATCACACTCCTGGTGTTTTCTCAGATCATAATAGTCCATTCAATAGTAGTTTACAACCACAGGCATTGCAAAACCCAAATAGGATAACAGAATGTATTGTTCAAGCTAAGAAAACAAAGGAAGCTAATCAAGGTCCTTACTTGACTACAGCTGTCTTCTGACATAAACCTTGAGAGGTATTTCTTAACCAGTGATTAATGAGTAGACATCTGAAAAAAAAAAAAAACCCCTGCCAATTTGCAATTTGTTTGCTTAAATAGTGCAAGAGTGACTTCATATAATGAAGCTCTTACCAAGGGTTTATAAAGAAAAATCAGTTAGCAGGAGGGCAAGCCTGTTTCTCTTTTGTGAAAACAAAGTAAAAATATGCATACAAGGTAAAAATATGGATACTAAGTCTTGGTCATAGAAAATGCATTCAAGTCTACTAATGGAAAAAAAATACCAAAAGGATCTTAATTTTAAAAAAATCTGAAATATATATGTGTACTTCCAGTAAGCTTGTCAGGAGAGTTGAAAATCTAAAAAATGATATAAAAAAATTAGTATTTTTTATAAAGCAAGAGCTCTGAGATTCGAGATGCATTGGACAAATATCAGGCTCATCAGAAAATAGAACTATCCCCTTAACTGGGAAGGCTTCTGAAGTCATTCAGAAGGCTTGGTGGGTTTACTTTGAATATTACATATCATCTTATGGAGAATAAAAAGAATCAACTATCTCTGAGGTCTCATCCACTTCCAAATCAAGAAATACCATCCCTTCAAATTTTCTTCAATGATTCTGATATTTACAGTGGAGAATAAAAATAGAGAAACGGGTGAATTTCTCCATTCTTTTCAGCAACCTCTTAGGCATCCTGAGGTTTATCCTGTATTATATGTGTGTGCACATACATAAAGGCACACAAGCAAATCCCCTTTGGATAGATAGATAGCTAAGGAAGTTCCATAGCTCAAAAAAAAAAAAAAAACCCAAAAAAGACCACAACTGTAACAGCCACATCTTTGTCGCCGCCAAACATAGTTAGAAGGAGAAAAGCTGAGACGGAGAATACTTTGAAATCTGATTGGACTTGTCCATGCTACCACAGGACAGAGCCTTCCTCACTAACTGTGAGTGGCTCAGGAGTCATTGGCTTCTTGTGAGAGAGAGCAAGTAGAGCTGCAGAAGTGTTCAGCATGGCTGAACAGTTACTTGTAGAACTTCTGTCTAGAGCCAATTTAAAAATATAAATAAATAATTAAATAAATTATATGGAGCTATATGTTGCTGCAGATGCTTTTTCTGGCAATCTCAACCACTTGTGTGTAACTAGCAACACCTAATAAACAGAATACAGCAAGGTTGCTTGTTAAAGAGAAAAAGTGATTCTACTAGCCATGCAACAAGAATTTCCTTTATTTGAAAATTTTTAGAGAGCACAGGAGCTAATCCTTTTAGCTGATAGTCTGTCAGCTTAGTTCTTTGGAAGTACCAGTGCAAATGGCTTTGCTTCTTCTCTGCAATCTATATGTGCATATCCATCACAGAGAATGAGAATAAAGACTGGTAAAAGAAAGTGGTAGCTGTAGCTGTAGCTTAATGCTACCAGGACATTCATCTTCTCTTCTGTTCACTTGAGTTTCATTAACTGAAAGACAGAATAGCAACACTTAGAAGTTGATTAAAAGAGTGAACCTGTAACCATACAGGAGAACTCAAGAAATCAGATGACCAAATGTTACATGTTATATACAGTAGTCATATATAAAAGTGAATAGAGATGGGAAGAATTATTTAGGTAAACTTGAATAGGTAAAATTGATGTAATGGAATAAAAACAAGTAGTAAGAAATGTTGATGAAAGCAAATGTCTATAAAATAGTATCCTCACAAATGTCTTTATTGCTTTATAAATCTTCATTTTAATATATTGGAAGTGTCTAAGTGAGTGGGAGGTTAAAATCAGACAGGAGATAGAACAAGATTTATAACCCATGCTCGCTCTTCCTTTCTACTTCCTTTTAGATGTGACTGAACTGTTAATTGTTTGCATTGCTGGGTTTGCAAAGAGTAATAAACCTGAAGCATCTCCAAATTCTTCTATTTAACATTTCATTATTTGCTAGAGAAAACTGTCTTTGCCATGAGAACCAGGCAGTTTTGTTAATGTCTACCCAAAGGAGGAAGAAGAACATCCAATTGGGGGTGGCAGGCCACAGTTATGCTAGATTAAAGTGACTATTGTACCACAAGCTAAAAAATGTGCAGGTTATTGCTCTTAGCTGCAAGCAGAAATCACAAACAATAGGAAACTTCAGCTGAGAGCACTATGTGACCTTTCAAGTTAGCATGCTGGCAATAAAGTCTTTGAAATGTGGCCATCTGTTTGGGAGTAGATAACTGGAAATACAATTTATCTTTCTGAAGCTCTTCGACTTATTAAGCAGCAACTAAGAGATTACCTACCCACTCTAAAACCATTAACCATATACCTACCTATACAATGTTGCCCCTTCTTTTTTGCCTGTAGCTACGCACAGCCCTCGATAGCAAAAGAATGTCCCATCTGCTGCTGACATTCCTTAACATGTAACACGTTTAACAAGGAAGCACAGTTAGATCAGGGATTCCTCTAGCAGAGTGATTCAGGTTTCTTCTTATTTCCTTTCATTTTTGATCCACAGCTGACCTCTGACGACCTAGGCTGAGAAACCTATTTCTACATTTAAGACTCTGATCAGATATGCTAATTTTTGGTGATTCTGAACTCTGACCAATCTCATGAATGCCATTATAATATTAACAAGTTTCTAAAAACAGGAAATGAAGCTTCATAAATGTATATTTAAATGGTTACTTCTGACTGCAAATGCGATAGTCTCATGAGCTATGGAGGAATTACAAACGATAATATACAGAATCACAGAATGGTTGAAGTTGGAAGAGACTTCTAGAGATCATCTATTCCTACCTCCCTGCTCAAGTAGGGACACCTAGAGCACATGACACAGGGTGGCATCCAGGAGGGCTTGGAAAATCTCCAGAGAAGGAGACTCCACAACCTCTTTGGGCAGCCTGTTCCAGGGCTCTGTCACCCTCACAGGAAGGAAGTTCTTCCTCCCATGGACATGGAACTTCTTGTGTTTCAACTTGCACCTATTACTCCTTGTCCTGTCACGGGCCACCACCGAGAAGAGTTTGGCCCCCTCCTCCTTACATTCTCCCCTCAGGTACTTACATATATTGATCAGCTCTCCTCTCAGTCTTCCCTTCTCTTGGCTAAACAGGCCCAGCTTGCTCAGTCTTTCCTCTTAAGATAGGTCCTCCAATCCCCTAATCATCTTTGTCGCTCTACACCAAACCTTCTCTAGAAGCTCCACATCTCTCTCGTACTGGGGAGCCCAGAACTGTGCCCAATACTCCAGGTGTGGCCTCATCAAGGCTGAGGAGAGGGGGAGGATCCCCTCACTCGACCTGCTGGTGTCATTCTTCCTGATGCAGGCCAGGATCCCATTTGCCTTCTTGGTCACGAGGGCGCACTGCCTAATCATGGTTAACTTCTTGTCAACCAAGACTCCTAAGTCTCTCTGTGGACCTGCTTTCCAGCGGGAATCTGAATCTGTACTGGTGTCTGGGGTTATTCCTGCCCAGGTCCAGGACCCTGCCCTTGATCTTGTTGAACCTCCTGAGGTTCGTCTCTGCCCAACTCTCCAACCGTTCTAGGGCCCTCTGAATGGCAGCACAGCCCTCTGGAGTGACAGCCACTGAACCCAGTCTGGTATCATCCGCAAACTTTCTCAGTGTGCACTCTGTGCCCTCGTCCAAGTCACTGATGAATAAGTTGAACAGTACTGAGCCCAGCACTGATCCCTGGGGGACAGCCGACTGGCCCCAAGCTTCCAACTCAACCAGGCCCCACTTATCACAACCCTCTAAGTTCTGCCATCCAGCCAGTTCTCAATCCACCTCACTGTCCACTCATCTAACTCACACTTCTGGAGCTTTCCCATAAGGATGCTATGGGAGACTGTATCCGAAAGCCTTTCTGAAGTCAAGATAGACAATATCCTCTTCCCTTCATCCATTCAGCCATTCATCCCATCATAGAAGGCTATCAGGTTCGTCATACATGACTTCTCCTTTATGAATCCATGCTGACTGCTCTTGATCACCTTTTCCTTGATATGCCTAGAGATGGTCTCTATGATGAGCTGCTCCATCACCTTTCCATGAATGGAGGTGAGGCTGTCCAGCTTGTAGTTTCCTGGTTCCTCTCTCTTGTCCTTTGTGAAGATTGGAGTGTTTTTAGCTTTCTTCCAGTCCTCTGGAACCTCCCTCACTCTCCATGACCTCTTGAAGATAACAGACATCTGGGCTCTGCAGTTCGTGGGGACTGGCCTTAGCAGTAAAGACAGAAGCAAAGAAAGCATTTAGTAACTCTGCTTTCCCTGCATCCAGAGTAAGCAGCGGACTAACATTTTCTCTAGTGCTCCCCTTGCTGCTGAAGTATTTATGGAAACTCTCCTGCTATCCCTGACATCTCTCGCTAACTGTAATTCCAAACAGGCCTTGGCCTTTCTCGTTGCATCCCTGCACTGTCTTACAATGTTCCTATATTCTTCACATGTGGTCTGGTCCTTTTTCCACATTATATATGTGCTCTTTTTCTCATTATGTTTATCCACCAGCTCCTTGCCCACCCATGCAGGTCTCCTACCCACCTTGCTCAACTTATTTCTTGTAGGAATGCACCAGCGGAGCATCCTGCACTTGGAGGAAGTGGCTTTTGAATATTAGCCAGCTCTCCTGGACTCCCTTTCCTTCTATGACCCTGCCCAGGAGATTCCTCCAAGAAGCTCCCCAAAGAGGTCAAAGTTGGCTCTCTTGAAGTCCAGGGTTGCAATCCTGCTTCTTGCCCAGCTTCCTCCATGCAGGATCATGAATTCCAGCATCTCGTGGTTACTGCAGCCCAGACTGTCCCCGACCCTCACATTTCCCACTAGACCATCTCTGTTTGGTAGTACCAGGTCTAGCAGCGCCCCTCCCCTTGTTGGCTCTTCAACCACCTGCATCAGGAAGTTATCCGCAATGCTCTGCAGGAACCTCCTGGACTGTCTGTTCCTGGCTGTGTGATTGTCCCAGCACCCATCAAGGTGGCTGAAGCCCCTCATAAACACCAGGGTCTGTGATCATGAGACTTTTTGCAACTGCATGTAGAAGGCCTCATCCACTTCCTCTTCCTGCTTAGGAGGATAATAAAGAAGAAAATATACAAAAAGACTAGGGAAATAAAAGCATAGACAATAAGAGGTTACATTTATGGAAGAGAAAGAAAACAGGATCATGATATTAATTTTGCCAGAATTTATTCTGCAAAATTTATTCATAACTGAGTTTTATATATGAGTTAAACTTCACAGAGCAGTCTTAAAGTCTATATCTTAAACATTTGCTGTTAAACTGTAGTATTTGTTATCTTGAAGTGGATTGCAGATTTTCATAACCTCTGGAAATCAAATATGTGCAATTTTGCCCTGTACTAGCCAGCAGTATTACAATGAAAATAAATAAGATGCAAGCTTATACTAATTTGATTTTTACTCATTCCAAAGAATCTTTTGTCTTTTATATATATATATATATATATGTATGTATGTATGCATATTCGTCATGTACCTAGTGAACTGGGAAAACAGAAATAAAGTCAGCTGGTGAGTGTCCAAAGTCCATTCAGATCTAGTATTTATCATCTTAAATTTGTTAAATGCTGGGTGTTGATCTTTCTGCAGCTGAGGACAAATGCTTTAGGTCTGATCTCTTTGCAAGTCAGACAATCAAAAAGCAGTGAGAGAACTGCTGCAAGGGGGTTGATGAGAATCCTGCTAGGCTGCAGCATGCAATTCACGGTAGCCAGAAAATTTGCAAGACATGTCCACCTAAGTCAGAGGGAGGGAGGGGTTGTGATCAGAGTACATCCCAGCTTCTGCCCCTTGGAACATTGCTTCTAGGCAGTTATTATCAGAGCAGGCTAAAGAGCTCTTGAATACAAAAGAGCTAAGACAGAAAGGAAATAGGTTTTAAACTTGGAAAGAGACAATCCAGGCCTAAGGAACTGGCTTTCTATTTTAGTTCTTTCTGCCATCTGAAATAGCCATTCCCTCTAATTCTCTTGAAATTCCATTCAGGAGTCATCTGCTTGGTGGGCAGTGTGTCTGCGACTGCCTAAAAAAGTGCATATCCCATTGCCTGAACTTCCCAGCTTTCCAGTACTCAATCATTCGCCTGAAACTTGGCCATTGTTTCCATTTCACCCCTGCCCTACAACATCTACAGATGCTTCCTGTAAAGCTGAACAATTTAGTTGCACCATTCAGGCATTCATAGATAAACTCTCTTTGAAGAATTTCATGTTTGTATGAAAGACCCTGCATAAAAATAAAGAGTTTCGCCATATAACCAGGCCAATCCAATCAATTCTCTTCACTCATTATCTCTAGATGAGACAAAATCGCCTACTAGGGAAAAGGATTGTTATTCATATATGCATATATATATGTACACAAATTTACATATACTTCTATATATATGTCTGTGTGGACATGTGAGCTCTATCTGAATAATATACTTGTAACTTTTGTAGTTTTTGTAGCTTTTGTAGCTTTTGTACTTGTAGTTTTTCTAACAAATCGTATAGAGTACCCAAAACTTTGTTCTTCCAATGACATTCTTCTCTCTTGAAAAAAAAAAATCTTAGACATCTGTTCACCAAAGAACAGTGCAAATATCTTGAATAGCAGAGAAAAGCTGATGACATTTTAGAAACACGATAAATAACTACTTCATTTCCCATGTGCAATACTTAACAATAGCTTTTAATACAAAATATTGACTCTTCTGTCAGGTACAGGAATGTCTTCATCAACTGTGGGGGAGCAGAGGGAGAAATCTCTTTAATCTTTTAAAAACAATCAAATTAAAGAATGAAGAAATAGATAATCCAAACTCTTAGATTGCCTGTCCCAGACCTGGCAGCATTCCCTTGAAACAAACACATTTCAGTAATGCTTTTTTTACTTTTACAGCAGACCAATTTTCCCATTCACAGTTTACTGGAAAAGTAGAATCAAGCAGTATATGCTTTACCCAAATATTATTTTAAGAAGACTGAGTAGTCTTATCTACAAACCAATTATGAAATTTTGGTGGAATGGTGCTTGAGAGCATGAAGTGAATGAAGTACATCATAGAAACTAGAAAAAGTTAAGCTAGGTCACAGATCAAGCCAAAGTTAAGCTGCAAGATACGATCTCTTATTTCTCAAAAGATGGAAATGTTTTGCAGACAGGGGCAATTGCCTGATATATAAAAGACTTCAGTCACATGAAGGAATATGAAAAAGGGCCATAAAATCACTACCTGTCAAAGTTCTTCCTTGTGAAATGAAAAACAGGAGTCAGGGCACATAGAAGTATTGATATGTTATGGTAAATTACTTTGATGATTATTCTAAATCAGTCCAGTGGTTAATGTGGTCATTAACCAGTAGGTCCTCACCCATTCATTCAGACTGTGGCCATCCCTGTTTATTCAGTTTGATTCAATTCAAATCTTTTATTCTATTCCTTCTTTTTTCAATCAGAGCATTTCTTCTTACACAAAAACCTGAATGGTTAACAGACACATAAATATACAAGATTATAACTTAGTGTGCTTATTTTGATTATTTGCAGTCATTGTTCCCACCTTGTATATTTTATTATTCCAGGAGTGCTAGGCACTGATATTATCATGTTTAGTTAACAGCAGACAATAGCAAGATGATTCTACAGCTGCAAAATTGTTGTGTTTCTGCTAGAATGAGAACTCCTGTCCTCTTTCCTGTACCCACATCCTAATATTTTTGCTTTTAGAATCCCAAAGTCTATTCCAAATCAAAGATATCACCACCAGCAAATGATGATGATATTTGACGGTCACATTAAAAAAAAAAGAAAACTGTTATATTTACTGCAGTCTTAGTCATTCTCAAAACTTTGTTTAGGGCGAGTAATATAATTGACATACTTGCAAATACCCTCTTATATAATAATGCTAGAAAGTCCAGTGTCTTCACATTGTGTGCCAGGAAAAAATTCAAAGTGCTTATGAAATAAGAATTTTTTCTTGTAAATTAAAATAAAAGCTTATTTATAATGGTATATCAAACTGACAGTGAGGTGAGTTTTTTACTCAATAAAGTAGCTACTGGACTGTAAAAGAGCTTATGTTGGGGTCAAATAAGTTTATGGAATGCAGAATTCTTTTCTGGATGATACAGAGAAGGCTTGTGTCTCATAATTCTCTTGCCATCAGTGGTATGATATTATTATGAATACACCCACAGCACCTGCATAAGCTCTAGCACAGCAGGATAACCTCTCAGAGTGACCTTTTCATAATACTACACTGTATTTACAGCCCTTAACCATGTCAGTGTTTTTGTGCAGCTGTTACACTCCTATCTTGTGTGGGTGGCTCTCTAATGTTGGCTTTTTAAGGGTCTTTGAAATCACAACAGGATAAATCTTATTCAGGGAGAAAGTTCAACCACGGTCTTTCGGCAAAAGGGAAGCCTTTTCTATCATGCAGTCCTTGAACTCGCAGTTCCCCGTCTGTCTCCGGCTGCCCTAAATGACCTATAATGAATACAAAAAGTGAAATCACAGGTTTTCAGAGCACTTCCTATTGCAACAGGAAGGATTTTAAACTCCCTTCCACATTCCCGGGTTTCACCATTACTGCAAGAAGAGCAGCAGTTTCAGAGGAGTATTGAGCAAACAGGCAAGCTGAGCCAAGCTGAAGATACCATTTTTATCCTATGTGAACTTTCTGTGTGGCCAACAGGAATTTTACACCTGAAAAAACATTTATATCACCGCCACTACACAGATCTGAAACGTAGGCAAGCCCATGACTCCTTCACAATAACAGGAAACACTGTTGTCAACAGTCAGCAGGCTGTACAGAAGCAATCTATTCTCTATGTGTTTGACAGGGAATGTAAAGAACATTCCCTTGTAAGTTTGTTTGGACAGCACAGAGTTTGGGAAGACTGTGCTATATTCTCATGAGAAGGTGTTGCTAAAGATGTCCATTAAAAGGCTGAAATTCCTTATGTGGAATGTAGCCTTTTCCAATGCTAGGGCAAAAAGAAGAAAAATAAAGCATTGTGGGATTAGTTTGGCCTCCTTTTTTGTTATTTTGTATTTTTATTATTTTGTGTTTTTGTCCAGTTACACTGGACCAACATGGCATAAGAAAGATTGTGTTACCCTTTCCCTCTAGTAGAAATTTTCATTTCTTTTCTTACCCCATCCAATCACCATTTCAAAGATGAGAGTAAAAGGGGTGTGCGAGGACCCACTCTTCTCCAGAGTTTGCCTATCAGGACAAGAGGGCAGAAGCCCTCCCTCAGAGTCCAATCAGCAGTGAACCCCAAGGTCCCAGAGCAGCTGCACGATTGTTGGGGACTTCTGACTCTGGGTGGACACAAAACATCTTCCAAAGGCATCCCTTTAAACGGAACAGTATGGTCCCTTTGCTGTGCTGAGTGAATTCTGAGAGCTTTGAAGGCATGGGATCATTGTTCATGAACTTCAGTGTTGCATGAATACAAAGGAAGAGAAAAATATGGGTGCTCTAGTCCATCACAGCCACAACCATGAAAAAGCAACCATGATCTGAAGAAGTAACAGGAGAAGTGTTTCCAATGGAGACTGGAAAGTATTCCTGTTTTTAAGTAAAGCATTCCTGAGCTCTCATCTGGAACACTGTGTGCAGTTCCAGTCAATCATGGTCAAGAAAAGTAAGTTCAAATGGGAGCAGATTTAGAGCTAGGATATGGCAGCGCAAGGGGAATGCAGAGCTTATGAGAAATGACTGAGATGGCAAGGCTCAGGCTAGTTAGTTGAGGAGATTGTATGCTGTAATGCTTCATGGAGTATGCCTCCCCTCTGAAATACTGCGGGACATAACAAGGAATGTATATTTTACAGCTATCAGAAGCAAAAAGCCAAGGATGGTGTGGCTAAATGTCATATAAAAAAGTTTAACTTCACCTTCATGATCTGCTAGCATATAATTTTATAGCCTAAGCACCCTGGCAGTTTATTTCAATATGCGCTGTACAAAATGTGTTTCAAATTAAACATAGAAACAGTTTTAAGACACTAAGGGATTTCCAGAAATTAATTCTGTTTGGATTTTATTCTTCAATCATGAAGAATATTTTGTATTTGTATTGTCATTCCCTGCAGACTGCCTCTGAAATGCTTCAGAACAGAGGTAAGGTTAGTTCTTCTGTAATAAGTTTCTAGAGCCAGCAGAAATGGGCATTATTCCCATGCCTAGTTGTGCATATTTCCTCTTTGGCAACAACAGTGTATTTTAACCTGTCTTGATTGGTAGGATGTCTCAAAGGAATTAATCTTATTTAATGATGAATTAATTTCCTCTGTTTCACTTATCACTCCAGTTAGTGCATTTCCATCATAGACTGTTTGAATATCTAGTTTAAATATTTAATTCCACAGTACAGAGAAACTCTGTATTCTGATTTAGAATTGTATCTGTACCTCTTTGATTTGACCAGAAATCTCCTAAAAACAGTATTAAGTGAAATATTCTGCACTTCTGGCTTCTGAATAATAAAGATTTGTTTTCTGAAAGAAATTTTGTAATTACTTTCTTGTCTTGTTTTCTTGTTTTGTATTTCCATCTCCATTCACTTAGGTCTTGGGAGTATAAAAGGGAAAAGAGAGGAAAAAAAAACCCCTTACTTTTACTCATTTCTTAAACCTTTCTCCCAGTGGAGTCAGGAATAAATATAATATTGAGGCCCTTTTTTACTTAAATAAGTGAATTCCTGTGGAACATACAAAGTGGTTTCCACAATAATAAACAAAGCTTTCCACAATAATAGCGTACACCTCCTTCTCTCCTTCTTTTTAAATTTAACTTTCCTAGTATTTGCCCTAAGAAAATTCTGAATATTTATATTGCTCTTTCAAAAAAATCTACTGAGCAGAGTTATTGATTTTGAGGAACTTGATATTTTTAACAGCATTCCCACTGTTCTCCCCAAATTGTTAAACATTGTTTTTCATTTCCACTCCTCCAATTATAGACTCCTCCACTTCTCCTCAAATGAGGTTAAAAAGTTACTTGACTATTTTCACACTAACCTACAGCAAAGCTTCTGAGACAGAGTGGCAGTATTGCACCCATAGAAGATTGGCAAGAAACTAAGTAACTAAGGCCAAAATTTCTCTATCCATTCAGTCTTTATCAGTCGCCTTTGAGTCAATTTCCAGTGTTCTTTAGATTTCACCAGTTTCAGAGTAATCAGTGAGTTTAGCAGATTAACATTGTTATTTACAAAGTCTGAGTGCATCATATAGTTTCAACATCATTGGCCTGAAACTTCAGATCTAGATAATGCAGCACTCACTCATGAAAGTAGTCATTAGTCGGGGAAGGAGGCTAAATGATTTAAGAAGATCATTCCCAGGAGTAAGAATCCCTTAGGATTAGCTGAAAACCCAAAACCCATCAATAAAAAGAACTATAATTCCTAAGGAACTCAGACAGACTCTGTTTTTGATTCTTAGATTTACAGTGAAAATGAAATTCTGCTGCAAGACATTTTTAGACACCTTTTACAAACAGGACAAAATCATTCTTTTGCATCTTTGTGGTTTTGAGAGTCACACTAAATGCAGCAAAGAGCAAGCATAAAAGAAAGAAAGTGTAATAGATGGATGGATGGATGCTTGGATAGATAGACAGGATATTTTACACTCAAACTGATGGGCAGATCAATTCTTATAAAGAAGAATATACTAAATTTCTAGGTTTTGGCATACTCATAGTATGAAGTGGGTGAATGAAGTAAATGAATCATCACTTAATGGGAGGAAAATAATATTTCTGTTAGTCAAGCATGACAAATGGTGAGACATTAAAGTGTTACCTTTTTTGTTACTTATTTTTCACAGAGGGAAGACATAGTATGCTCAAGAACCAGGTCAGAAGATGAGTTTTACTGTGTTTTTCTCTACTGCAATAAAGCACTTTTGTTGTACGTATCAGGCAGAGTGTACTTAACTGCCAAGATACATATTTAGTAGGACTCAAATATGCATAAGATATTTCAAAATCTAGTTTTAGCAATAGTAGATCAGGAAAAATAACATTTTCATCCAAGACTCATTATATGCCTCAAGAATGTAGCCAGGAGGATGAACAAAATCATGGACATTGTCAGGAGAAATTAAAGTTTTTGGGCCTTAGGTCAATTCTTAACCTGATTTTTTGATTATTTAATTAATATGTGAGTGTTAACTATGAAGAATAAAAAGATCTCTTTTGTATGACTGGATTAAAAAATATACTTCAAGAGCTCTTCCCTTCCCTTTCTTTCCCTTCCTTTCCTTTCTCAGAACAAGTCCTGTCTCAAAGCACTCCAGCTAGTCATACCAGGTAAGAATCAAATACAGAGTGAAAACGAAGTGAGAGAGCAATGATAATGGTAGTATGAGCCAGCTAGTGATAAGGCTGATGATACTGCTGGTGATCTGTATAGCACTCTTGTGTTGATAAAACTTGTTTTACCTGAAACCTGTTTTATGCACTTGATTTCTCCCAAATTTTCTTTTTTGTTAGTTTATTTTTTAAAAGAGAAATTTAATCTCTTAAGACCACCCGTGCCTAAACCGATTCTATTCGTTTCTGCTATCATTACTACAGGGGTTACTTCCTACTTATGGTGAATTAGGCCACTACAGTAAAAGTATCCAATGAAGACACATTTGGATATCCAGTGCCTCGTAGTGCTATGCACCCTTTACTCTCTGAGGAAAGACTGTTAGAGCTTTGTGGGCCTTCAGCATCATTTGAGGTCGCTATAGTAACTATATATGTCTCTCTAAACATAGATTTCTTATCTGTGTTAGCAGACTGAGAATTAGTAGGAGGACAAATTAAGGCCGTAGATACTAGAAATGTGTGATGGTGAAATAAAATATCATTGACATAAAAGCAAGTAGGTGCAAATTATGAATGTGCCTACAGCTATTTGGACAGAGCAACTGAAATTCATGTAGCTTTTAATTACTTCTATGGTTTGCAACAGAGAAATTCTCTTCTGAAAGCACGTGTGTGAGAGCATGTGTGTGGTTTGTGGGAGCAGTTGAATAATTGACCGAAAGGCACAATCATTAATGGAAAATTATTAGAGAGCTGCTAGAAATCTTCCACAGAGTTGCCGTGTAGGAAACAAGGAAAGTAGCAGCTTTGTTTATATTCACAGACTGAGCCACTGTACAATATTCATGCTAACAGAGTGATTAAAGCAAAGAAGAGAGACAAACAAAAGGAGAGGAGGCAGTTTTGCTCCTCTTACTGTGTTGCTTTGTTTAAAGAAAACTCAAAACTAGTTCCTCTCTGCTGAAGTGAACTCTGAGGACTCCCTGCTGAGTCAAAAAGGGGGAGTTTTGCAGTCCCATTCACTTTTCCTCTGCTTTCCCAGCATTGTGTCAACCTTTGCACTGTGTCACACATCCGCAGTGCAAGGCACAATACAGCTGCTGCTCTCAGATTGGAGACGGCAGAGCAGAATCACACTGTATTTTTCTCAAAAGTCTACAGCCTGGATTTTGCTTAGAGTCTATCTCTAGTTTGGCTCTGCGATCCGGATGCTGTTTGTTGTCGATGCCTGAAGATGCAACTGATCTTATGTGAAAGCTTTTACATTTTAAATAAGAATATGGTGTGGTAATTAACTGCTCAAAAAAAGAGAATACACTCAGAGAAACACAGCAGGCTAAAGGAAAGCGGATCGTGGATCACAGGCATAAAGTGAGCCAATTCATGTTTTAAGTCTAATAGACTTTTTTTTTTCATATTTGTATGCAATTTCAGTAGTTCTTTCAGCAGTTCTTCCTGAGCAACATTGCTAACTTCTGTCAATAAAAAAATAACAGAGGGAGGAAATAAATGACATATATATATATATATATGCACACATATATATACACAATACCCCAAATGGAAAAGATTTTATGGAATTTAAGATTTTTTTTTCTCAATTTTAGAGTCACTTCAGAAAAAAAAAATGTAGCCAGAGAAAAAATATTTCTGAATATTTTATTATTTCAAACCTCCCTTACATTAATCAGCACACATGAAAATACTTGGTATTTGATAATAAATCTAATTATGACTGATTTTCCTTCTGTTTGTCTCTCTCTTTTTTGCTTTAATCACTCTGTTAGCATGAATACTGTATAATTGTTCGGTCTGTGAACTGATATGAAAAAGACACCGCTATGAACTTGTCTCTGCAGAATAACAGTATCTCCATAATTTTACTGTATCAGTGGAAATCATAGATAAGCAAATGATAAACAGAAAATAAAAAAAAGAAGTACATATATTTTCCTCTTTTTCAGTTTCTGAAAATGTTCGTATATTTTCTAAAATCTAGTCATGTTATTTATTAAAAATATTTAATTTAAAAAATTAAGGAAACTGTAATGTGTACATATATATCTCTGCAGTATATTTTAATTACGTAAAAACATGACCTCCTGATTTTCAGAAGTTGATTTTCACAATTTTCAGAACAAAACCAGCTTCTACTCTCTGATTATACTAATTTATCATCAGAAAAGTCACTGGCCATAATGGCTTGATAAACAGACAAACAAACAAACAAAAATATTTTAGCTGAAGAACCTTTCATACAGTTCATACAGTTAACTGATGAAAAGCTCTCCAAATAAAAATAACTGAAATGAATGAAGCAAAAGTTAAAAGGAATCAATTATCAAGATCAAAGCAATATAACAAAAATTTTGCTACATATTTTCGTAATTATATTATTATTTCTGTCCAGTTTTCTTGGTAAGTACATGAGGAGCAAGTAATGATGTGTAGTTAAGACACATTTACAAAACTCTGTCATAAATATAAAAAGTTTATCCAATTTATTTGGACTAAGACTTCCTTTGATAGGCCTAGTCCCATTCAGCCAGCTCTGTTCAGAGACCACTCTGTACTTGTTTCCACCTCCTTTCCATCCTCTATCTTTGCACAGGCCTCTGAGTAGGAAGACTGAAGTTTCAAGAGACAGTTTGAGGTGAAGGACAGGTTGTGTCTGCACTGGGATGTGGAGGCGCTCCATGAGGTGCCCTCATCCTCACCTCTACTCCCCTGGATGTCCCCAGACCTGGAACGTTACTGGGTATCATGGCTTGGTGCCTGCCTGCCTCGCTTACCTCCTGGGAGAACATGCATCCTGACACGTAGCCAGGACCTGTCCAGCATGTTCCCAGCTCTCACGATTTAAATGAAACCCAGGTCTTTTAAATCAGTTGCACTAGATCATGAAATGGCCTTGAGCTTTGGCTCTGGGTAGTTTGGTGAAGATCTTTGCCCTATGAATTTTGGCAATCATCTATACAAGCAGACCATCAGGATTTAGCAAACATGAGAAGGAGAGAAACAGCAAGAAAAAAAAAAAAAAAACTGCCATTTACTGCCATTTTAAGATGTGATGCTACTTCATTTGGACTCAGCCGTGCAAAGCACTGGTCCCCTCAGTCCAGAAATATTACTGCAGCTGTAGGGAAAGTCATGATAAGCATCAGGACAAAGGAAAAATTAACACACAAATAGAAGACAGGACTCTGTGAGGAGAGGTTTGGTTTTTTTCTTTATATGTACATGCACTCACCCTGAGCACAAAAAACATTGATAGTCAACACATAGAGAGCCAAGCATGGATATTGTCATTACATTATTGTATAATATTGAAATAAAGAATTTCAGAAAGAATTTATATAAATAAGTGGAATATCTAGAATGATAAGAGTAAATAGGGAAAAAAGAAAAAAATCAGTAAACTGAAATTGCAGAAAAAGATTTACATACCTCTAGTTCTCAAGTACTTCCAAGTACAGGGCGGAGAGGAACTTTTTTTTCTGAAAACAGATTATTCACTAATTGTTACTATAAATTGTCTTTTCTCTTTCTTGAATGCAACTAGTGCTCGCCACTGCTGGAGGCAGAATATTTGAGAGAAAGTCATGTGAGTGCCTCAGTTTGACGCAATATAGCAATAAATAGGTTTCTCCTTTAAAAAACAAACAAACAAGCAAAAACTCTATTAACTCCTCAAACATTTGCTGTTGTTCTTTGTATGCTTAGACAAGAATTACAGGTTATGCAGAAACTGATAGATGTCCCCCAAGGGAGTGGACATGGAATATTTATTACATAGATTCATCACTTATTCATGTTACCAAACTGATTCCTAGGTATCCCTTCACATCTGCAAGTCTTATCTAGTAATGTACTCATTTGTTGTGCTGCACTGATCAATTCCACTGCAAAATAGCCAAAATAATTTCTGTCACAATCTTCTAATTCAGTCCTTGAAAACTGGCAATTTTATGACATGCTGCTTCATCATGACATATTCTGTGGCATCTTGGATGCCCTTTAGGCTTTTTCATATGGCAAAACCTGTCGCTTTCTGCTTTTCTTAATGGATAAAATAGACTTTTTTTCTTCACAGAAATCACTGCGTAGCATGCTGAGGGATATTTCAGTTTTCTGGAAACTGCGGGCAGGAAACAATTGCTATGCATTTATATTTAGTAGAAACAAGTTTTTTTGAGTGGTGGAATTAATTTGGTGCTTTCTTTATTTTGCTTGATTTTGCTTTAAGGAAAAATATTTTAAGGGGATCAAACTCAGTATTTTCATGTTGTAACTTCTTCTTTTTCTGTATACTTTGCAAAGAAAACAGGTGAAACAACCTAAACTGAGTTTTTGGTGCATAATTTGGACAATCCAGGAACAGATCTAGTTGTTTTGAAGTTGTATAAGAATATAAGATTGGCCACATCAGCTAATATTGAAACTATTCTATTTCGCCTTTCCCTAAAGATAATCAGCAGTAAATCTCAGGTTGGTGACCCTGCTTGTGCAGGGAGAGTGGACTAGAAGATTACCAGAGGTCCCTTCCAATCTCAGCCATCCTGTGATTTTGTGAGTGTAAGAAAAGGGCAAGTATGTAGCAATAAACCCCCACAAAATCATCACTGTCTATCATTCCTAGTTCAGGAATTTCCTGAGCCGAAAGTGATGTTTTGGAGACTTGGACCTCACTGGGTTTTTTCTTTTCATAATTATTTATTTTTTGAAGTCGTGAGAACTGTTTTATTCACAACAGCGTAAGCAAAGGAACTGCACAGATTGCGTAGCTGCAGTGTGAAGAGACATTTGGTGTGTTTTGCTGAGCCCAGCACCTGTTAGTTCTGTGAGCAGCATTGTGAGGATTCATTCAGACACTGCACCACACTGCACGAGTTCCTCCCTATTTACGGTTGTTTGGTCTTTCGCCAGTCATTTACCTTAAATTGTTCCATTTCCTCATTCTGTTTTACCTACTTTGACCTATAATAGGAAGATTTCATTTAATCAAGCAGAATAAGACATGCTATTTTAGATTTGTGTTGTAACATTTCTACTTCCTCAATAAATTTAGTGTTTCTTTTCTACACCCCAAACACTTTCAGTTTCCCTTTTGGGAACTTGGCTAACTACAAGCTTGCACAATATTCAAATGAGGGACTCCCTGTGGTCCTGCTCAGTGCAGTAGTACTTCAGTACTTCATTACCTGGAAAAGCCCTTTCTGATTTCATTCTGGGGTTGCTGTTGCTTGTTTCTCATAACTACTATCTAGAAGTTATGTAGCTGACTAGTGCGCCTGGATTTTTTCTTTCTGATGATGCCCAGAGTCTTATTAGCCCGTCCTCTGACCTTGTCTACTGCAACACTGATTCCCATTCCATTCTCTAATGAGCCTTCTGCATCTTCCTGCATGATATTCTGATCTCTCTGCTATTGACAAAGTTTTCCAGCTCTGAAGCAGCATCTGAACAACCTAAGTGGGCATCTTTCTTAAAAAATAGCTTTTTCACAAACCAAATCCTTTAACTCAGCCATCAGTGAGGTCTCTCTCTCTCCTGGAAGGTGTTTTGCTTTACCAGCCCAATTTGAAGCAAAGCAAGAGAAGCAAAGAGAAGTAAAGCTTCCTTGAGGGCAGCACATTGCACTCTTAAGACTACAGAAATGAAACTATGTTTGAGGAAAATGCACTCTATTTAGCACAAAAAGCCACACGTCATCTTCTTTTAAGGCTGAGCTATACTAAGGAACAAATGTCGAGACGTATTATGGCTCCTGACAGGCACACTGCGTCTCAACGGCACTCAGAGGGGCAGAGCACAGAGTGCTACACCTGTGAGGGGAAGGGGCAAGCGGCCACCTCAGTTTCCCAGGAAAGGAGTCTGGCTTCTTACAGATTGCTCTCAAAGAGTAACAATGGGGCCAGGCACTGGCTGCTTCTTCAGACTCCTCTCTATGCAGTGATGCAGATATGCCCAGATTGTATGGAGACTTTACCATATGCATCAAGGTTATTTGAAGCAAATATACAGGCTTGGACATACACATGAAGACATTAATTAGGCTAGTAATAGCTGACTAAATCTTTAACCTGAAATGGAAAAAGATAATTAAAAACATTTAATTGATTTAATTGGGAAAATGTTTTTCTGTATATTATAATTATCAATGTAAATCAACTGACCAGTACTTGAGAAGTGACTAATGGTAAAAAAATTCAAAATGCATCAAATTTAACACAGAGCACCTGTGTTGTGATTACTGGATTACAACTGGCTGATTATAGCTGGCCTTGCTGCTCAGAGGAGCCAGTCCTTAGAAGTATAAGGTTATAAGAAGATAAAACAAGATGCTCTGGGAAAAACTGAATGGGAATTTTCAAGGGACTTACTAAAGATCTGCCTTTTCATTCATGGGAAGTAAACAAGTCATAGAGACTTGTTGAAATAGGTTTTGTGTTACATGTGTTTATATTCTATACTCACTGTTAGTATTTATATTCTGGCAGGCCACAATTGATGCTAAGAAACGCTTCACTCACTGTTCCCCATTACTGGGCATTTCCCTTCCAGGGAAATGGAAAGTCCCTATGATGAAGTGCTTAAAGGTATATTCAGCATCAAATTTCATCAAGCAAGAAGAGGTGAAAATGTTGTCTACTCAAAGTTTTAATGATCTTCATCCACTTATAGTAATACTTTTCCATTTCTGATCACAGGAAAATGAAGTAAGTCTCCTGTACCATCCAGGCAAACTTCCAATAAATCATCACCTCTACTCTGGTTTCCTTGCGTGTCCAGAAGTTGGGCAGACTGTACTGGACCCCTTCTTTCTTCCAGAACCCTATTTGCTACTGCACTAATTGGATATGGCACTTAAATATGTCTATATTTGGACATCTATTAAGCAACCAGATCCAACATACAATCTTCATTCAGAGTTATTTCGCATACAGCATTCACTCTGTTTTCCAGTCCAAACTCCTTTAAAATTAATAATAAGATGTCTGCTGACTTCAGTAGAAGCTAAGTTAGGTATGACACTGGTTTTTGTATTTATTTCTTTACTTCCTATAGAGTATATTTTTTCCTTTCTTCTCCTCGCTTCTTCTCTCCTCTCATCTCCTCTCATCTCTTCTTGTCTCCTTTCCTCTTGACTTGGGTGCTATGAATTAGTTGTCAGCCTCCACAGAGCTTCTTGCCCAGTTTTCCCACCTGCTTATAGTAAAAGTAGTAGACTACCTGGGCAAGAAGTAGGACTGCAACCTTGGAGTTCAAGAGAGCTAACTTTGACCTTTTCAGAGACCAACTTGGAGGAATCCCCTTGGCCCGGGTCCTAGAAGCAAAGGGGATCCAGCAGAGTTGGCTGATATTCAAGCACTGCTTTTTCCAATCTCAGGATTGATATATTACTACAAGAAAGAAGTCAAGCAAGGTGGGTAGGAGACCTGGGTTGGACAGGGAGCTCTTGGGAAAATTTAAAGAGTAAAAGAGAGCATACATAATATGAAAGAAAGGTCAGAAAACATGGGGACAATATAGGAACATTGTAAGAGAATGCAGGGACGTAATGAGGAAGGCCAAAGCCTATTTGGAATTAGAGTTAGCGAGAGATGTCAGAGACAAGAGGAAAGTCTTCTACAAATACATCAGCAACAAGAGAAAGAGTAGGGAAAATGTGAGCCCACTGCTGAATGGAGTGGGTGCCTTACTGACAGAGAATACAGAGAAGATAGAGTTAGTGAATGTCACCTTTGCCTCAATCTTTACTGGTAAGGCTAGTCTGTATGAACTACGGAGCCCGGACACAAGAGAGAGAATCAGGAGAGAGGAAGACTTTCCGACGATTGAGGAAGACTGGGTAAGGGAATATTTTGGCACACTGGACAAACTAAGACTGCTGAGAGAACTGGTGGGGGTTATTGCTCTACTGCTCTCCATCATCTTTGAAGGGTCATGGAGAGTGAGGGAGGTGCTAGAGGGCTAGAAGAAAGCTGCCATCACTCCAGTCTTCACAAAGAGCAAGAAGGATAACTCTGCAAACTACAGGCTGGTCATCTTACTTCCGTTAAAGGAAAGGTGATGGAGCAGCTCATCCTAGAGACCATTTCTAGGCATATGAAACGGAAAAAGGTGATCAGGAGTAGCACAGATTCACCAAGAGAAAGTCGTGTTTGAACAACCTGCTGCTGCAGTGGGATGACAGAATGGATGGAGGAGAGGAGAGAAGAGGATGCTGTCTACCTTGACTTCAACAAGGCTTTTGTCACAGTCTCCCATAACATCCTTATAGGAAAGTTCCAGAAGTGTGAGTTAGATGAGTGGACAGTGAGGTGGATTGAGAACTGGCTGGATGGCAGAACTCAGAGGGTGGTGATAAATGCGACCAAGTCTAGTTGGAAGCCTGTGGCCAGTGGTATCCTCCAGGGATAAGTGCTGGGTCCAATGCTGTTCAGCTTTTTCATCAGTGACTTGGATGAGGGGACAGAGTGCACCCGGAGCAAGTTTGCTGATGACGCCGAAATGGGTGGAGTGGCCAACACTCCAGAGGGCTGTGCTGCCGTTCAGAGGGCCCTAGAAAGGTTGGAGAGTTGGGCAGAGAGGAACCTTGTGAGACTGAACAAGGAAAAGTGCAGGGAATAAACCCAGGCATCAGTACAGATTTGGGGCTGACCTGCTGGAAAGCAGGTCCACGAAGAGAGATTTAGGAGTCTTGGTTGACAACAAGTTAACCATGATTCAGCAATGTGTTCTGGTGACCAAGAAGGTCCATGGGATCCTGGCTGCATAAGGAGGAATGTTGCCAGCACGTCGAGTGAGGAGATCCTGCCCCTCTACTCAGCCATGGTGAGGCTGCACCTGGAGTATTGGATGCAGTTGTGGACTCCCCAATGTAAGAGACTTGGAACTTCTAGAAAAGGTCTGGTGTAGAGCGACAAAGACAATGAAGGGACAGGAGCGTCTGTTGTATGAGGAAAGGCTGAGCAAGCTGGGCCTGTTTAGCCTGGAGAAAAGAAGATTGAGAGGGAATTTTATCAATACGTAAAAATACCTGAAAGGAGAATCTGAAGAGGATGGGACCGAACTCTTCTTGTTGGTGGCCAGTGCCAGGACAAGGGATAATGAGTATATTAATACATAGGAAGTTCCATCTCCATGGGAGGAAGAACTTTCCTGTGAGGACGCCAGAGCCCTGGCACAGGCTGCCCAGAGAGGCTGTGGAGTCTCCTTCTCTGGAGATCTTCCAAATCTACCTGGATGCCACCCTGCGCCACATGCTCTAGGTGTCCCTACTTGAGCAGGGAGGTAGGAATAGATGGTCTCTAGACCTAGAGGTCTCCAGCCTCTACCATTCTGTGATTCTGCAATTACCTCACATATGTAATTGATCCTGCATTGGCTAGATGACAGTTTCAGTGCCAGAGACTGTGAAAAGGTGTCAATATATGTTAAAATAGATGGTCAGTAGTAATTGGCAGGAGATTTCCTCTCAGAAAAAGTCCCTCATTCCAATCTGCAGAACTATCTGGGACAGTATTTTATACTATATTTTATATTCAGTTTTATTATGACCCTCTCCCAAAGCCTAAAGGACAAATCATTAAAAGGTCCTAAAAAAAAATCAAAGCTTATATTCCTAAAGAGACAAGAGATAGCTGTGTTTTTCAGATTCCAGAAATAGATATAACAGGTAAGAAATAATCCATAGGAAATTTCTGTTGCAACATGTGTACTGAAGAGATCTGTTACAGGCGTATAAAAATGTGAAACCTTGTCATTAGAATATTAAAATGGTGTTATTCAGAGTTGTGAAATTGCTGGGAAAAACAGGTTTCAAAATATTCATTTGAATTTAAAGCTTAATTGGCTTCTTTAAGTTCATGCTTCTCTTCCCAGACACCCTACTTGCATGAACTTTCACAGGAAAAGAATTTTATCTCACATGCTCTGTGAACAATATCAGTCTTGTAATTTGTTTTGAAGAGTCAGAGTCAATTTCATAGAAGCCCATTTTGATCTTAGCAACGACCATACCACATTAGCTAACAAAGGATATTTTAGCCCTGCAAACTCATGCAGGGATCTGAAATTTAAACTAGGTCCTTTTTGATACTTACTATTATCCTCTATAACATTGATATGTAATGGTAATAAATGATAAAAACTCTGCAGTATTGACAGTGCAAAAGATAAGAGAGAAAAAAACATCTGCATACTTGTTCTGAAATGTCTCATAATACTGATGGTAGATCATTTTGAGTTTTGTCAAAAAGACACAATTTTTTTTACTTACTGACAGCAAGTTGGTGAAAATATGTAGAAATGCTGAAATATGCTCAGGTCATGCAAACATTTATGACTGCTACTTATATTTATTTCCATTATAGAATTAAATTTAATTTATTAGTACAGGGAACGGGTCTAAAACAGAGCAGTGAAATTTATATTTTCTCAACTTTGCATGTTCATTCATCTAGTTCTTGCTTTAAAAAGTGGAAACAGGAAAGTTAGTAGGAGATTTGGCCTCTGTTTTCACTATGTCGTAGATTCACTGAAGAGAAAGGCACACTCAGTTGATGGTCGGATCAAATTTCTGCATTCCTGTTTTCTGGAATAAGGATTTTTGAATTAAATTGGTGTAGAACAGTGCTTTCAAGAAAACATCATGATGGCACTCATCCAGTATAGCATTTATACACATGCTTGAACTCGAGTGGTTGAAAATTCCTACCTGAAGAGGATTATTTACATGCCTAAAGCTAAGTACATGTCGAGGTTTTTGTTGTATTAAGTACCATAAGAGCAGAACATCTAGTCCTGTGAAAACACAGATAGGAGGCTCTATCTTTGGACACGCAGTTGATTTTCAGCTACTGCTTTTCCCCTCCTCCTGCCTTTGTAATAGACTGCTGTTCTACAGAATGTTATATCATGAAAGGCAGATACATGGACAAACACAGAATGGACTTGGGCATACGGCTTTCAGCTTGTTTCTCCACCTGAGTGTTGAGAAAGTAAGAAAAGGAAACCATCTGATCAATAAATCCTGCCAAAACAGCTGCTTTTACTGATCAAAATTCTGAATAACAGTGCAAGACACATACAAACATGGTACACCAAATAAATAGAAAAAAAAAATCTGCAGGTCAAAGGAGAGGAAGTGAATATATTTTTGTTTCTATTATCTAGAAAGTGCAATTAACTAATAGTTGTGTAGATTTTTTTAAAAAAATCCTTCAAAATAGCTTTTCTAGGTCAATAGATGTACTTGGATATCTAGCTTTCATTAAAGATCATTAGGATAGTATTCCCAGTCATGTTTTTGTAATAATGATTACAATGCATTTTTATGATGTTCTCCCACTTTACAGCCTGCCCTGGTATTCAAGGTACAGTGATGCACAGGGTCTCAGATAACTGTCAGAAAAGATCTCAAAGCCAAAGCGTTTTTGGCCCTTGGCAGTCATAGTCAGAGTGTGCATGAGTATCTTTCTCACTCTATAGCTTTTACCTGGGCATGGACATATAGTGTTGCTCTTTTCACAGCAAGGCATAAGACATGCTTTAATATGTCACATCCAGTTCAGCAGGTGTTCTGTTTTCAGGATTTTTAAATTATTTTTATGTTAATTTGGTATATATATATATACACACACACACATAAGATTGTATTCTTATATCAAGAAGATATTCATTTATTCTTATCTTTATGAACACTATATCTTTGAATAGACACTTGGCATCAACTTCTGATATGAAGAGAGTGGATTTTTCCTTCCATACACTGCTGCTGCTGTCTGAATATTTGATTTTTTTTGTTAGTATCACATCTTCCCCCATATAACAGACTGCTTGATGCCAATTTCTCTCACAAAGCAGGCAGAAACTAAGGTCAGTTAACATGTGAAGAGAACATTTTTACTTCTCCTTTTTTCATTATTTTTTATTACTGCTTGTTGAAAAGGAATGCTTCTCATTTTTGTTATTTACTTACGGATTTTCCCATCCCTGTACCCATCACACATCTTTTCCCTTAAACCCACCAATATTTCCTTATAAATGTAATTAAGGAGGGCATCTTCCATTTTAGGGATTATGCTCTGCCTCCCATCAACTGCACTGTAACAATACTTTTAGAATGCATTGGTGTGGACCGAGTGTCAAATGTCTAAAGGAGAAAAGTTAGAGACAAGAGAAAACTTCCGTGTGAAAAAAAAAATGGATCAGAGATAAAACTTCAGCTAGCCTAGGAAAAGGAGTTTGAAAAGCCAAGCTGGTACATTATTTTATGATTTTGCTGTTTTATTTTTTTCTGTGGAAAAAACAGGTGGCTGTAAATGCAACATTTTTGGCATTTTGCCATAATCTTTGACGTGTTTTAATGTAGTTATCGACTGCCTAAAATTCATAATTAATTTTTCTTTTGCTGCTAATTTTCTGATGAGGATTAAAACCTAACTGGGCCCAATTCTGATATCATCATTTTGCTGCAGGGTGTTCTACTTAATGATTGAAAATCTTTACTCGTATTTGTAGGACAGAAAGAGCCAGTTACTAATATGAATAAAAGAACAGAGTTTAATACACAGGTCTGTATTCTCACAAAGAAGCTACATTTTGTACATTTGCAGATCACCTGAGAGAAAATAAGGAATGGATTAGACACGCATTAACCCTGTTAACACCCCATTAAATGAAAAGGAATTTTTCATTTTCCTTCCTGTCTCATGCCTCCAACACCTTGCAGAACACAAGTTGTCTCTTCCACAAGATGACATCCTCCAAGCTGATGTTTGAATTCTTTTAATTTTGTAGCTGCTATCTGAAATTTATATAGAGAATTTTGGGATACAAGTGAACAGCTGTATTTTTGGTGCAGAGTCTTGTATATTGAGTATAGATCATGTGATTTTGCCACATTTGACTGATGCTGTGCATTTTCTTTTTTCTTTTCTTTTTTTTTTTTAAAAAAAAGTTTCACTAGTAAGGCAGAAACAGGACTGACAATAACATTGGCTTTGTTAAACCTCTAGACCCAGGTTGAAATTCTTTTTACCTCTTATGTGTGGCTGCTGTCATGAACTGCTAAAAGCAAGCCACCCTGGGTAGAAAAATATGTTCGTAACATGGTTTGGATGTGGTTCAGTCGTAGAGTCATTCTGATTTGAGGACTCTCTGCACCACATCAAAAATGTCACAACTACACAATACAGTTCACTGTCAAGCTGTGTAAGTTTATTTTACTGTCCAAACTTATCCAAAATGTTTGGTGAATGTCTCTGCAGTAGTAGACTTTGATTATGTCTGTACTAGTAAATTAGAGAGCAAAGGACTATTTTCTAGCACTGAGGTCAAATATCATTGAACAGGACACACCTGAGGAGACTGAGGAGACCTTTTGGACCAACAAAAAGTAGCCAAGAAAAACTGAATATATCTCCATTGTTGTTTGAGGAGCTGAGCTGAGCACTTTACCATAGACAAGTTATGACCTGCCTGAGCATATTCATTACTCTTACATGAAAATTACATCAAGTCCATATCATTTCATAAGCTCTGTTTGACTTATAGAAACAGAATCTACTCCCATGGAATAAAGAACAATACTAGGGTTAAAATGAGTGAGATGACTGTGAGCATATCCACTGTTACTGATTGGGAAACAATAATAGATACATTAAATATGTGTCCAAAACTAAATTTAATGTAGAGAAACACAAGTAGACAACAGCTCATCTTCATTTTTAAATAATAACTAATTATTCTTCTTCGTATTTATGTCAGGATTCAGCAAAAAATCTAACTCAACACTTCTGCTTTTGTTTTTCAGAAATGTGTTTGGGGAAATCCACTGTTTGACATGAGAAAAGGAAGAGAGAAAATGTAGAATTTCCATAATCTGCAGTTCAAGGAATAACTTTGAAAGGGAAAAAAAATTAAATATTTTAAACTTAATCATCAATCTCAAAGCTTCTTGCACCTTCCACTTCTCATTGGTGCAATGTTTTCTACACTGAATTCAGTAATGTCTTCAAAAATCTGAAAGCCTAACTGACTATAGAACTCAAGAGTCTCCCTCACTCCTCATTAATGCAGCAGCAATATCAAGAGAAGGACCAACTGAGTGAGTCTTTTAGCTACACCTGTCACTTTGGTATCCGAAATGGGAAAGGAAGAGCTAAAACATGGAGACATTAAAGGAACAGAGAAGTTTAAAAGGATAATTAAAGGAAAGCAGCTATGAATATGTCAACATAGCAATTCTTTTTGGAACAAATTTTATCTCAACCACCTCTCTGCTATTCCAAGTTTCCAAGAGAGTTACATTACTGACTATCTTTTATGGGGAAGAGAAAAAAAAAAAAAAAAGAAAAAAAAAAAGATGGTCCAGAACATGTTTACTCTGATATGACAACTTTTGGAGAATGCAGTTTGATACAGATATCCTCTAGGACAAAAATACATCAGTATGTCCTCAATATGTGTTTTTTAATGTGGATTTTTTTTTTCCTCACAGTACCCCTCACCTCTATAGTGAGATAACTTTCTCTAGAAATGACAAAAGACAAATAGAAACCTATGAAAGGATTAACAAGAGCAGTTTGCTAATCTTTGCTGAACATTAATTCAGTGGAAAATCCCTACGGATAAAATGGGAAATTTCTTTTTTTTTTTTTTTTCCAGATGTTGCAATTAACGATTAGGTAATAAGGTAATAAGTCCTAAGTGAAGAAAGAAGGATTTTGAAGAACATGATGAAACTACTCAGGAATAACTTCACAGAGGTAATGAAAAGATGATATGAAAAGAACGTTTTTTTCTCTAATCCTTCATAAGAAGATGCTAGACTAGAAAAGAGGAGTCAGGAAGAGGTAAAACATTCACAACTCGGAAAAGTCAGCTGCAGGAAGGGGAAGACTGATGAGCTAAAAAGAATTTCCTTCAGTTTAAAGAAAACTTGACTGATAACGAAACTGACCACTCTACATGTTTGTTTACTTCAACTACATCACAGACCAAAATAAAGTTCCTTTGGAAAGGATGATATCAGTTTATTGATGAATGTGAGGACACCTGGGTTGTAGGAAACGGAACCTTGTGCTATGTGCTCACCTTTCCACGGAGGACTAGAAGAGTGGATGGCACATGAACCAGGAATAGCAAAGGCACAGTCACAGAAACATCAGATACAAAATGAGATACAAAATTACAAAATGAGATACAAATTACAAAATTAGATACAAGATGAGATACAAAATATTTTGAATCTCGTAGATATTAATATTGTCAGCAAGAATTATCTGAAAGTGAAACATGAATTTGAGTTTTATATTAATTTTCTTTTAATGCAGAACTCCATTGGAAAACCACAGTAATAAAATGCCAGTATTATCTCAAATATTCTCTCTCAAAAAGAGAAAATGTCATCATGCTCATTTGCAGATTTTTTTTCTCAGAAAGTGTCATTTAGAAAGGTTTAAGAAAATCTGTGATATGGTCAGGAGAAAACCAAAACTTTAGGAACAAAACCAAGATTGCCTCTAATCAGTCAATATATCACTGCATTGTATTCTAACCTAATTATTATAGAAACAGTGACATCACAAATTAAATACAAAGAGTGATCTTTTTGTTTTCTGTTACCCTTTTTTTTGTACTCGATACTGCTTGCCACTCTCATATTTTCTTTCTGATTTCTTGTAAAGACATACAAGTCTGGCTTATATTCTGCACTTATGTTTTTGACCCTGTCAGTAATAGGAATGTGTTTGCTAACCCATCCTACAGTTTATTTCATGGCTGGCATGGCCATTTTACATGACACTATATGATTGCTGCTTCAGCCTGACTTTGTGGGAAAAGTATGGCTTCAAAAACAATAATTTGCTGTTCCAAGAAAAGTTGAGTATGAGAGTTTTTTTGTCTCCATTTGCTCAAATCACAAACTTTTTTGGACTGACAGATAAGTAAGTAAATGTAACCTCTCGTTAAACATTGATTTCATATGACATCAGCCCCCTGTAGGCCAGATCCTGCCTGCTTTATTTAGATGTGAAGTCTCTTTTGAGACCGTAACCAGTCATGAGGAAGTTAGCAGGATTTGGCTCTAAACCTGTTCTTTTGTCTCCCATTTTAGTTGTTCAGTCCAAAGTATTATCAGACCTGTATTAAACAATGATTGCCTGTACCTCTCCAGTAAATGTAAGTTTGTGTGAAAAAAAAAAAAATCTAGATTAAAAACTGGAGTCAAAAAATCCATGAATGAATTATAGCACGAGTTAACTCTGCCTGAGTTAAAACAAAACCCTTCCTTGGACAGGCTGCCATCAGATACCTTTCTGAAGAGTGAGTCTCTGCCGTTATTGCTGCAGACATAGTGAATATGCACTGATCCTCTTCTGCTTCAGCTTTTGTTTTCAAGGCTCCTTTTTCAATGGTTGCCATAGAATCTACCAATTATCATATGAAAAGCCTCACACAAAACCCCCAAAAGCCTGTTGCTAAAGCCATGAACACTTTTCAATTTTCATGTAAAAGGGAAAAAAAAAAAAAAAAAACACAGAATTGAAACCGTTTCTGAGGGAGAGGTTGTGTCTGACTCTGCTTTCGCCTTTCTCCTTAAAGAAAACCTGATTATTATTTCTCTTGCAACAGCATAAACTCCTTACTAGATTTTTTCCTGGCCACCATAATTATTATAAGCAATTTATTCACCAAAATAGTTTTAATTGCCTCATGAGTCATGTGATAGGCATGTATTTTTCTTGCCTAATTTGTTATGCAGACTCTTCTGTTTTAGCATGTGTTTGACTTTGTCGAAGGTTTCCATGCTCACCTTCCAGAGTCTGGCATCAAAAATAAGAAGTGAATAACTTCTAAAAATTGAAAAAGAAAAACAAGATCCATGGTAGGTACATCCTCCCCACTCTCACAGGAGCACTAATTTGGTGTAAACAGAGGCAATGATATTTACCATGTCTTAGACTCCTCATAAAGCCAAATTTTTAATATAGTTATTTTAGCTTTGATGACCTACCCTCTTTGTATGCATATTAAACTGATCTTATGATAGAGAAATAATAGTCCAATTAGTTGAGCTGTAAAAGAATAACTTAATTTAATTTCAGGACTTTACTATAGGAAGAAAAGCCTTTTATTTTTTTTTTCTTCCCCAGACATCAAATATGATATACATGATGTTTGAGGAATATATCCAAAACCAAAAGAAAAGAAACATAACATCACTGCATTATGCAAACAAGGGAAATTCTGGTACCTTGAAATCTACTGTTGAAGTTACTAATTTCAGGAAGGTCAGGTTTTTCTCAATAACTGGGAAAGTTTCCCCATGTCCCTACTTCTTGTTTAAACGTAGTTAGCATATAATAATGGCATGTCCGGGCAGTGTAGATATGACACACTCCTTTTCTCACAGCTGCTGCAAGACACTTTTACACTCCCTTCTCCTTCCTTTCCTGAAAATGTGATCAATTTTAGCCTAAGGAAAAAATATTGAGAAAATTCTCACTTTTCTGGCAGAACTACTTGAACTACTTCATTGAACCCCTTCATAAAGGATATGCCTACTACATTTAATATATTCATCCTGTCTGGCACAGTCTTCCGACACAGACACGTAACATATAACCTTCTTTCCTAAACTTTGTTAAGCACCAGTTTTTCAAATGCACTCCCTTTGCACAACTTGATATAATTACACAGGTGTCAAACAACAAATAAACTTTTGTTTTTATGATTAAAAATAATGAGGAAAGTAACATTATATCCCAGGTACATATAAATCAAGATTTTGTAGTTTCTGAGGGTGACTTTTGATAGGATGATTTATTTTTCCCTTCTTCTTCACTGAGAATTTTAATATATTTCTTGTTTTTTTACTCTCTGAGCATGACAGGAGAAAACAAAAAACCAGTAACGTCTTAGCATGTGCATATCTCAGCACTCAGAGGCAGATGCTGTTTGCAGCAGTCAAGTACCTTTGATTATCCCAAAATAGTGTGCAGCTGCATTATGAGCTAGGTGCATTATGAGAAACTCAAAATGATACTGCAAAAACCAGAACCCACAACCAGAGAAATTAGCAGAAGAACAATGACACTGTATACTGAGTTAGATTATCATCTAGGGATGGCTTCTTTACTGGAATATTTTCTTCTCTTTAGTATGTTTACTCAAGTGACTAGCAGAATTTATCTCCATGCCTGAGTTTGAACTGCCTAAAGACTTGCACAAAATACAAAATAAGAATCAAAATTATAATTTCAGAAAGGCAATGATACTCTTAAATATAAAATTTTATTTCAGATGACTCGGTAGTGACCAAACTGCAGTTATCTCTAGAGACCAGACCTTTAACCTCTGAATAATTACCATGGTGACCATACTAGCACACCAAGGCCAGTTTATTCAGAGTAGGGCGCTGCTTCATCTCTGGAAGTTAAGCCTAGCTGTCTTCAAATTACAAAGTAAACACTGATAATCCCAGATCACACAAATAGCAGCATTATTATTTGAAGCTTCTGTTACATGCTCTGTATGAATACTGGCTTAGTTATGCCTACAGTGGAATGAAGCTCTCTTACATGAGATTCAGGAATAATTGAAAAAAATCTCAACTTTGTGGAATCCTCCATCATATGAAACTGTCTTTCAGTGCATCTGTACTAACATGCTAGAACATATTTGAAGGAATATGCTTGTTCATCCTCTTTTGCAGTGATTTGGTTTGTGTCACAGAGCGTCACAGAGCATGTCTCATAACCCAAACTGTTTTTTTGGATGAAATTAAGATAAAAGGTATTCGTCAGGAATGGCCTTCCTGCCTACAGAAACATAATTAGAATTGATCTATAGGACAAGAGGTAATTCAAAGTAATGTCCACTGCAAAGATATAGTGCAAAGATCTAGCGCTCATCAACAGATATTTCAGTCTACAGATCCATTCATTCCTACAGGATAACATACTGGCTAAAGTAGACATAAGCCTTAGTGAAGACTGAAGGTCTATGGACGGATGAACAGTTTCATGTGCCTTCTAGCAGTACAATTTTATACATTTTAGTTTAGAAATTCTGAAGATGATCTGATGGGGGAAATGACCAACTTATAAGAAAGATACCATAAGATAATGATATCTTTCACTGTACATAAATGAAAGCAATTTACAAGGTTTTGGTTTTCTAATTCTAACACATTTTAATAATTTAACAATGCTGCTTATAGAGGCTATTAAATAGAGCTGTAACTATCAAACTGAAATTTTCTTGACTGTTCAGTTAATACAGTTCTGGTCTGATTTAGAGGTGTCTAAGACCTCCAATGCTGGTCTTATTCAACTGTTTGTTAAGTTACTTTTAAAGAACTATAAAGAAAAAAAATATTTACATCTTTGCTATTTCTTTATAAATATTTACATACAATATTCATATACACAAACTCCAAGAAGTTTTAAGTAGTATTGTGTCCTCCACTTGTAAAATCAGAAACATTATCTTGCATGTAGAAAATTTCCTCCATAAAAAAAGATAAGTGTAAAGACCATTATGTCAGCAGTTTACAGCCCTGTGAATAATGTGGTACAACTCTGGGAAAATGGGAGTCTTCTTTCGAATGGGATGCCAAGTCTCATTTTTCACAGGTATTCAGCGTTTAGCAACTCAGTTAGATAATGCTGTTGTGTCTGGAACGAGAAGCATCCCAGGAGAGACTAATTGGTGAGCAGATATGCTTGAACAGTTAAGCTGATTTACATTTTCTTCATGAACTCCACCCTGACCCTAGAATAAAGAATAAAACAGAAAAACAAACAAGCAAAAAAACCTCTTTCCTTCTCTTCATTCCACTCCACAGAACCTGATTTGGTATTTCCATTTTTCTTTTCGTTTAACTTGCATCCCCCATCCTACCTTCCTTCTCCTTTAAGAATCTCAATCCACCTTCTCTTAATCAGTATGACGAATCAGTAGAGCTACCTCAACCGATGTTTCATCCATTACACAAAGAACAAGGGAGATTTTAAGAGAGGAATGTTTTATTGAAATCTAATCCAAACATTGCTGGAGTGTTTGCACTAACCTAACCCTACTCAATAGGGCTCTGCATCACTGACACCTAGGCAAAAATGAGAATTGCTTTTGGGAAGAGTGAAGATATAACACTGAGCTGCAATGATGGTCATAGTCCCATCTCTCTTATCCTCTCAGAAGCACCAGCAGAAGTGAACTCAGCCCTTAAGGCTCAGATCCATACCTTTTCTGACTCATCTTTTTTCTGTCAGGATCAGCTAGGCACCAAATACACCTGAAACAAACACTTGCCTATCTAGAAGCACTACCTTTGTATATGACCCTTATTTTTGTAGTTTCTCTTGGACCACTGGAGGATGAATGTTACCAAGGAAATTGCTCTTTTTTTTTTTTTTTTTGTTTTGGTGTTATTGTGGGTAGCTATCCAGTTAGAGCTATACCTACTGTGCAAGGACTTCTTGGAGAAGATAGGAGATTCAGACACAGCTGGGTAATATTGTCATGAAGAAAAAGAATCAGAGTATCTTTAATTAAATTGAAATATAAACATACTTATTTTAAATCATTAACCAAACAATAAATGCTTCTCTTCATCCTGTGCAACATCACAATTTGAGATGGAAATAGAGCATGCCAGCACTCTATCTCTCCCCAGCTTGATATGTTTCATATGGTCTCAGGGGTCAAAGACATTCCTAGGCAGAGCCAGCAGCTGCATGGAAGATCCAGCCAAAGCAGAAGCAGCTGCACATCTTCATAGACACTAGACATTAGTGTTTTCCAACTCCAGCTTCACTTTTCCCAGCTGAGGATCTTTCTCCTCATGCTCTTGAGTCTTGTTTCCACTCCCTCCCATCTGCCTCTGGCAAGTCCTCCCTTGTCAGCTTCATTACTCTCACTTGCCATATTCTCCTTTGCTTGCTCTTTCCACTTCTGTCTTGTCCTTTCTGCATTTTTCTAATTAACTGACTCATTCTCACTTTGTTTCTAAATCATACTTACCTATTTATAAATATGTGTGTAGAAAAAAGCCAAAATAATTTCCTATCATTCATCAGTAAAAGGCAGAAAAATGGAATACTGCATTTGTAAAATCTTAGTCCTGTTAGAACCTCTAGGTGCCTGGGTTACTGTGCTTGGAATAATAAATTCAGATGTGCAAAGCAATGAAGTTAAACTCAGTGGCTTCTAAATATTAGCAGGAATGTAGAGGTTATGTTAAAAGACTGTTCTAGATCAAAGGTGACATGCACCGAGGAATTGAGATTGCAGGTGTTGCTAGTGATATGTGAGAACTATAAAATTAACGTCTGTAAATTGTCATCTGCAGTTTACAATTTATTCCCTCAGTAGATCTTCAAACAGAGAGGTTCACTTTATTTTATAGAGAAAATCAAGAAAAGGGCACTGACTTTGATTTCTTTTATTTTTATTATGTTTTGCCTGTATATTTGCTGCTGATATCAGCTTCAGTTTCCCACAATTATTGGTTTCATATTCTTCAACTTTAGAGCACCTCTATACCATGTAAGGATTCCTAATCATAGGTTGAGTCTGACAACTTCCTCCAGTCAGTGAGAGAATTATCTGAAAGGCAATTCAGAACCCCTACCTGTAAGCATCCTACAGTCCTTAATCTCTGAAGTCTTCTCAATGAAATGATTAAAAATATCCTATACTTTAAATTGTTACATTGTTTTCTAAGACATAAATTATGATATCCAATAAAATGATAGGAAACACTTATGTTTGTGAAGATTTAAGTTTTAGGTGTCTTTCAAGGTCTTTCACCTGACAAAGCCTTTAGTGTCAATGACATACAACATTGGGTTAAGTTCACTTTCTTCCCCCAAAAGCCACGTTCTGCAGTCACCTTTGGTAGTTCTTCATTTTGGGAGCAATTAATATAATTAATGACATTGTGATCCTAGGCATCCATAAAGAAATGATCCATTCACTGAGGTAAATTCCATCTCCCAAACTGGTTAATGGATCCTATTCACCCCATAAAATATCTGAAGGTCATATGGCAATGGAAACATGGGACATAATATCTCTCCTTTTACAGTCTTATAAACCTTCAGGAAGTTCAGAAAATGATGCTCATTCCCAATCCTTAGAAAGTAGAATTTTGCAGTTCATATTTTCATATTTTTTGCAGTTCTTTTTTTTTTTTTGAGTCTGAAATAATTCAGAAAGAGTTGTTCAGTCTTTCATGTGCTGAGTATTAGAGTTTACTTTCTTGCTGCTTTCTGTGTTCAATGTGTAGTTTAGATTGACTTAGAAAACAAAGGAAAACATAGTATTAGAGTGCCACTAATATAGCTATGACAATCAGTTCATTCTCGCTTTTCCATTTTCATCTAAGCCCCATAGCTTCTTGATTTCATTGGTGCTTAGTTAAAGAGAGGTAAGCATAGGGCTACTCAATTTTTTTTTCAGGAATGAAGAAAGAAAATTATGTAAAATTATTCCAGAGTTCTACATTATCCTAGCAGGGACATTCACAGTCAGGTGTGTCAAAGGGAGAGCAGGAAGGTATAGAGTCAGGACAAACATGGACGGTAGGACTGTTACTCACCAGCAGTAGACCCAGTAAACTGAGATATGGCTTTACCACATATCGCCATGATCAGGCCTAATGGTCAGCTTCTGGTTCTCTGTGGAATGAAGGCTTAAACACAAGGAGTGGCCATGACATATCAAAATGCATCATAAATGCAAGGTGATGCTTTGTGCTATCTGCACGTCTGTCCATGTCATACAATCATAGAATCATTAAGGTTGGAAGGGACCTTTAGAGATCATCTAGTTCAACCCTCCTGTTCAAGCAGGGTCACCTGGAGCACGTGGCACAGGATTACATCCAAGCGGCTCTTTAATATCTCCAGAGAAGGAGACTCCACAATCTCTCTTGGCAACCTGTTCCAACCTGTCCTTAGCGAAGTTTCTCACAAGAGGTGCCAGGCAGCTCATGCTGACAACCAGTTTGCTTTCAGAAAAAAATTCAAAGCACAGATCTTCTATACAAGAAAAGTTCCCCTTCAAAAATGCTTGAAAGAGTGCGTAGCTCAAAGAGCTCAGACATCTAAGCTCCTGCAGATAACAACAGTCCTTTTGAGAAAAAGAATGCTGAGAGATACTTTGCAATTCCATCAGCACCCTTTAGGCACCACACATTACTTTTTGAGGTTGTTAGGTAACAATGCTTACCTAGCCCGTATTGCTAGCCAGCTGCGAGAGATAGGAGACTTGAGTTTTACCAGCACTGATTAACAAACCAAGAACCCATTAAAACAAATTAAAAAAACAAACATAGAAATGAGTCCCAACCACATCTCCAACCTAGAACACTGTTGTCATCAAGGAGCTCAAAAATTCCCGAAATATCTTAGGCTTTCTGTATGGGTCTGGCAAACAGATACACAGTGAACACTCTGCAAAATGCAGTGCATTTCTGACCACTGTTAGCTTCAAAGCCTGACTGTCCGTGCGTCACCAGAACCCATGAGGGCAGAAACAGTCACTGCTGGACATGCGAGTCACTGAGCAAAATTCTTTTGATTAAATACCTTAAATGTTTGGGTAAATGCTAATCCTTTCATAAAGCTTTTCTCCTTTTGACTTTCTCTTAATTCTACTTTTTTGGTTTTGTTTTTGCAAATGCTTACATCTGTGGAGAAGCTTAACAAACCTAAAGTGTTTCTCCAGATAGAAAAAAAAAGATGTGGGGAGGAAGGGATAAGGCATGTTTAAAAAAAAAAAAAAAAAGGAAAATTATTGAGAAATCATCAACATGTGATTTTCTCAACTCTCAAAATAATTATATCTAGTGTTTTGCTTTGTTTTCTTTATTGTCCAGTCAGACTGATGTCTACAAAGAATTAAAATTGTGTTTGAAAAGGATTGTCTCTAAATTGTTTCCTCCTATTTCTGAGATATATTTATACATATATAGACAACAGCACATATATATCATGAATAGTTTAATTCCTGAACATCTGATTGCACTTAATCATGTGTTATCAGAAAATCCAAAACATCTCAGATAGTGAAATATACTTCTGAAAGTAAAATAGGCAGGATGTTGGGAAAGGAGTGGGGAAGGACAAGGGAAAATCAGGCATGAGGCATCTGGGGCAAGGGAAGTATCTGGCTAATTTTGCCAAGAAAAAAAAAAAAAAGTCAAAAACACTTGTCAAGACTAACAATGAATTAGAAATACATAAGTAATACCTCGCCTAAATCTTTTCCTGGCTTCCAGTGCTGTTGGAAAGTGTCAGCTCTTCTCTGTCATGTCTGCTAAGCACATTCAGGGGGAGGAAAAAAAAAAAATCAAGAGCAGAGAGTGAACTTAATCTTGGAATCCTTCAAAAGTCGCCTGCGTGCTTCTCCTAGCCCCTGGTACAGCAAACCAGGTTGCTATGGTAAAATGGGTCAGAGCAGTAAGCAAGTCAGTCTGTGCAACAACATCAGACTCCGGGCGCGGTGATGGAAGGCAGAGGCCAGAGCAGACAGTAATCTACAGCTGAATCTGGGTCACTGGGGTGCTTTGTAGCCGCAGCTGTCCGCGCGGGACTGTGATCTCCGGCAGGGCTCACAAAACCGTCCTGACGGCTGGGCTCCTGCTTAACGGTTACGAACGTGCCGTGGGAGCCGCGGCTTTGTCTCCTGCAAGAGCAAATTATAATTTTAGATTTTTAATTATGGATGCATGTGCAGGCAGCATGTGTCTGTGTGTGTTATCTATGCACATTTATTTTAAAATAAAACATACTCAGCAGGCATGCAGCCCATGTTTTGGGAACCCGTTGCACAAATTAACATTCACACTCCAAATGATCATTATTACATATTTATGGGAACCCATGCATCCCACTCCATGAAGCCTATAAAGATCTGCAAGCAAACATAAGAAATCTCTCCCCTAGCATACCCAATGAGTCCCCCCCCCTCAGACAAATACCCTCCCAGAAAGCCTGGGAAAAGAAAAAGGGCATTGGAGAATGTCAGGGAGGTCGTCCCACAGTTCAGTCTCTCACATTTCCCTATAAACATATGCTGATACACCCATCCATGCAGTAATCTATTATTATCATTTACTATTCTGTGATTGTTTTAAAAAAAAAAAAAAAAAAAGAAAGAAAGGAAAACAATCATCTATTAGAAAACCAGGGAATGGGGCCAAGTCAGAAGAAGAGGTAAACTAGCATATCCCTCTCTGGTGCCAGTGGAAACGTGCGAGGTTGTGCCAGCTCTGGGAGCAATTTCTAGCACAGACCTAGCAAGGATGGGGGAAGCAAAATGATCTATAGTGGAGATTCATAAGCGACATAGGAAAAGTCATACTCCTACATGAGTAGGTAGATATCTGTTTTGAATACAACAGCTACTATTTCCCTGGGCTTTCATGCATTTTTCTTTTTTGTTTAGAGTATATCTGGGCAGAATTCATCGCATTTGTCTGAGATTCATGGATACTACTAGAGAATCTGAATGCCTCCCCTGCACACAGACCCTTTGGCCTTCAACACATTCAGAGCAAGTCTGGGGCGTCGAGGGTGTGCCAGATTTTTGAGCATGCAGCGATCAACCACACACAAGCACATAGTAGTCCTGAAGCTTCCCAGCAGCCTCAACCTCATATGTGGCTCATTCAGGAGACATGCCAAATCGCTCTTACGTCATGTGCACTGTACGTCTGGCATGTCAAATGCCAGACATGCTACTGTCAGATTTATTTTCTTCTCATTTTGCAAAAATCTTGAATAGACATACAGCAGCGACAGAATATTAATGACACAGTGAAGTATTCAGCTTTCGGGTCTGGTTTTGGTAAATATTGGATACATGTGAGCTTTCTCTGTGCCAGCCACAGGATATTAGACATTCCTTCTTCAGAGAACTACATCAGACCAAGCATACAAACAGTATCATGGGATGTGCTTTATGCATACTTAGGAAAGTCAAGCTGGAACTTAAAGTGTTCCTGGACCAATGCAAAGAGCAAAATCATCCAGGCTTCAGGTTTTAAAACTTTTTCCCTTTCCTTTTCCTTTTCTTTCCTTTTCTTTCCTTTCCTTTTCCTTTCCTTTCCTTTCCTTTCCTTTCCTTTCCTTTCCTTTCCTTTCCTTTCCTTTCCTTTCCTTT